>CM068982.1:29599866-30097075 GCA_035357415.1 Ophraella communa | reverse complement strand
TACGAATATTTTGAAGTTTTATAATGAGAAAGGTCAACTATTATACACAACTATATTACCGGATAGACAGGTAATATTTTTTTAAAGTACATTTTTTAGTAACTAAGTATTTTACTGTTTACTTTTAGGCTAAGATCTCGACACTCACATGGGGACATAATGATAAAAGACTTTTCTTAGCAACTGGAACGCAAATTCACATTGCTTGGATCTCAAAAAGAATAGCATCCTTGCAATTACTTTGCAGGCTACGTATCCATGATTTAATAAAAAATGAAGCCCAGCTTTTACATTTACCTTTACCGGCTCGCTTGGGAAATATAATTGGTAACCTATTCGCTCAGACGATTAGGGTAAGCTTAAAATTAATTATAGAATGTGATCATATTGGGTTTACCCTATAACTGATATTTGACATAATTAATAATTATTAATAAAAGTTGATTAATTATTATCCATTCCTTTTTAATAATAATGAATCCAATATCTTTTGTAATGACAAAGAGGTGTTAAGTAAAAGTGTTTAAATGGTCAAATATTACATTTTAAAAATATGCAGTCCTGTACAGGTAGTAATTGATTAACGGATTGTAATCAAACATACTTTTTAAATGAATTATCCTCTGTAATTTTCTACTTACTGCAGGGCAGATTCTTTCTATTGAGGTTAATCCAATAGAAGGTCTTGTAAAATTTAAACTTATTTTATTACTTAAGCATTTAGTTTTCGCACTTTTTAGTGCCAAGAATTTAATTACGTTTTAGAACCTCTTTGTGTCAAGTGAAAATCTTGATTTAGGGCCGGTAAATATTTACGTCGATGTCAACTCTTAAACTTCCTCCTTAATTGTAATACTAAAAACACAAACCAGGATTAAATTTAAAAACCAAACATAATACAAATTTAGTCTAGTTTATGAATTTATTAAAAATTTGCACTGTAAAATAAATATTTTTGCTTAATTTCCTAACTGTCAAGAAATACTGGACTTGATTTTAATTACTAATTTAAGTAAATATTTTGAATATTCTTATATTTATGGAAATATTGGGGAAGTTTTTACAATAAAATTTTTTAACAGTGCTGTGTACCAGAACCATTAGCTTTAAGAGAATTTGTTTCACGTCCACCAATTGGATCGGTTCGATTACATTGTACTATGATTCGACACGATGAGGAAAACAATCTTTCATCGGGGATTTGCTACACGCTGTATTTGGAATATTTGGGAGGACTTGTGCCACTTCTTAAGGGAAAAAGAACCAGCAAAATTAGACCAGAATTTGTAATATTTGATCCACAAGAAGGTAAGTTTAAATATCGTTATAGAAACAAACTATGTTTTTGCATTAATATAATATCAATGTGAACTGTTTTGTACTAACCCTTACTCTTAAGAAGGCGATCACATTATGTATGTATGTATGAATTAGGGGTGAAAACTACACTGCGACCTATAGGATCTATTGTGTCCCCCCTTACTTGCCAAGTTCCGATGTTTTCTCAGATTTATAGTCCTATTTTCCGAACGAAGTTTAGGACATCGTTGGGCTTCACATCAGGTAGATCCAGGGCATTCTGAGAGTAGTTTTAAAAACTAATATTTTTAAAATATATTGCAAGTATTGAAAAAAATGCTGTATGAGCCACGGTAGAAAAGTGTATTATTGTCTCGGATCCATTAAAAACCTCGAAGCTTCGCTTCTGGGTCTTTAATGGACCTTTACAATAATAACTCACTTTTCTACTTTGGCGCTTAATTACTATTTTTATGGCAGTTGTGTATTAAATAGCTAATATAAAAATAATATATATCTTCGTTGGGAATGACAATAATGACAAATTTTTAATATTTTTTTACATAAATAAGTACCTATTGGATTATCGCACATCTCGTAATTCGATTGAATTATAATTGTATATTTGCTTACAAAAATTAAAAAAGAATGCAGTTTTTGCACACTTCACAAACTCAACAGACATAACTTATTCCTTATACATTCCGCTTTCTCTCCTGTGTGCCATCAAATTAATTTATTAAATAATTTTGTTTCTAGATTATCTCTCACATTCTTCAGATTTTAAAAGTTCCTCTTCTTCGAGTAATTCTGCTAGTACTTGTGGTGTGACAAGTGACACTTCTGATAGTGATAGAGAGGATGGTTGTACGGGCTCACCTAGAATGCAAAGAAAAAAAAAACGAAAACATAGAAATTTATTAGGCAATAATTACCATCCGTATCAAAGATCAGAACAGGAAACAGATCATGATGATTTATCCTACGTTGATACTCTACCAGAAGTAAGTAAATATGCAGTCTTTGCAAATTTAAATAAAAAAATCACTTAATTTCAATGGCTTCTTATTATTTTTTAGCAAATTCGTCTGGTAGAAGTAACTTCAAATATTTGGGGTACAAAGTTCAAAATACATGGTTTGGCAAACTCAGTTCCCAGTAATTTAGGACAAGTAACATATAAAACGTCTCTACTTCATTTACAACCGCGACAAATGACACTAGTTATGACTGAACTAAGTGATGATTTGCCTATTGTGCCGGATCCGACCTTCAACCCTAATTTATTTTCAGAGGATGAAGATGAAAATGTCTTATTAGACGATTTTAAAATGGATGATTCTTTTAATATCTGCCCTCCGATAGCACCAATGACTTTAAATAAACCAATGAAGGGCAAACAAAAATGTCAATATATAATTTCAGAACCTGCTGTTAGGACAGGTATGTAAATATAAATAAAAATTTTAGTTATCTGCCACTTTGCTAGGCTACAGGGAGTACTGAGTCAATTGGAGTAAAATCTTAGAGTTGATCTCTCGGTTGATCTGTATCGAACTGAGTGCCCTAAGAGCCTTTACTATATAACATAGATGGATTCTGTTGAGTTTTACTTTAATTTGGACTATTTTTCTCATGAAACTACTCAATTTACTAATTAAATTTTATTCAGATAAAAATAACATGCAAAATTATTTAATTTACATAAGAAACTCACTTTACTTATATACAAGTTTTTGTAACCAGAGATTTATTTTTGACCTCAAACTTCCTCCCAAAAATAATACCAAAATTCTTCTATATCAAAAAGAAGACGTGACGCTGACCTAAATGTTAACAAAGATTAAAATATATAAAGTTACGTATGCGTAAAAATTGAAAAAGGTATGAAGTTAAAGAAAAATAAAAGTATTAATAGTACATTATTACACGAGCGATTATTTAGATTATGTACTTGGGTTATTGAGCCATTCGCCTTCGGCTCAATCGCGAGTATAATACTATACTTTTTCTACACTTATGGAATAATTAAGAACCAGATTAAATTAAATTTATTTAAATAAACCATTTTACATTAATTTGAATTAATATTTAATAATTTGGGTAATTATGTAATACAATGATTATTTATCAATTTTATTTTATCAAAATTAAATCCAAATGTTTTAAAGAGGTACTAAATATGCCCTATTTACAATCAAAAAGTACTAGATTTAGTACAATTGAGGGGATCAGAAGCCAAGGGGTCCAAGTCGTAAAATGTAACTATTGAGATATTTTAATTTAAAGTAATTTTTCCTCCAAAAAAATCTAGTAAAGCAATAGGCGTAATTTTTCATCTGGGATATTTTAGAACTATATTTATTTTTATTTGCAGGGCTGTCGTAATAATTTTGAAAAATTTTGTTTAATTTTTTTTGATTTTTTTAAATAAATAGGTAACAAAAATCTCACAAAAACATCAGTTTAATAGCAACCCAATAAAGTAATACAAAATATTTTATTTAACAATTCTGATTCAACGATGGCACCGAAACTATCATCCTCGTCATTTGTTTCTTGGCCTGGATTCGACTTATAAAAATCATAATGAATAGGTGGTACATATGACAAGGGAGTAAAAATGACGTCTCTTTGCTTTTTCAATAACAGCAATTCCATGAAAGCATTCCATGAAAGAATGCCCCGAAACTAGGAAACGGTGGTCTATGCTTTCAATATGTGTATGTTGCACAATATACTCTGTTTTCATAAACTTTGGGTATAGGGAATGCTTAACAAAAATTAAAGTTACAGAATCGAATATTCTATTTATGATATACAATACAGGGTGTAATATTTAATAGAATACGGTGATATAGTATCATATTATGAAACTCTTTTAGGCAAAATACTTTTTTTTCTTCAACGTACAATAAGATACAGAGCGTTGATTTACCCACGATTTTCACTCAAACGTGTCCATAACTTCTGAAGGACTCTGTATAACGTATCAAAACCCTGTAGCAAAATCTTCAAAAAAATGTGAACAGTCCGAATTCGGTATAATATATAATATACAACACTCTGTATAGTTGAAGGTAATTTCAACATTTGGACCCTAAAGACATCTACTATTTTTGTTAATAACATTTTTTGATATCTTCTAAAACAACCCATATATCGAAGTTTGTCGTAAGGTTGGTACACCCTGTATATAAATAATATATAGCATAATTATGTATACCGAAAACTACCACTACACCAACACACACTTTTATCTGCCTGAAGAAGATAACTTGGTTATCGAAACGCGCGTCAGGCAGATAAAAGTGTGTGTTGGTGTAGTGGTAGTGTAAACGGTTTTCGGTATCAGTTTCGCCAACGGTTCCAGATTCAACATTATTATTTATTATGTATAATATTTTGTTTTGTGTCATCATCAAAATTAATGAATAAAAGTCAATTTTCATATTTTTTTGTTTCAATATACCCGACCGACGATCTTTTCGAAATAGGTATAAGCAACCTCCTGCCCCCTCCTAGCTGAAATCCCGGGTACACCCTTGTATTCTTTAGCAATGTATAAGTAGGTATTACTGTGATAACTTTCTCATTCGTTTTAGATACACCAAAAACATCTGAAAGAGAAAAAGATTTAACTTTAAATAGACTAACCAGTGTAAGTAACGATATCCGTCCTCAAAACTTAAGAACCACTAATAATAATAACGGTAATAATGCACAGCTCAACTTGCGTCCACATAGTTCTCAAAATACCAGTTTTATCGGCCAATTTATACAAAATGGAGGTGCAAATAGTAGCAATCAACGACAAGCAATATCTCCGATTTGTTGTGAGGTAGGTAAAAATAATTAGGATAATTAATGATTAAACAAAGATTGTCAAATAAATAATAGTGTAATTGGTAAATTACCTTCTTAGGATATTCCTTTAAATAGAAAAAAAACCAAATGACTAAAAACTGCCATCGCTGATAACATAACAAAATGAATAGCAATATTTATTACAAAATTTTAGGCTGAATAATTAAGCCTATATTTAATTTAAATTTTAAATGAACGGTTATTATAGTTTTTTGCAATCTTTAATTAGTTATTTTGATTTTAGCGCCATTTTAAAAACAAACATTATATTAGTGTAATAGATACTGTATGATACTGTATCCTTTTAAAATTGTTGTAAATATGTTTGACTATTGCTTTAATTAAATTGTAGTGCACCCCTGATGAAACTAATAAGCATTAGATAAACTATTGAGTTAAGCAGAATATAAATTTAATAATAAAGTTAAATATAACAAACCAACCTCATCAACGGAATTGTCGAATGTATTTAATTTTTTAAAATAAGTAAATAATTTAAATATCTGATTAAAAACAGAAATAAATTTTAATATAAAATAAATAATAAATAATTTAAAGTGTAATTTATATAATATGGAAGTGATATTTGCAATGTTTGAGATAGTAACAATATATAGATGAATTTGTTAACAATATCAATAAACAATAAACTTAATTTTATAGGAGACCAAAGACTATAAGTTTTTTTATAACTTGGTGTTAAATTTACCAAAATCAAAAAATTATGTGCTTTCCTGAAAACAGAAAAATTCCATAAGTAATTGTTCTGGCGTATTCCGTATGAATCGCTAAATGTGTAAGTGAAAGGCAGGTGTAGTTTTAATAGAAAATTCGTGAACAAACCATATGTCGGTAAATTAGAAAAATATCGGGAATGTTCGGCAACTAAAAATGGAAGGTAGTTTGTCTCAAGAGGGGAATTTTAGTTTTGAAATTGGTTGGTTAGGTTAGGTCAGTTAACAAGAGTTAGAAAAAATTAGTTTATCTTAGGTTACTGTGTTTATATCAGTAGTTAAAGTTTACACATTATGGATATAGTGATAAACCCAAAATATATTTTAAGTGTTAAATAAGAGTGGCTTACCAGTAAATCTTTTTGTGAGGAACCTCACAATCACAAAAACTGTCATCCGATTAAAAATAAAAAAATATTTTTCAATTACAAAGAGTTTATATTACAGTAGTAGAAGATCACATCAATCATAATTATTTACCCCAAAATAAAATTTAGGTTAGTGAAACAATAACTCAATTAAGTATGGAGCATTATTCATCCAAATGAATCCAAATTTTTATCAATGCCATTTATAAAAATAATTGCGTGAAAAACACATATTTTAGGTTTCAGTTCCTGCTTTACAATCTCCTAAAAATGCCGTTGCCTCTAGTGATATTATGTTCGATCGACCTCCAGCTTCAACGCTTATGTCGTATCCGATGATTGATTATGGAAATTCAAATAATTTACAAATTACCTCAATTGCTGATCAAAAGAGTGGCAAGTTTGGCAATAACATGCGTGAAAACCAAAAACCTGTTTTTATTAAAAAATCTGAAGAAACGGAATACAATAGTAAGCAAGTTATAATGAATGAGGAAGAAAAATCTTTGGAACCTTCTACATCCAAAAAATACTCTTCCGTACCAACAGCGACATACTTACTTGATCCAATGGTTAGAAGTTGTAGTGTTGGTATGTACCTACCTATATTACTTTTTCATTTGTTTGTTTTCCAAGTCGGCTGCTCCGACTAATTCGGATCAAGTAAGGAATAATTACCTCTTGGCCCTGTTGAAGTAGAGCAGGAAATATTCCATCCATACCAGGGGTTTTGAACGACTGGAGTGTTTATAGCCCATCTCAGCCGTTCTTCACTGCATATTTATTTTGCCATTGCAGTGTCTTCTCTAGTAGGGCTTCTAGTATGCTCCCCCATTTTTCTTGAAGTGACTGTTTCTCCAGGAAAGTGAGTTTGTAACAGGAGCAGAGCTCATTCTTTATCACTTTCTGTAAAGCTTCTGGCCGACTTTCGTAATGCCATTACTGTGTCTACTTTTCCATTTGCCAAGACTTTGTGTAGTTTTGTTGCAGAAGATGTAGCATCAATTTTTTTGCAGAATTTTCAGAAGCTGTTTCTCGGTGTAGCTCTGCCAATCTCCGTTAAGTTTGGCCCTATTGAAGAGCTGTCGCGTCTCGGATCTTAGGTTTGACAGATGATCGTTCCACCATATCGCATCTTTTGATTTTCTAGTCCTCTGTAGAAGATAGCTTGGTTCATAGGCATCGAGTATTGCCTCGTTCAGTTCTATTAGATCATTCTCTAACACCAGGTGGTTTCTGGCATTTCCTTTATCACGGAGACTTGCAAGATTTCTTTTCAGGATAGTATAGTGGATTTCCTGGGCTTTCTTCTGCGTGTTGGCTTAGGAGGACTACACTCTAATCAAAACATAATCATTTTTTGATCAGAGAGGGATGATTTGTTTAATACTCTCCAATCCTTCACCCTATCTCTAAGGTTCGGTGTACTGAAAATTATGTCTAGTACTTCTTTTCTTGTTCTAGTCACAAAAGCAGGGATATTCCCTATATTTTATATTGCAAGATTCGTTATATGCATAGATAAATAAAAAAGAAAGATATCACTATTTACATAAATAAAAACCCTAACAGTCCACAGTCAAAGCGACCACTGAATTAAACCAATGCCTGTTATCGATTCTATCGTAATGTAGTTAAAGCATCTCCAAATCATTTCTATGGTTACGTTCCTTCAGTTTATATCGTCCTCTTTATTCAATGAGTAGTTGGGTTTGTGGTTGTAATATGTTATTGTTTATATATTTTTAAACAACCAAATTTTTAATGTACTGCTTAATATTAAAAAAATAATTTTAATCTTTTTTTCAGGCTTTTTGGATATGGTAGAACGACAGCTGGTACCTAGTGATGAAACTTTATCCTTACTACAAAAAGATATACCTAAACGATTGGTTTTGGTAGATAAAAAGGGTAAAACTAAAAAATTATCGAAATTAAATTTGAAACAATTTGAATTTTCAAAAAATTCAGATATTAGTCCTAAACTTAAAACGTATGGGAAATCTAAAAGTCTGGACTCTAGTGATATTTTTCGCCAGAACGATAATCTTCTATCTTTAGTTGCAAAACAGAAAGTAAAAGCAATACCAGAAATTGAAACGTCGGATGAATTAAATATCGAAAGTAACAATAATAGTCCACTATTAGACCAAGAACAAGTAATAAATAATAATAAGAAAAATACTCGAAGAGATTTCTTTTCTTCTCCTTTGATTAGAAGAAAAAAAACTGAAATTAATGATAAAAATAATCGAGGAAGAAGTAAACAAAAAAAAGTTAATAACAATCCAAACAAAATAATTGGCAGCGAGAAAAATGGAATGTCTATTCACACACAAGCGTTAGCTAATTTGGAAAAATTACTTACCCGATTACGAGAAGATGATAGCAACGCTAGTACTTGCTCTCCAAAATTGCCAAGAAGTTCACCATCTTCACCAGCTCCAAGCAAAAAAGGTATTATTATTATCATCATTTCGAATTATATAAATTAATTGTTAGAGTTCAAAATAACTACAAACGAGAGTGAATATAATAATTTAGCCTTAGATATTTAAAAATAAAAAAATATGAAAATTAAATGGGTGCTTTTTACCACCAACACCTGGTGCTGAATGATGATATTCATTCAAATTTTTACACATTCGTCAATTGTAGTCAATATATTATGTTGTGGTTGTAATTTTAAAATTATTATAAAACCACTTAAGACCCACCTAATTTAATAAAACATATAGGCTATTTTGCTTATTTATTTGTTGGTTTCTGCGCCTATTGGTAAATATGTTCTTTCTCCAAACAAAAAGGAATAATATTCTTTTTTACTATTACTGCTTGAAGAAAGCAATGATGAAACAAGCAATAGTTCCTGCTCTTTATTTTTAAGTAAATTTTACTTCATGGTAATAAAATAATTAAAATAACAAAGAGACCTCGTGCGGAACTATTTGCACTCAGAGCAGAAAGTATGGCACTGACGTCCCAATGGATTACACGAACCTGCACTGAAATAAGATTAATATAATTTTCCTGTACTCTCTAGATTTATTTTCTAATTAGTTTTGTATTTTAAGCTGTTCTTAAATTGAGTTTTTTATATTTTATTTGGGCGGAGAAATACTGGTCCATCAGCCTTGAGGGGGGGGTTTTAGTTTTAAGGAAAATCAACATGGGTTTAATAAGAGAAAATCACGTACCTATGCCCAGAGTTACAAACTTGATTGAAAGGGCTGGAGAGGGCAATTCGATAAACAAGAAATTGACCCTACTACTGTTCTTTTACGTTGAGATCTCGTACCGTGGTGTTAGTAAATGGGTGGTGCTATGCCTGCTATTGAGGATTGGATCGGGAACATGTTAGTTCCTTTAGTAGAGAACTACCTAAGGAAGCGGGTGATAATAAATTTTAGAGAAAAGTGATGAAATATAAAGTTTGGAGTGGCCCAGAGCTCGGTTCTGGGACCGACGTTCCGACAACGTGTGCAGTGAGCGATATGAATTGAAAGTAGCAGAAGATTAAGCGGTGGGAAGACGAAACAAGACAGGAAAAGTGGGGGAAAGTATCTAACTATCCTTTAAATTACACATTGATCATGTGTAATATGACCGGCAGAGTGGAAAAGGAGAGTACTTGGTAGGGCCATTGAGGAGAGTATGCTGTACATGACGAAAGTGCATAGTGAAAATGCGGGGAATTAGGCCACAGAGAGAACTATTACTAAGGGTGGTTCAGGAGTAAAAGCCAGTGGGTGGGTGCTTGCTTATTTTCCGGCTTTACAGATAGGTACACGTATTTTTCAGTATTTTGTAACATTTTATATTTAAATAATTAAAATAAAATAGCCATACCTCAAAATACAAAATCGTAATAATATACCTACCGCTCTTATCAGTAAAATCAATAGTTTTCATTTATGGTTATTTTATTTCATTTATGTTAATCACTTAATTGATTTATTTTTGGTTTATACATAGGGATGAGACCACAATCCGCCTCTCCAATTAGAAAAACATTTTTAAATTCTCCACTTTTGGGAAGAAAAAATAGGAAAAACAAACTGCAAGAAAGTTCCGATGATGAGATTAATGCATCAGGAGACGAAATATTTAATAGTACCAATTATAAAGATTTGGAAACGTTTCAAAAATCTCAGCTTAGACAGAAGGTAATATTTAATATGATAGTAAATATGGTTTGTCATTTGAGAATGTGTGAAGTGTATTACTTACCAAGGTGGAAAGTTATTTATTTATATTTAGGAAAGAAAATTGCAAGACGTGCCGTTTGCCAAGATAGTTTTCTAATTCCACCAAGTATCCCACCAGAACCATTTTGTAAGAAACTAGCCAAGTTTTAATGGAGCTGCTTGTTTATCTTTAAAAAGTAATGAAATCCAGATAAAGTAGTGCCAAGTCTAGGGTTCCCTACTGCGATTTCTTTATTTTTATAGTGGGTAAATTTTGTTTACACATAGTGTAACATTTGTTGTAACTATGTTTGTTGAGTGAGATAATAGCCCATATTGGTATTGATAATTGGACGGAAGTGTCTCATTTTAGGCTGTTGTTGATTGTGCAACACATGCATTTATCATTAACATTGCTGACTTTTTTAGAGCGTCAAATCGTACAGACTATTTCAGGTTTCAGGCTCGCTAATGCATAAGTTTTATTGAAACGCAGCTTCATCAAATCTACAATTGACTGGCTATTGAATCAACGTTTTCCAAGTAACAATTTTCCATCGTCAATAGGTAGCGGTTAGGGCGTCAGATTAATGCAATTATGTCATCGAACACCTGGTGATGAACCTACCAACTGCCAAGTTATATGACATTAACTATAATAATAAAATAAATGCAGTAAGGAACTTTGCCATGACTATAAAAATGCATTTAAATTACTGCAAACAACACAAGAAAACTACCAAAAACCAAGTATTCTCCAATTCTCAGACGACTTTTGCACATTGGTGACGTAGCCTGTGACGTATTGGCCGTCATGTTGGCAGCAAAGTAAGGCGACCGTGCTATATTTTACAGACCGTGCACCTAATCTTCGTTCTGTCTAGTGTCATGATAATAAACAAATTAATAAAATACAAATATGTTATTTCATAATATTCAAATGTCTCATGGCAAAAATGCTTGTCAATTTGGCAAGAAATGTGTGTTGCAACAGGTGGACTACAATTCGGACATCTAATTTTTTCTACGCCGTATTAAAGTGTATCTATTGGAAATGGAATAGATCAGTTTGTGTCCCATTCGAGAATCTTTATTCGTTTAAGAGATATAGCCTGGATAAATTAGTCTGGGACACCCGGTATATGGATTTAAAAAGTTGCAGTGCATTGTTGTTTATTTTCATTATTTTATTAAACCAAAATGTGTCTTACAATTAAATTCTTTAAAATTTTATAATTTAATAATACTGTAATATTTTTTGTCTTACATGATTATACCCTAACAAAATTCTTATATTTCCATTATAGCTTAAAAGAGGAAAAATAGAACCCAATGGAAGTAGCTGTAATACACAAATTATTCCACAAAGACGTGAATTTGTAATGCACAATAAAGCACCTATGTGGAATGAAAATAACCAAGTTTATCAACTGGATTTTGGAGGAAGAGTCACTCAAGAATCTGCTAAAAATTTTCAAATTGAATTTAGAGGAAAACAGGTATAATAACTTTTTTTGTTGGGTTTAAACGTTTTTGGTGCTATCTCTTTCCAACATTCTAAGGTCATAATTAGAGCTGAAAAGATCGTATTTCATTGCTTAATAGACAAGTTTACATAATTATTTGATGTGTTTCTACTGGCAGTAGAAAAGGATAAAGTATATAAAGTTTCTGTTTACCACTGTGCTCTATTAGTGACGTCAGGGTAAAGGTCAATTTATTCAAACCATATTTCCTTCAAATACTTTTTGTAAATAATTTGATATGTAGAAATTGATGTACCTAAATTTCCAATTAATTATAGATTTTTTTAAATCTTTTAGGTCATGCAGTTTGGCCGTATAGATGGAAACGCCTACACTTTAGATTTTCAATATCCTTTCTCTGCCCTCCAAGCATTTGCAGTTGCTTTAGCTAATGTTACACAAAGACTTAAATAAATTGTTTTGTTTTTAATGTGCCAATTTTTCCAGTTTTTTCACTTAAATACTGCTTGTTTTTGTTTTTAAAATTGATTATTTATATGAAAAATATTTAATATATATATATATATTTTATACGTGTTTAAAAATACGTTAATTATGTATTTTTAATTAATATTTTTATTGTATTTGGATATTACTATTATGTTTAAATAAAAACGTTTCATAGATGTAGAGGTTTCTCAAGTTCCAATCAGAATTCATGTAAACTTATGCTGCTCCTACATTAGAAGCGGTGAGCCAACTGATCTGGCGCTTCTGTCTCAGGGAATAGCGTCAATGGATGGGACAGTCAACGCCGCCGGGGCCCACAAGGTGACCACCGGATGTGACGTCATCCAACATGGCCGCAGGAAGTGATATTATCCATCATGGTCACCGGATGTGAAGGTATCCATCATGGCCGCCGGAAGCTACTTCAACTGTCATAGGTCAAGTTCCATGACTTTGTGTGTTCCATACCGATTGTCATCCTTCACGGGACTGACGGGACATACCAGCTGTCATCGTTGAATAGATGGCGCTACTATTTTTCTGGATTAAATAGCCGTTTCTTTATACATATTCATTCAATACACTGTCCATTCAGTTCTTCTTCGTAAACAATGAAGACTTACCCCGCAAACGTCAAAAGAACAACCTTAACGAATATGTGACTCAATAAACGAAAACACTCCATTCTTTTTTTAGCAAATAAATTTTACTAGTGTAGTATTTTTCAAGGAAAGTAAAACAAACAATAATCTTATCATATAATACGCTATTGGTTATGTCATGTAGAGAGGAACGGGTTTTTTTTGCAGGTATCGTTTGATGGGTTTAAAAAAAGAAAAAACCGAGGGTTTTGGTTTTTTCAAAATATTTTTTCAACAAAGCAAAATATAAGTATGATATTAAAAAGGCGATTAAATTTCCCATTGAAATGCAATTTTCTAAGTATTGAAAAAAAAAATTGAGGCCAAAACAGTCTAAAAACTCCAAAAATTTAGATATTTTCAGTTTCTTTTGTTTTTCGTTTATATCGCTTTTTGCCCTGAGATCGGTATAGGCATTGCTAAAGATAAAAAAGAGGAGAAGACATTTCTCTTAAAATGCTTTAGTGACATTTTTTGGGTGACAATTGACCATTGAGATATAGAAATTTGAACCTGGATTTTTTTCGCATTTTAGCCCTTTTACAAATATTGTTGTCATTCGCATTTTATTGAAAAAAATTTTTGGAACAATGATGCTACTACATTTTAATTCATTTCATTTTGTACATTGGTTACGATATTCGTGTATTGGTTTAGTAGTAGAGTATGGGTCGGTTGAGCCTGGGAAAATTTTGTCGACCGTAGGAAAATTCTTATTCTTAATTTGTAATTAGCAAAAATGCTTATCTTATTGAATCCGCAGCATCTCTATGGACCAAAAATGATACACCCAAAGCCTCCACGTGACAAGCCACAGGGTGAGCCTTACACCTATGGGCTGGTCCGCTAAGACGGTCAAAAGTGCAGAAGGGTCGTAGTGGCAAAACCACAGTTTTTCATATTTGCGCACAATTTCATTAGGGTTTATACGAGAATTACCAATCTGCGTTGTTTGAGCAAGGGCACTATTACTTTTTCACAATACCGGATTTCCAACGATTGGGATTCACTATGTTTACTACTATTACCTACTAAAAATAGGGGTATTTCAATATTGGTCACGCGCGCGTCTCCTTATACTCAAATGATCATTGGGAGACTATTACTTTTTTTACAACACCGGATTTCCAGACGATTGTAAACCACTAAACGAACACAGGATGGAATAAAGTGATATGCAAAGTACCTAAAATGTTAAGATGGATAAACCTGCTGTCTAAAAACCAATATCCGGGAAAAAGAACTGTGATTTTGGTTTTCGGTAAGTAGTTATATGTACCTATATATATTAAACAAATTTTTCTGGATAAAAATAAATCCAACAAAAAAGTTTAGTTTAATAGTATACTCCATCTTCCATGGGCTAACCTTGACAGAGTTATTGGAGGTGTATTTCTCATCTTGGGACTCTTTTGTTACAATATTAGGGTAGTTTTTTCACCGCTCGAAATTATCCCTTTGGCATCGATGAAATTATTTGTTTCCCTGGATTTCAGTTGTCCAGTTTCAAACTTAATATCGTATATAAAATGTTTTCATTCCGATGTTACGCCCCTGGCGGTGTTCGTTACCAAGGAGAATCATTTTTTTTTTTGACATATATATTTTTGTAATTCAAGACGTCAATTCAATAAAGAGGTGTTTTAAATCCAGCCTAATAAGTTTTTATTCGTGGTCCTTCGACCATAGAAAATCTAAGCGGAAGTGGGTTTCGTCCTTTATCAGAAGAAAAACGAGCCCTAGCTGTTCAATGGCGGTCAGTTTCAAGTCAAGGTAAGTTCGCCCAATTCATTTCCTTACTCCAATCCTTATTATCATTCTCGGTTCCAGTTCCTCTTTTTCTGCAAATAGTTTGGTCGTTATCCCACCTTTTTTTAATGTTTTGAATCGTGGTTTTGCTTCTATTAAACGTTTGGGCAATTCGTTTAATGGACCAACCATCCTCTATTTTGGAAATTATTCGCATTTTATCAAATTCCCTTAAATGGACTGACATCGTGGATCATGCGCTTTGACAAATTTGAAACATGCGACTGTTTGTCATTTTGATTAGTTAAGTTTGATTTACATAGGGAAAATAAAGGTGTACCAGTTTTATATGACGCGGAGTGTACCTCAATATGTTTTTTTAATATAAATCAAATCTACCAATAAGTATCCAATCGATTTTTTCGAAAATAGATGTTAAATTGGAATTATAAAAATTGCGACCTGTGAGTTCGACGTTACATTTCTCGGACCATTGCGTCACGTTATCTGCGAAAGGTTAATGCAAAACATCTATCCAGAATCCTAGGTTTACACAATGTATAATGAGAATATACGCAAATTTTATAACGAACAACAACAGATGCTCAAAGCTAAAGGCAATAACCAAAAATATATATTTAGTAATTATTATGAAAAATATAAGTATCCACCCACGGTATACCTTATATTTTTTTTTATCTGTTTATTTCTATATGGAGAGATTTTTTTTTTAATTTTTTAAGTAACAAACCAGTGAAATGATTTAAATCATATTATTATCGGCATATCAATTTAATTCGTTGCATTAATTAGAATAGTTCACTGTATAATAATAATTATTCAAATGAATATTACAGTACCGATTTTAAAAATGTAAATTACCCATTTAAGTTTACACAATTAAAATGTATTAATTTTATTTAACGTTGACAACAATGCAAAAACAAGTTGTTGGTAAGTTTATTGATTTTCAAACACTTCACATTGATCTGTTGATGTTGACGATACAAGTGTTGATTAAACAATGGACGCGGAGTGTAGTGAAGAAATATTCGGTCCGCGACATGATTCTTTGCAAGTAGTTATACCTCTAACGATTCTGTACGTTATTATTTTTATTACTGGAACAGTGGGAAACGTGAGTACGTGTATTGTTATAGCTAAAAATAAATCAATGCATACTGCAACAAACTATTATTTATTTAGTTTGGCAGTTTCCGATCAACTTCTTCTATTATCTGGAGTTCCTCAGGAATTGTATTTATTTTGGCAACGGTATCCGTATATTTTTGGTAGTAAATTCTGTTTTATGCGCGGATTGTCAAACGAAACCTCGAGTAATGCAACTGTTCTCATTATAACTACTTTTACAGTTGAGCGATACTTAGCTATATGTCATCCGTTCTTAGCTCAAACGATGTCCAAACTGTCCAGAGCCCTTAAGTTAATTTTTTTAGTTTGGTTTTTGTCTATATGTCTGGCTATTCCGCAAGCTATGCCACTAAAAGTTGTTGGCAAATGTCCTCAGTGCGTTGTACAGGAAGCAATTATTAATTATAATTTTGAAATATCAACTTTTGTGTTTTTCATTGTTCCGATGACAATAATTACTGTTCTTTATATTCTAATCGGTATCAAATTAAGAACTTCAACGGTGGAGAAGAGAATTATTACCAATACGAAAATAATAAGAAGATCTTCAAGAAAAGTTGTCAATATGCTAGGTAAGAAATACCATCATAATAGGCTTTAAATAATATATTGTATATATGAACGGTCTTATTTCTGATCAATATTAATAGGTACATTTAAGCCTACATTAAACTCGTGGGGTTAACTTATTTGTGGCTGCAAAAAATGCGCATAGTGTGAAACATTTTCTAATAAAATACAAATATTAAAGAAAAGAATGTTAATTTGAAATTAATATTTTAAAAATTTAAAATATGATTATTTAAAATGTTTGTCATGATGACATAAACTATGAAATTTAAAAAAAAAATAGAAAGAAGAAACAATAAAAATTATTTGGTTCCCTTTCCGCCATTGATCTCAGTCTATGTGACCCAAAGTCAGCTTCTTCACTAACTTGGCATACCGTTGCTGATTTACATGA
The DNA here is from genome assembly GCA_035357415.1 of Ophraella communa. Classification (NCBI taxonomy): domain Eukaryota; kingdom Metazoa; phylum Arthropoda; class Insecta; order Coleoptera; family Chrysomelidae; genus Ophraella; species Ophraella communa. The sequence continues at coordinate 30,080,138 of CM068982.1, read as the reverse complement.
TAGTAATCATTTCCCTATCGTTATATCTTCCATTGCCTCTCAAAACCCAAAAATTACTACCAGAACTTTCTGGCGACTAAACAATGCCGACTGGAAAAGTTTTACATCACAAACAGAAGATGCCCACCATTCTCTCAATTTTTCCGATAGTGTTGATGATAATATTCACAAATTTCATTATTTCAGCTGCTGAATTACAAGTAGGTAAAAGAAATATATCCCATCAAATGAAAAATGTTTCTTGGTGGAATTCTTCCTGCAAAGATGCTGCACAACAACAAAAAATAGCATTGAAACTGTTCCGACCAAACAATACCTCTGAAAACTTTATTAAATTCAAAAAATCCAGAGCAAAAACAAAATTCAGTATCAAACAAGGTAAAAAATTCTCATGGAAAAGTTATGTTTCGTCTATAAGCGAAAATACAAATCCCAGTCGGGTGTGGAAAAAGATTAGATCCATTCAAGGAAAGTCACACCCAAACACTACAAATACTAATATTTTTTTACCATGCTCAATTTCATTAAGTCAAGATATTGACTCACTCAACCTGCCTTTCCCTTACCAAGAACTTACTACTGCGCTAAGTTCGTGCAAAAATTCTTCTGCTGGCCCTTATGATCTTCCATACATTTTTCTTAAAAAACTTAATATCTTAGGTGAACTCAAACTCTTGGAACTGTTCAACTTAATTTGGACATCTAACAGATTTCCAAGCCTCTGGCGACTATCCATTGTAATTCCCCTAAAAAAATCTAATCTGCTACCAACCTCCCCATTTCATTAACTTGCACAATGTGTAAAATCATGGAAAAAATGATCAATAAAAGATTGATATGGTATTTCGATAAACACGATATTTTATCAAAAGAACCATCTGGATTTCGGCGGCACAGGTCAACAAAAGACAATTTGGTAACACTGCAAACACATATCTCCACCGCTTTAAACAAAAAACAACAAACTATACTTGCTACATTTGATATAGAAGGTGCATTTGATACAATACACAGAAATGTTAAACTTGAGAAATTGATGCATCTCGATATCAATGGAAACATATTTCATTTTATCAAAAACTTTTTATCGCTACGATCCTTTCAAGTATCTGTTAATGGCATCCTTTCCTCAACTTTTAACCAAAGCGACGGTATACCTCAAGGCTCTGTACTCAGTCCCACTCTTTTCAACCTTGTAACAAATGATCTATGCTCTGGTTTTATTGCTCCTATTAAATGCACAATGTACGCCGATGACATAGTATTATATTGTCTCGTTCAGTCAGTGTCCACTACCTCTTTTCTGATTCAGTACGCTGTAAATTCCCTGTCCAACAAGATAAAATTATTGGGACTCTCTCTATCTCCAACAAAATCCAAGATTATCAATTTTAGTAAATCTTCAATAAACACCGTCCCTAACATTATAATCAATAACTTTTCCCTCCAGGTTGTAAATCACTGCAAAATATTGGGTATGGGATTTGACTCCCGTCTCTTTTGGAGACAACATATATTAGATACAAAGAGCGAAGGATACAGACGACTAAATATTATAAAAACCCTTTCTCACTATCATTGGGGCGCGGATGAAAATTCTCTCCTAAAAATATTCGATCTAAATTAGATTATAGCTGCTGCGTATATATATCTGCATCTAAATCACAATCTTGAACTCTTTACACAATACATCTCTTCGCCTGTGCCTGGGGGCGTTTAAGTTCAGCCCAGTAGAAAGTCTTTATTGCCAAGCAAATGAACCTCCTTTATGGATAAGACGTCAGCAACTATTACTTAACTATGTTATCTCGGTATCTTCCAATCCTTTTAACCCTGAATATAGCTTGTTTACCAATGATCATTTACAGGATACCTCAACATTCTTAACAATAAAACCTCTACCTATTCTTCTAGTCATTGCAAATCAAAATTGATGTTTCTCAATCATTACCACTACCTGTTCCCTTAATGGCCCCCTGTGGTATGCCCGTCGTCACCTGATATTCCTCCTTCCCAATCAAAATCCTTCTTCCCCTAAAGAAATCCCTAACAATATTAAATACCCCGAAATTCCCCTCTGGACTAACTACGTTATAATACATCCTACAGGTGCCGTATTGAACGCATTCGTGACATCCAATATGGTCACCGTACACTACCTATTTCCCCTCTAATCCATTCTAGAAAATTTTGCCCTATCTACCACCTCTTTAATTGCTATCACCGTAGACCTCCCTTTCCTAAAACCATACTGCGTTTCTGCAAGATCCCCCTTCTCTCTAATCTCATTGACTAACCTTCCTTTGAAAATATGCTCGTTAAGCTTGACCACCGTATTCGTTAGGCACAGTGGTCTGTACAAGGTGACTCTATGGCTTGCCTTTCTTTGGGATCAACACCAGTCTGGCTACCTTCCCAATCCTCGGGAATTCGTTTCTCCTCATCAAGTTATTAAACACAACTCTCAAGAAATCCACCTCGCATATTCCGGTGGCAATCCGTTCTTAATTTCTCCAAATTCATTCTCTTCTGCGGGAATAGAACCCCAACCACCTTTATTTTCCTTTCTGGCGTAAGATCAATTTTCGTCCCTACCTTTCCTCTCACATTCCACATTCCTCGAGCTGTGCTTCGTGTGTTCTTCCTTGCACACCCTACACCTTGGCGTGTTTTCGCAGTTCGCCTGCTTATGTCCCAGTTGCCAGCACCCCAGATATCTACCCTTCACTCTTTCCTCCCCTCATTTATGCCTTAGGTGCCCTACCCTCAAACATCTGTGACATTTCTTGACCTCTACCTTCCTCCTAATCTTGCATCTTGTTCACCCCACTCGGACTCGATTCAACCTTTCCAGCGTAATAGACTTTCTTTCGTTTACCCTTATTGCAACCAGAACATTTCCATTTTCTACCGCCCTTTTTTTCCACTATCGTATCCCTTCCCCTTTCATTCAGTACTACTCGCACAGTTTCCTCTTCACTTATCGTGCAGTCTACATCGAAAATGTAGAATATTGCCTCCCTATCCCTGACCTTCTTTCCAGTACTTGTCCCTATAGCCTCCGTCACTGCCTTTATTCCTTTCATTTCGCCTGTCACCTCAATCATCAGATCACCTTTTCCTGTTTTCCTAATCCCTTTTACTCTGACACCAGCCTCCACTTTCGCCCGGTTTTTTACCGCCTTTAAGAGGTCAGCATACTGACCTGATTTATTACCACAGTCCTTTTCTCCTCCGTCCTGGGGACCACAATCGCTATTGTGGTGCCCGCCTCCTTCAACTCATATTCTAGTCCCTTCCTAAAGAGTTCCCAATTTATACCTTCCTTCACCAGAGGGTACTCCCTAAGACGCTATTTCAAGGCTTCCTTGTTTTGCTTTTTATAATTTTTAAGAATTTTTGGGTTATCTTAAATACGTCCTCTTAATTATCCATTTTTTTTCTTATATATCTTATATATCACTATCCATTAATTTTTTCCTCTCCTGAATATTTTTTTATAAAATTTATTGTACTAACCCTTACTTTTTCGATGTCCATCTTACTAAGAATAATAAACAACTATTCAACGTTTTAACGCAACTTGTAGGGAAACAGCTGTCATTGTAATTTAAAACCTAATTTTTTAATTAAAAGTGGAAGTTGCGTTAAAACAAAGAGTTGTTTATTATTTTTTTTATGTTTGTGGCAACAAACATCTCTTCACGGCAAAGGTTCCCAGAATGTGTGTTTTTCTTTTCTTCTATTATTATCATTAAAAATTCTTAAAAAATTGGCACTTTGGCAACGTCGCAAGGTCGTCGACTGTAACTAGTTGTTAATAGCCAGGTTTTTTACTTGTTTATATGCTAAACTCGCTAACTTTTGTTGTGTTGTGTCATGTTTTCAATTTCAATTTTAAAAATTATTACATCGGTTGCACCTAAGGGCCTAAATCTTAATTATAAGTTATATACAGTGTTTAAATAAGAAATTATTTATAGAGGGTGGTCACAACGTTGAATTAAATTTTAACTTGAGAAAACGACGATTTCTTTTTTTTTTTTAATTGCAACCCTTATTTTTTATATTATTATTTGATTCCATATAGAAAAATCCGGTAAGTTGTATTTAATTTGCTATATAAATTTTTATGCGTTTGTAAGATATGGCCGAAAGTAGGTTTTTTGAGGTACCAAAATTGTAATTTGGATTTCCTTCTTTATTATTGTTGATTTTAGTTTATTACAGAACATAAAATGAAATACTTTCTTTATAATTTGCAATTAAGTTCTAATCTTTCCATTTTTAATTAATTAATCTTATTTGACAATTCGATAAACACTTTTAATAATAATGATAGAAACTGTCAAATCATAACGAGAAAGGTCCAAAGCACTATTCGATATAAAAAAAGAAAACTCCTCGTTTTAACATAACTTCCAAGTTTATTGTGATTTAAAACTTAATTTTTTCAAATAAACTTGGAAGTTACGTTAAAACGAAGAGTTTTTTTTATTATTCTCAATAAGATCTTCCAAAAAGTAAGGGTTAGTACAATAAATTTAATGATAAAAATTATTTGTACTTAGTTGGGTTTAGTATTTATTGTATAGAATTTATTAAAAATTACCAAGAAAGTATTTCATTTTATGTTCTATAATAAACTAAAATCAACAATAATAAAGAAAGGAAATTCAAATTACAATTTTGGTATCCAGAAAAACCAAATCTCTGCCATATCTCACAAACGCATAAAAATTGATACTTATAGGAAGTTAAATACAAACTTACTTTATAAATCTATGAGGAATCAAAAATATAAAAAATGGGGGTTGCAATTTAAAAAAAAGAAGAAATCTTCGTTTTCTCAAGTTCAAATTTAACTCAACATTGTAACCACCCTCTATAATTAATTTCTTATTTATACACTATAACTTATAATTTAGACCCTTAGGTGCAAACGATGTAATAATTTTTTAAATTTTATCATTTAGTTAATTGAAATAATTAACATTTTATTAGTCGTCTTTTTGGCATTTTTTTCAAAAAATCTTAAATTTAATTGTAAATCTTAGGTACCTGATACCTCACATAAAGTAGCCCTTAAATTTAATCGACTAACTAAAAAATGGAAAAAAATGAAGTATTCCATTAAAAATTGTGAAGTCGGTGTCAATTTCCGGTATACCCGGAAGTGCTATAAATTTTGAAAATATTTTAGTTGAATTTAGAAGTTTCGAAAACCCCCGTATACCAAATATATATTTTTACTATTAAGATTCCCAATTACCATAGAAAATCCATATACTAAAGTCTGATGTTAACGCATTCTAAATTGTTTTTATTGGTAGATGGAGTGAAAAAATATTGGAATTTTTTTTAACGATGGTTCAAGGACTTGTACTTTTGTTTTTTATTATTAAGGTTTTCATTCAATTTGCTTCCTATTGTTGGTGTTTATTATTTACTACTAAATATTTGTTTGTTTTTGCCGAAGTAAAAAAAACAATAAAAATGGAAAACAATATTTTTTGTAAATTTATTTAACTTAAATAATTTTGAATTGATTGAAAATATGTATACTAAAATATAATTTAGTTTAAAGTTTATTAATATTTACCTTTTTCATTGAATTCACATATACAAAATAGAATAAATAAAACATATATCTCCTATGAACAGTATCGGCTAACCATGAGGCAAATCTGGGGATTCTCTCCAAAAATCTACACGGCAATTATGAGACCTATGCTAACATACGGAGCTGTTGGATGGTTTTCAAGAAAAAATTAGACAACAGCCACAAAAAAATTACAACGGGTACATAGAACGAGAGTCATGCCAAACTAGGAGTCTTGAAAACTATACCAACCAGGGCAATGGAAGTAATTTTAAATCTCACAACCCTGGCCATGTTTTGAAATATAACCTCCTTAATTTACAGATACAGATACTTTTACGTTATATTTTTAATACTTGTTTGCATGTGGTTTTTAACGTGTTTTAAAATCTCTTCATGGTTCCACTCCATGTTAATCTCGCTGATCCTCTTTTTACTTTTTCATTAATATGTCACACCTTTACTATTCCACAATTATTTATTAATTGAATATGACCTCACCAACTTAACTTTCTTTTCTTTATTAAGTCTATTGTAGATTAAGTGCAAAGTTCTTTTCAAATTTTCTTAATGTTTGTTTGGAATAAGTCCAGTTGATGATAGGATTATTGCTACCATCTCAACATTTTCTGTATAACACATTTTTATGTTTTTTCCACTTTCGACCCAGAATTGGAACAGATATGGAATCTATTCAGTGATATAATATTTGATTTCAAATGCTGAGTATGTATTTATTCAGAGTACCCATTTAAATTTCTGTTACAGGTGGAGACATAAAGTGATGAATATATACTGTACATGAACAGTACTGAACAATATCATATACTTCCTAAGTAGTACTATTTGGCTTAAATTATCCAGTATAAATCAATACATCAATTATATTATTTAAGCTAAGAAATTAAAAGGTAAACCAGCTAAACCCTAAGCGATACCTTTAAATTTACATACATTAGTTAAAAGATAATGAGTTACCCAAATAAAGTAGGTAGCTTGAGCTAGATATAAGATACTGATACCAGGTAGGTCTGTCCGCTATTACAGGAAAATAAAGATTAGATCTTACTTGCTGTACTGAATGCAGGGTCAAGGTGTAAATTTTCTTTTCCACAATCATGAGTCAAATATAACCGAAATCATAAAGAAGGTTAAATAATTGAAAACAGTTAACGTGACTTGATATATAGCAGCGGTAAGTCAATAACCTCTAATCTTAACTAAAATATTTTTGGAAAGTTGGGCTTTAAAGAAAAATTCGACGTTGTTCATCAAGTTTATATTAAATAAATATACATAAAAAATATATAAATAAATAAGAAATATAAAAATTAAATTTACTTTTTTCTGTTGATTCTATTTATATAGGATTTGTGTGCCTATACTTTTATTGGGTCAATGTAGGAGGCATTCTTGACCATATTTAAATATTTTTCATATTTGGAGTCTTTCCCTGCAGCTATTTTATTCACTTATTTTTACCAAAAAAAGATACTGCATCTAATTATCAACCTGCAGGCTTTTTCTCCACATGTAGATGGAGCTTCCAAAGACACCGTTGTGGATGATGGTAGAATAACTGAAGTATCTGAAATCAAATAATTTTATTCACTTACATTATAACTTGAAGTTGTATCTACTTACCAGATAAAAGTAGAGTTGGGTATCAACTCTTTCAACTCTTTCTGAAATCCTGCGTTATGAAACTGCTGGTCAAAATGTTGATGGCACACTCTATAATTGTCATAAAGTTGTTTTGGAGTTTTCTCCTTTAACACAGGATTTTTTATATTCTCCATCCAAATATTAATTAAGTTGGTACAACTAGGAACACAACACGTTCTTTTACGAGATGCCATGCTTATATTATACTAAAAAAAGTAAAAAATATTATAGTATGATATTGTATGCCACACTATATAATTATGAAATGATAATTGTTAACATTTAAATATTAACACACAATACACAATACTTACATTGCTCTAATTCTCTTATAATACAGAAAACAATTAAAAAGTTCATAAACTAAAATATAAAGTTCAATAAACTGGAAGAAACTTTCACAAATAATAACTAATTAATTAATTTAACGATAATCAACGGAAATAGCACAGGCGAAACACAATTCAAAATTCAAACGTTAACGGTTAACAATTAAAAATGAAATGACAAATCATGATTAGTTTATAAATATGTAATGACAGTTCACGTTTCCTCCGATTGGGCGATACTGTAACGTCACGCTACAGATACGCCCTCAAGTGGGTGGGCGCAATAATATAACTTGGATACAAATTGTAGATAAGAGTTAAACTGCTAGGAGGGTGTGCTGTGGGTGCTATAGCACTGATTAAGTTAGGTTAATGCCACAGAAACAATTATTTGATGTTATGATTAAATTGCCATATCATCAAATACATAAAGGGTGTTTATGTAACCCAATTCCATATTTAATTGGGTTTTATGCAAAGTGCCCTAAGTATTTTTTTATTTATACCGTTTAAATTGATTTTAATAATTACCTTATAATTTACAATTCAAATCGACTAAACAAAGGTGTAATAATTTACATAAAACATAATTTACTAGTTATATGTGATCTATAACCTCTATAAAAATGCGATGTTCAATTAAATAATTTATGTGCTGGGTTAGGAAAATTTATAATACCACTCGGCAAAACTCTACAGAAATTTTATTTAAAGTACAGATTTAAAATTTTACATCATCTTGCGATGGTAATGGTATCATTAAATATTAAAGCTATAAATTAAATTGTTTTATTTGTAAAAATGATTAAATAAAATGAAATATTAAAATTGTAGCTTTATTAAAATACTCAATAAAGAGTACAAAAAAAAAGCATTAATATGTGGTGAAAGGAATAAAAGAAATAAAAACCACTTCGTTATTTAGTAAAAATACTAAAATATATGATTTGTATAAACTTGTATTAAATAAATGATTTTATTGTATTTTATAGGTATAACAAAAAGTAACATTTATAATTTTTTTTCAGTTGCTGTAGTAGCGGCTTTTTTTTTATGCTGGGCACCATTTCACATACAACGACTATACGTCATCTACAATGTACCTACTAAAGAAACTCGTGATACCTACATACATATATATGGGATTGTAACTTACATTAGTGGTCTCTTATTTTACACCTCAGCTACAATAAATCCTATTCTTTACAATATTATGTCAGCAAACTTCAGAGAAGCTTTTAAAGTAAGTATATATATAATTATATTTAAATTCTTTGCCGACTTATAGGTATTATACCAGAATTATTGGGGTAAACGGCAATGTTTTCAAGAAAACTCTTTCACTTGTTTTCCAAGCTTTCGAAATATATTTATTTCATTTTAAAGGAATAAGCACGAGTATAAACAAAATTGGTGTTAAAAAATGGTAAACATAACATATAAAACTATTTTAACTTTAATTTGGAATTAAAAAAAAATTATTCATAAAACAAAATAACGTCATTAAATTGTGGAACATATCTGTCAGCAGTTTCCCCACGTCTACCATCGCCTGGGTTGCTTCCGAGTTGACGTTCTCCCTCTGTGGTAGAATGAGGGATATGGCCACTCCTAGGGCTGTTAATCCCTTACCCATCATATGTTTTACAGGAACTTATCTTTTTTGGCATCACTTGCCGCTATAATGGACTGGACCTCTGGATTTAACTTTGGCCCAATTAGGCCTAGGCAATTTTGGGGTGCTTGCCATTTATCTATAAGTTTTTGTCGTATGTCCTTTGCTAGTCCGAAAGATAGATAAGATTCCCATCTATTAGCTAGATCTGCTACTATCTCCGGTCCTTTGATTGCCTCATCCTCAGGGTGTAACCCCAATGTTTCTACTAAGTCATCTTCATTTTTGTCAGTCGTGTTGGTGTTGGTAATGGGTTGTGTGGAAAGTGGAGGAATTAGTGCGATCTTCGCTGCTGGATAAATCAGTTTAACGTGTTCAGAGAACAATCACATGAATATGAAATCAAAACCTAATGTTTCTGATGCTGTAATTACTGATTTTACTCAATATAATAATAGTTCTTTATTATTATCAATAAGATGTCTGTATTAATTTTATTATATAATTATTTTTACTGAAAATACTGACATAACTCAGTATAACAGTATTATCTACCTATCTGTTTTTATTTACCCATAAGATATTACTCTATAGGTGTTGAATACATTTTTATTATTTTGTCCCGTTTATTTTTTGTTTACTGATAATATTGATATTACTCACTATTACAGTATTAGCACTATTGCACGTTTAGTATAGGCAAGTTATTACACTGCCTTTTAATCCACACCTCAAGTTACACAGTTTGGGAATTTTTAATTTTAATATATTCCTTATTTTATTCATTTACTATACGAGTCCTTCAACATTTGTTCTAGTTTTCTCATTTTCCTTTTTATTTTATTTTTAAATTGCTGTATTTTCCTTTTATTTGCCATTTTTTCCATAAATTGTTACGCTGTAAACACTTTGATATTCGCACTTTAACTTACGAGAGTTACGGTTCCTGGAATAAAGAAATTATTTATAATTACGAAGTAGACCTTATGTCTAGACGCTACACTTTACTTAATTGAATACTTTTATTGTTTTATTTCTAATTGCGCATTATTACTGTAATTTGATATATAAGTAAATATCACGTATTAATTAATATATAAAGAAGAAATATTGTTTGTTACAGTTAGTATCTGTATTTAGTACTTAGTATATAGTTACTCATCATTGAAGTTAAATCTTTGTAATTTCTATAAAAATAAATTTGTTAGTTCTTAATCAAAATATTTGTTTTTAACAAACAAGTTTCAATACGACGGAACATAACTGGCATATCTCCAAAAGTGTGCAATCTAATTCAGAAGAATTTCGGGCGCTTTCCATTTTTATGGTTAATTGGTGAATCCTGCTCCAACAGAAATCAAAGAAGACTTCAAGCCAGGGAGAACGAACAAGAATAGTCGTCTCTTATTTGCAAGTCCGAGGAACAAGAATAGTCCGAAGACTCAATCCAGGTTGAGCCATGAATTTAGAGATTTATGAAGTATATGTGAGTATCCTATTGTTATTATCCTTAAAAGTTTATGGTGATATATTTTAAAATAACTGAAAATAATTTATACATTGAAATATTTAAAGAGATATACTTTAAAACATTTTAAAACGTAGAACATATTAGAAAATGTTGAACAAATAAATAATTTAGAAATAAACGATACTATGGCTCAACCGAACTATCAACTAATTCATTATCAAGCAGTAAATATTCCATATTTTGACGGTAATCGTAAACAAATTAATAGATTTATTCAAAGTTGTAAAAATTTTATTAATAATCATAAAGATAGAACTAATTTAAATGCACCAATAAATGTTTGTCTTTTTAATACAATTTTAAGTAAATTAACGGGTAGAGCAGCAGATTTGATTGCTTCTAGAACTGAATTGGATACGTGGGCAAAAGTAAAAGATTCATTATTAATTACATTTGCTGATCAAAGATCTATAGATTGTTTAGTCCAAGATATCATATATTTAAAACCTGAAAAAAATGAAAGTCATGTAGATTTTGGTTTAAAGATTCAAGACGCACGAAGTAAAATTAATCAAAGTAATGGTAGTAGAGAAACAAAATTATTAAAAATTCAACAATATGATGAACTATGTTTAAAACATTCATCAATGTGTTGAATTATCATATGCATTTAGCAGTTAGATTGAAAACCCCAGATTCAATTGAACAAGCTCTTGCTTCGTTAGAGAAGAAGAAAATTTCCTTTATTTTAAAAATAACTTTAAGAATAATAAAAGTATAAACAGAAATAATTTTAGAAATCAAATTATTCATAATAATAATTTCAGAAATAATAATTTTAATAAAAATAATAATTATAATAGAAATAATTATAATAATAATCGTCAACAAACAAATTTTAATTCACGTCCAATTAATTTTTCAAATTTTAACTCTAGACCATATTTCAACAATCAATCAAATAATTCCAATTTCCGACCAAATTCTAACTTTAATCAAAACTATAGATCCAATTTCAATCCAAATTATAATAATTTTATACCAAAATTTCAACCTTATCGTCCACGTAATAATAATCGTCCCGATTAACATTCTCAGATACATACCTGGATAATGGAAATAAATTTTCCGAAAGCTCGGTAAAAAGTATAAAGAGTTTACTTTTAAACCAGAATTTTTTGGGTTAACGGCAATGTTTTTTTAAGAAAACTCTTTAACTTGTTTTCCAAGCTTTCGAAATATATTTATTTCATTATCAAGGAATAAGCAAGAGTATAAACAAAATTGGTGTTAAAAAAATGGTAAATATAACATAAAAATAATGAAATAAATATATTTCGAAAGCTTGGAAAACAAGTAAAATGGTTTTCTTAAAAAAACATTGCCGTTTACCCCAAAAATTCTGGTTTAATACCTATTAGTCGGCAAATAACAGAAATTTAATTATATATTGAAAAGGTATATTTAAGGGTCATTTCAAAATTTATTTTAATTTAATATTTTATTGTTTATTTTCAGAGAAATGTCAAAATTTGAAGTAAATGTCAAAGTTAATTTTTATTAGGTTAGATAAAAAAAAATTTATGTAATGTAAACAACACTTGTATTAGGTTAAGGATAGATAAGTAGTGCAAGTGAGAGTAAGTGAGAAGTTTCGTTGCCAGGGGATAGGTTTTTGACAGTTTTTTTTTAAAAAAGTCACGAGAAGAATAAAAATGAATTTTTAAAAAAAGTTAAACAGGTTGAAAATTATAATTTATAAAAAAATAAAAGTCGAATAGAAAAGGTGGTGATTAATAATAAATAGAAGAAGTTTGAGATTTAGGAAGAGATTAAATATTAATATAAACTGAAAAATATACGTATTCAATAAAATAAATAAATACAAATTATATAGACAAAATAAAAGTGAAGAGAAGAGAAAAATATTTGGTGGATTAGAACATTGGAGAAGGTGATTTGGAAAGAGTAATAATAGAATAAAATTAAATAGCTAATTTATATAAGACTAGGAAGATAAAAAAAAGGTGTACCTATTATAAGAATAGAAGGTTGGAGATCAAAGAACCAGGAAGTACAAGAAAGAGTCAGAAGAGGAAAGAAAAGAGGAGAATAGTGATAGTAGAAAAGGACCCTGCGGTAATTAAGGTTAGCTAAGGTAGTTAAGAATAGATAGGTAATTAGTTAAGACTAGATAAGGTAGATAGGTAGCAGCTAGGGATTAGGTAGATAGAAATTAGTTAAGAATAGATAGGAAATAATTAGTTAGACATCACTTGACAAAATTTCATTTGGTTGATTATTCAAAATTCAATTTAATAAAAAAAAAATTTAAAATAAAATTTGTTTGAACCCTACCCTAAGTAATTAAAGAAAATTTACAAATAAAAACTTTTAAATAAAATTTGGTATTGGGAAAAATTATCTCAATATATATGGTAAAGACACATAATAATTTACCATTTAATTGTAAATGTAATTTATTATTTACTTGAGGAATCAATTTATCGTTAAGTGAAGAAGTATTATCACCTTTAAATTTCTTCCATTATAATTTGATGTAAACCAACCTTCAGGTGTTTTCTTTTGTGATTATTACTTTAAACCTTAACACTTTTATAATTTTTTTGTATTTACTTATTGAAGTAGGTATTCGAGAAGGTCCGCCACTTCCTGGCATCTACAATAATTATAGTGTTCCAGTACTATCACCCCTTTTGTTCCAACTACCCAACGCTTTTGAACTCTCAGCATTAGGGCAAATACAATAGCTACGCACGCAGCTCTACTTCTCTAATTTAACTTACTATAAGTTCTATAATTAAAAATATTCCGTAAAAAAATTGGGATATGAAGGTCGTGGCACATTTCTCATTTTACTTAATTTTAAAACTCCTTATGTAAAATTGCTTTTATTTTAGTTAACCTTGTAAATGCCGATTTCTAATAATTTATAGACACATATTGAAATTAAACTATTAGTCTATTTTATTAAGGAATTAAAGACAAGACATGTTATTATGGCATAAAACATTTTAAATTTAATTATTATTATTAAAAATCCATATTCACCTACAAAGAATTTCTAAAGATTCCATAAATGTTTCATATATCAATGCAATGTTTCGTTATATACCAACCGTGAAATAGTATATTACATAGCAAGTGTGGAAAGTGAAATATTACATACAAGTACCCAATTCCCAATACTCTTTAACTTTATTAATAAAATATATTTTAATTGTTAGTAATGTTTAAAAAATTAGTATTTAAACGAGTTTAAACATTGCACAAAAATATAATTAATAAAAATTAAACAACCACCTTTCTCTGGAATTAACATCAAAATTCTTTATTAGCTAAATGACGTTTTTTTTTAATTCTTTCGTGAATCCATAAAAATTAAAAGTAAAATGGTATTGGAACAGTTGATAAAATTAATTGGAACTTGAGAAACGTTATGTATTAGCAATATATTTTGAACATTTTCATTTATATTTATCTTCGCCAATTCTTCATTTTTTGCTGTTAAAACCGTAATGTACCCAAATTTCACTTATTGAAATTTCAAATCTGCTATATATGCATATCTATGTGTATATTTGGTTGCGTAGATAAAGCATCTCATACAATATTTTGTATAAAAATATTAATTTGACATTTATGTTACCAAAAGATAATAATTTCTTGATAAAATTGAACAAATCAAAGTGATTTATTCACAACCATTAATAGTGTCTTATTCATTAACCTTGCTGAAATTATTACTATCTATGCATTTTTAAAAAATATCACACGTATGTAAGATTGATTGTTTCTTCTTTTTTTATTTTTCCAAGCGCGTATGATATTACTAATTTTCGAATTGTTAAAATTGTGTGTTAAGGTCGTTTTCATAGGGGGTCGTAGGAAAACAAAATCACATACCAACTGCAGCGTCGCGTTGATTAGCATCACTTTTTTTTACTCCTGGGATTACTAGTATTTACTAGTGATCTATTTTTAAATATGAATAAATACCCAATAGAATAAGTAGAATTAGCTTAAAACAATGTTTTTTATATTTTAGGAAACTTTATCATCTTGCTGTTTTTGTGGTCGTCGAAAGCACCAAAGATCTTTGTCAGTATTATCAAAATCTTTAACAAAATGTCAAGAGTCAACAGATTATGGAAGTCACAACAATTCCCTTCAATCAGTTACCATCACATTTCAGAAAAATTATCTTGAATCTACCGGAGAAATAACTGAAGAAAATTGTAAAATAGTAAACTTTTAAAAATTAGTTAATGTTAGGAACAATAAATAAATGAAGTGTTTGTTACATAAAATATCACTAATTGGGCTGTTATAAATAGTTTATGTCTTTTATTATAATTTTTAAATAGTTTTAGGCCTTTAATGTAAAGGTATATTTTAATTTATTTTTTATTTCATCCATATGTTTTCCGCCAATGCCATTCTTTCTTTTTTTCCTTTAGCCGAAAATTAATCTAATGCTCAGTAAAAATACAATATAATTTTATATAATAATATGTAGTAAAAAATCTCAACACAATTATAAAGCAAATTGTCATATTTTGGTATTTCTAATTTGACTAGCCTGTCTGATGTCGTGGAAAGGGAAAAGAGAAAAAAGTGGGAGGAGTTACTGGGGGAGCTGGAAAACAATCCGTGTAGTAAGCCATATGAAATACCGGTGAAAAGGATGGGAGGAATATGCGTGAGGTGTGAGGTGGAGGATGATGAGAGTCATGTGTTTAGATGTTGGAAGAACAAGGAGGATTTAGATAAGTTGGAAAGAAGACTCGGGGCAACAGCGTATTGGGAAAACATGGTTGAGAGGAGAAAAAGAATGGGTAAAGGTTAGCGAAGTTGTGGGGAAAATGGTTAGGAGAAGGGAGTATTCTGATTGCGGATAGTATGAAATGGTGAAGAGTTATGTGAGGGACCGCCATCCGTGTTATGCTAGGGTAGTTATTCCGAGGCGGGGTAACGGCGAGTTTTGAGGTGGGTTTGGTTGGTAGGCATCCTCTCCAGGGTGAGTCCAACACTGTTGGGTTCTGGATAAGGTTTTTGGTACATTCAAAAGATATTAAAATAAAAAGCAATAGTATAATTTCTAAGCAATATATTTTAAAACATTTTTAAACACAAACAAAACTAATAGATAAATATACTAATTTATTAAAAATCAAAATAGTTCCTTGATATTTTATGTATACAATTAAATATTTATTATCAATTGTTAAGTTAGATTGGTGGGTTTACTTTCATCGAAAATGTAAATAGTTTGTCTAAACATAGTTTATATCGGTATAAGTAGACAATGTCAAATTTATTTTGAAAGCAGATATTTTCTTTCAAAAATGGGGATATGTTCAATAACCAATGCATTTTAAACATAGGAGAAAATAATGAATCAGTATTTAAAGAAAAATGTTTCAGCACGATGCAGAACCTTTAAAAATTGTTTTAATTTATATCATAACACAAACCAGGAAAATAAAAGCAACGACAATAACTTTAAAAAAACATACCTTTTTCGAAATAGTATCGAAATAGTATTACGTTTTACTTGCATTTAAATAAACATAAATTTCATACCAAACATTTTAAATATTGTTATTAATACACATTTTATAGTTGGTTGCGGTGCTATCTTGTAAGAAATTAAAATGTAAATATCCAATGAAGTATATCTGTTTAAAATTCACTAAACTAAAAATTTCTTAAAAACGATTTTAAAAATAAATAAAAGATGACAAACTATTATCTCTATTTTAATAAAAAAAACATATAATTTATACTTTTAAAAGCGAATATGAAATGGAAAAAACAAAAAAATATTTGTTTTACAATACAACTCCAAGACATTTTAAAGCCATTTAAATAAAATAAATTTAATTATAGTTATTACTGAATAGAATAGTCTTAATAAGTTAAGTTTTTTTCTATAGCTCACATTTTATTTTATAAATGGCTGGTTGTACTCTTGGTATTAAAGATAAAAGTTTTTTTATAATTCAATTAATCTTAAAGCTCTGCTTATGTCAGTGACTACAAAAAATGGTTAAAAATATATTTTCTTATTTTTTTTTAATCTTGAAACTAATTAACAGACGAAATCCCTATTATTGGTAACTGTGAAGAGGAGGTGGTCCAGTGATTGGCGGTAAATGATGACCACATTTGGGGAACGAATACGGAACCGGTGGTAAGTCGCTTTGTGTACCAACGTGAATAATGAGACCCATTCCTATCACAATGTGGAAAAGAAAATGGCAATGGAATAGCCACCAGCCTAAAAAAGTATTATAGTTAAAAAATTCAATAGATGTTTTCTATGTTCAGTGTAAACATGTTAATGTTATATTTTGAATATTTAAGGTAGTTTCAGCGCGAGACCACTTTTGGTTAGATTATTCCCAAATTTTTTTAATAAGTTATACTAGTGTTTTTTATCGATTCCTAAAATTTTAAAATTGTTCACAAGACAGGAAGGACAAGTCTGGGACTTCCAAGGTAAAAGGGGGGGAGCAAATTCCCCTCTACCAGCAAAAAGGGCAAAGGTAAGGCTAGTAAAGCCTTCCCTTTCAAGGACTGAAAGAAAGAGTCCACCAAAACAAGGGTAGAAAGGCCTAGGTTCCAGTCTCGCGTTGAAACTATCTTAATAATGGCACCAAAATGTATCAGTAACAATTTTATTAACTTATGTTATATTTTTTGCTTATAATCTAAATTCGTTAATAGTTTAAAGCCGCTAAAACCTTCCCTGTCTCTTTTTACATACCTGGATTATCTGCTCTAAACCTAAATATCACATATCCATTATTTGGCACCGCTACAGTATCTTTTAATGGGGGTAGATTAAACTGTCTGTGTAATAATCCTCTTCTATCTAAATCTAGCGCATGCTTCAAATTAATTTTTTTCACGTTTTGATCAGGTGACCTACCAATACCGACTACATTAAAGTTATATCCATGCAGATGGAAAGGATGGCTTAGATTTGGAGATTGTACTGAAAAATTAAATATATTATAATTCGATCAATGTTTAAATTTGATTTAATTATAAACAAATTATTTTTTAACTAAGAACATAAAAAATAGAACTTTTTAAAGCAAAAATCTAATGATAGCTGTTTCGCTAGAAACTATCATCGTCAGATTGACATATTGAAGTTACATTTTGTTTTTTAGACAGCTACCTGATATTGATTAAGTAGTATTAAGGCTAGACCAAGTATATCAGTAATAAGACTAAGAACTGTTTTAGAAAGTTCTATTGTTAATGTTTTTATTACCTAAGATGAACTTCCATAAAGTAAAGGTTACTACAATCAATTTCATTAAATTATTTTTTATTGTATAATTCATTTAAATCGTTAGAAAAGCGAATAATGTTTCTGCAAAGTTATTGTTTAAAACACTAGTTAGAAAATGCTTCATTTAAAAATTAATTTGATACGTAACACACACAAAAGAATGAAATCTAAATACTCCAAATTTGTGATAAAGAAACAAAATTAAGATTAACTCTTTTTTAGCTAAACAGGTCAATTTAAAAAAATAACCCTGAAACACGTCGATTTTTTTTTATTTGAATTTAACTGCCTTAAACATAAAACTATTAAAATGTCATGCAAGTTCATATTTTATGATAGAGGTTAGTTAATTTAAGGAATTTCAATATCTATGGAATTTCAGTGGTGCAGTTTAGAAGTTCTTTCAGGTTCGGCTTTGGGTCTAGGCGCTTATACAGGGTGTACCAACCTTATGACAAAGTTCGGTATATGGGTTGTTTTAGAAGATATCAAAAAATGTTATTAACAAAAATAGTAGATGTCTTTAGGGTCCATATTTTGAAATTACCTTAAACTATACAGAGTGTTGTATAACTCCGTTATAAACCAAACATATGATTTTTTAATTGGGAACCCCTGTATATTATACCGAATTCGGACTGCTCACGTTTTTTTGAAGATTTTGATATAAGGTTTTGTTACGTTATACAGAGTCCTTCAGAAGTTATGGACACGTTTGTGTGAAAATCGAGGGTCGTTGATGCCGAAGGTGTTTTCAAGGAACGCGATTAGTTGGGTTTCGTTAAGGGAGAAGGATTCAGGGGAATTTTCACTATATGATATATTAACAGCGGAAACAGCTAAACGCCACGTCCATGTGGCTTGATATTTTCCAAGCAAACTGTAAAGAACATTAAAAATACGTCCTAACAAATACTTGCCACTGTTTGAGGCATTTCTGACAAGTTATTCGTTGGATTTTTCTCTCCTTGAACAACTGTGAGCGGAATGCCAGGTCCCATGAATTATTGCTAAGAATTTATATCGTTTAAAAAAATATCCTTCAACTAATCGAACTATTTTGGTACATGTGGAGTTTTCAAAAAGTTTGTTTAAAATATGCATTTTAGTTATGAATTTTTTTTATACTCACCCTTATTCTGTGGAAGTTCATCTTACTAACCACGTTTATAGAAAAATTAGCTTTTTTAATAAACATTATTTAGGTTACCTTGTAAAAACAAAATTTTACGTCAGTCAATGAAACAGGTGTAAAAAAAGCTAAATTTTTAAATAAACGTGGAAGTTTTATTTAAACGTTTAGTTGTTTATTGTTCTTGGTTTAATTTAACAAAATTTAAATTAACAAAATAAGTATCATCTTACCTTCATCTACTAACACTACCTCTACAATGGCATTAAGGGGAATATCTACGTTGTGTACGCACTGGCAATTTTTACCACAATTAGGTGGACGATTATCTCCGTTACAAAATAGATCTTGATCTAAGTCGTCCAATTGAGAAAGAGGGGGAGCAGGTGGAAATATTAACGATATTTCATCTATCAAACTTATTACATGATCTCCCGTGGGTGCAGCTTAAAATAAAAAGAAATATTACATTTTAATTAATTACTAGAATAAACATTAATACATAAAGTGATTATATAAAAGTTTAAAATGACTTTTAACGAAAACTGTTTAAAATCGAAAAACAGAAACTAGTATTAAAATAAAAAGAAATTAATGAAATAATTATCCTTTCATGCAAAAAGATATATATACAATACTACAGCATTAATTGACTATGTAATAGATGTTTTCTAATTGTATCGGTTAGAGTTTTATTTCCAATGGAACTTTAAAACGTATTTATTATTTGTAACCAGACAAATGTCTGGGTCTTAGATATAGAAAGTCAGTTAGGTACTAAATAAGGCACGTTTTGATTCTATACATAGTAGAAAGTAATATTGTATTACCTAAAAATCTGTTGTATGTATGAGGTTTAAATAGTTCGTCAGGTTTGTAGAAAAGAAACCGGAAAGGTAAGAATATTTTAACATCTGGTCGTTCTTGCAGTATTGCTTTATCAACTTGTTTGGCATTTTTTAGTTGGCTCACACATACTGCGTCTCTTCTTGGCTTGTTACAAATAGCATCCAAGGGATTTAGAACCTGTAACATAAAATGTTTATTTGCAATAAGAAAAATTAACATTTTATAATTAAATAAAAGTTATTTCAAAATGAAAAGTTTAATAAAATATGGATTGGGTGTTTTTAAAAACTTTTATTAAAGATTTATTAAACTGAGTATGAGGCATTAATAAGTGGTTCTCTCAATTTGTTTAAATCTCTAAAAAAAAATTGTATTTATTTTCCAAAGATTAAGGTGAGAAATATTTTATGTTCAATTAAAAAATACTTTGAAGGGGACTGAACAATGGAAAAGCTGTAATATGATGTATCAATAGGCATTTTCAAATATTTCAAATATTGTACGTATGAGTTAACATTAGTTGACATATATTCTAATTTCTAATAACTCAGAATGATTTCGGATAAATAAATTTATTGACAGCGTATTATAATTGACAACTATCAAATATGTATCCAATATAATTTCAGGAGGCTATGGTTAAGCTCATTCCACATTAGCCATCTCGTACTCTAAACGCACTTTAAACGTTGGTAAATCTTTAGCATTTTTATTATATAGATTGATCAACTTGCTATGTTTTTCTGCTGGTCGTTTTTCCAAAATTACACTGGCACGTCTTAAATTGTTTATAGAGTAGTTGAGCTTCTTCATAAATTCAACACCTGCTACACAAACTTCTGCACCTGTGTCCGGAGTAGCCAGATATTCAAAACCAATGTTAAAGTTTACAGACCTAATTTTGGCATTTATTTGACGTACATCATTGGTTAAACAGCAATTAGTAAAGTGGCCTTTCAGTTTACACTTGTCACAAACTGTCATTTGTGCTGGACAGTCGCGCAACCTTTTGTGCCACGTAATGCCATATCTAGGGCACTTTTTTTTCTTTGAGGACTTTCGAATTTTTAATTGTATATTTGAGACAGTACTTTGACAGATGCTTTCTTCGTTTTTAGCCGCTTCTTCATTTTCACATAATTTAACTGCATCTTCCACTACAGCTGTATCAGGTAATTTTCGGCATTTTCTTCTGATATTTGCATCAAATAGTGACTATCAAATGATCTTTAAAAACACCTATCGTAACAATGTGAAAATGGATCTGTCATCTGAAAAATATTTAGTTTTTCTCTATAGAATACCGGAAAAATTTTGCCTTCTTAGGTCATAAATTGACCTCTTTTCATTCGATTGTTTTCTTTTTTCAAAAATATTCTTCCAGCATATTCAGCAGATTCAGCAGTCTAGCATCAGACATCTCCTGATTTAAAAAACATTCACAGAAAGCCAATACATGTTTTTCTGTCGCAAATTCTAACTTTTGAAAAATTAAATAATTTTTAAATTTTCATAGCCAGTCTCTAAATTGGGAATAAGTTAATGATTCCACAAGTTTTTCAGGATTGGGACATTTTTGATGAACCCGAACTAATAGTAATATTTTGATAGTTGTTTTCTTGACTAGTACTTGATCTGCCTGTTCCATTTTTTTGGGGCTAATTTGTGATAAGAGAGATTCAATCATATTTTGCAAGGAAGA
Organism: Ophraella communa; assembly: GCA_035357415.1. Lineage (NCBI taxonomy): Eukaryota > Metazoa > Arthropoda > Insecta > Coleoptera > Chrysomelidae > Ophraella > Ophraella communa. The sequence goes on along the minus strand of CM068982.1, from coordinate 30,058,443 downwards.
ACTTTGCTTTTGCAAATTATCTTCTATCCGCAGTATATTTCTCTAATAATTTTATACTTTTCTTATTAAAAAAAAGTAGTAAAATCAAAAATTAACAAAAAACAAAGAGTAATCTGATGGTCTGTCGTGTTGTTTATTATATTTATCGTTGCTGATGATATCTGGTTCATTGAAAGTGCTAGCATGCAATATTTGACAATCTTCCAGTCTTTTGTATGTATAGAAAAGCTCCTAGCTTTCTATAAGTTTAATTGTTTTCCTTGAAATATAACCGCCTATTAAAAGGGTGAGTCTCTCTCCCCAAAGCGATAATCGAAAATAGGTTGGTAGAAAATTGATGTTTTAAGTTCATCTTAATAAAATTCTTCACTTACGATACCAGGGGCTCTATTCTCAAGTAAAACTTAGAGAAGGGACATTCGATCACATGAATAGGTAGTACTCATATTTCTCTCGATTGGATAAAATCGTATTCTGCACCAAGAGAAAAATAAGAAAAAACGGCCTTTTATGAACTAGTAAAAAACTTGAAATTGTGTCAAATAAATTACTGTTATTTATTCAATGGTAAATAAGTTATTATCAAAATTCATTAATTATTAAGTGTCAAATAAATTATTTTGTTTTTAATTACATAACTTAAACTAACTACTACAAAAATTCAAAATGTTTTAAAAAGTTGTATGACTTTAATACGTAGAATCCTGCTTTCTGCTTGGTGGAAAAAATCGTAGTCGCTCTATGAAAAACGGAAACCAACTAAGGTGTACGTGGAACCTCCGACTTTTGAAAAATACCGTTGTTGATAGACGTTTGGTTTCTTGTGTGATATAATTGTTTCTTCCAATCGATTTATGGATATAGTTCAGTGTTTGTTGAATTAAATTTTTTTCAATTTTATTATAAATAGTAAGTCAACTTAATTTCTTTCTTTTTATACGCCGAAAATGTTTTTAATTACACGTTTGGATTACTTTAGTAATAATTTTCAACTTATGTTCTTAATGTCACTATTTAGCACTATGTTCTTACTACTTTTAAAAACTGTTTAGTGTTCACTCTGTTCAAACTGACAAGCCGATGATTTACATTCACTTACTGATCGATCTATCATGATTAACTGCTTATGATTTACTTTCAATGATACATTGACTACTTACAATGATCTCTCAAGATGTACTGACCGCTTACCATCTCTAAAGATATACTGACCGATCTTCTTTGGCTTACTTCCAAAGATATACTCCCTTAACGACCTCTTCTTAAGTCCTTTTATAGCTTCTATCCTTCCAGAAGTTTTTTTTATTTTATGGTTCTATGAAATAATGTGCTAGAACACTATGTGCATCTGTCTCTTTCTTTATGCTACTAGACATACTTACTTCGTCTACATGTAGATTTTTCTAGAGCACATTTAGTACAAATATGTCTGTCTTTTTTTTTCATATTATAAGTATTATTAATTTGTAGATATTTCTGGTAGGTTTAAATAACAGTTTTATGTACAAAATATAAAATTGATACATTACATAATAAAAAATATATATTAAAAGTTATTAAATTTAGGTAGTATAAAACAACTGTTGATGTGATTCTTCATTTGCCTTTTCTGTTCAACATATACACTTCTTATGCTAAACTTACACGAAACATCAATAAATTATTTTTTTAAAAAGTCAAATGGGTTGAAAACTTGATTAAAAAAAAGTTAAATAGAAATAAAAAAGGACCCAGTTATAGTAAAGCTGTCGCATTTAGTTGATTTCGGAAAGAGTAAAAGTCAGTGGTAAAACAGAAATTTATACTCTGAAGTTAAGTGAAAGTAATTAAAAAGATGGAAAGTTAGTTAAATAGAAATAAAAAAAGGACACAGTTATAGTATAGCTCTTTTGCTAGGCCTTCGCACTCACAGAGTATGTGCTCCGCAGTTTCGTCTTCTTCCTGGCAGAACTTACATAGGCTGTCACCTGCTAGGCCGATTGTGTGCATATGTTTCCTTAGCCTGCAATGTCCTGTCAGCATACCCACCATCATCCTCGTCGTTTCTCGACTTTGAGATAACATCGCCCTAGTAGAGGAAATCATAGGCGAAATCTTTCGGCAGATCCTTTAAAAGGTTTTCAATATCCCGAAAATCCACATTTTTTTCAAGACTTTGCCGCTGAAACCGACCTTCTTACCGGTAACATCACCAGATACCGTCATACCCCAACACAGTTCTCTGAGTCTCCTCTCCTCTTCATCGACTTTTTTAAGTTCGCATCCCTCGCCGAAAAACTCTGCCTCCAGTAGATTTAAATTCGAGGAGATCCCTCTAAAACCTTCCCGAAGATATATTTCTCCAAACTCTACTTTTTAACAGCATAATTTATTTCTATTTCCCAAAATATTGAAAAGAAGACAACGCCGTAATGATCCCAAATCCAGGGAAAGTTCCCACAAAGCCCGAATCATACCGGCCCATTTCACAGATGAGCTATCTGGGTAAGGTCCTTGAGCACTTGCTGAAGGACCATATCTGTAACTTCTGTTAACAACATAATTCCATCCAACCAATGAGGCTTTAGACCTGTAAATTTCAATACAATGGTCACAAAAGCCCTCAACTACAAACACAAATGTTCAGAAGGCTTTTTACTAGGAATGGCATATCGTTTAATTCATTTACTTATATTAAAAAAAACGGCGTAATCAACATAAAAATCGGCCAAACTCTCTCACAACTTTTCTCATCGCAAATCGGGTCCCTCAAGAATCACCTCGACTCTACCTCTACTACACTCACGAAATCCCAAAACCGCCTAGTCCCAATTCCAACATTCAGATAAACGCTGTAGATACTACCATTTTTGCCACCGACTACCTCCAAATCCTCCTTCAACGAACCCTCGACCTCTACTCCGACTTGTGTAGAAAGTGGAGAATTTTACCTAATTCTAACAAAACACTAACCATCTTCCTCCTACCGGGTAAGTTCCTCCTTGAACTTTGGTGAGAAGAGCTCAGACCTTGCGATGAAGTCATCTATTTGAGAGAACCATTTGCGCTTTTATCCGCCTCCTCGTTACCTGGAATACCATGGTGACCTAGAACCCACAGCCGTATTGCTCTTCGCTAGACAGATAAGAGAATATCGGAGGATATATAAATAGATCTTCTGTTGTATCTCTCATCTATATTCCTCCTTATACACTTAGAGAGTGCGACCGCCTTTTCTTTAAATATCCTGGTTTAGAATTATTTTCTCTCTTGGCTAACTCTGTGTATATCTGCCTCTGATCCATTCCTCGCTTTTGATCCGACTATGTTAGGTTAGGACGCTCCGCATATATTGTGGCTCACCCTTGGACCAACTCTTTGTTTAAAAACCGCCAAACATACTTTTTTAGACTAGGTTATTAAATTTTTTGTTTTTTTCTTTTAAACATGGTATTAAATTCAATATTTAAAACATTAAGGACCAAATGCGATTGAAATAATAATTATTGGTCACGTAACTTATGTTAAGAAATGTTACCTGTTGTCTTTTATAAACGGTAACACTTCTGATGAACATCCGACTCTGTACATTTTGATAAGTTTTTGATTCTGCTTCGGTAAATCTGTGGGGTTTTTGGTTTCCCTTATATTTATCATAAAATTTAAAGCTTCGTTACTGACGGTGCAGTAATTTTGTTAGAAAATGAATATCCTCAACAGCAGTATATAATTCAAAAGTTTTCTGTGCACCTTTTTGTCATATAGATCCAATTAAATAACAACATATAATAAATAATTTTAATATGTGCAGCCTTCTAGATAAACCACAATCTAAGAGGTAGGTATGCATTTTTTGCTTTGTCACATTTATGATAATTTAATACCTTCGTTACTGACGGTGCAGTAATTTTGTTAGAAAATGAATATCCTCAACAGCAGTATATAATTCAAAAGTTTTCTGTGCAACTTTTTGTCATATAGATCCAATTAAATAACAACATATAATAAATAATTTTAATATGTGCAGTCTGCTAGATAAACCACAATCTAAGAGGAATATATTTTTTGGTTTGTCACATTTATTATAATTTAAAGCCAATTAGTATATACAAGAACTGTTAGTTAAATAAATAACATATTTTCAATCTATAAATGAGTATATTTGCTTTAAAGGATCTCATCAATAGAATAACAAAAAAATTCTTGGAGTAATAAGCTAATCAACTGATTCCAATCATGGGATGTGTAAAAAAACCTGCAAAATACCAACACCAAACACCAGTTGTATATACAGTATGCATATTTATTATTAACTTTTTACAATTAGCTTTAAAACCATACAAATATTTATTGTAATTGGAACTGAGAAGACTAGAGGATGAAGAAGTCGGTTAAAAAATTCTGAAAACAAAGTGAGTTCCTAAAACATAACAAATACTAAAAATTAAACAACCATAATTAACAAAATACTGTGGTAATTCTTAGACACTAATCTATTTTTTACATTGTAAGTTTAGGTATATAGGGGAAAGTATAATATGTATCTAAATATAAAAAGTGATATTTTTATTTATTTAAATTATTAGTCAATAAACGTCCTTTAACTACGATAATATTTATTTAGGAAATGATTATTGAGAATTATCAAAAGGATTTTTAAATTAAACTTAGTGACCAATAATATGTTAAGATAATATTTATTCCTATTCGAATACCTTCCTATTTGTTAAGAAAGTTAATTATCTTATCTATGAAGTTTAATGTATAAGCTGACAATTTTAACATGTTCATAAAATGGTTCATTGGTTACTTTGCTCTGCTTGGTAATAGTATTTCCAACGTATTAGAAAAATAGTATAGATACATTGATGGTTGATAATGATTATTTTTTAACCAAAAATTGTGATGAATTCTATAATATTAGAGCAAAATTAAATAATACTGAACTTTATTATATTAACCCTTTTTTGTGAAAGTCCATCATATTGAGAACATAAAACAAATAGTAGTGTAACAAAAAGTTCATTATTGTTAAATAATGAAAGTTTTGTTAAACTACTTTTTAATTTGAGTTTCAATTAAATAATACTGTTTTATTTAGTATTACCTATAAGAGTTTTCAAATATTTAAACTGGATAATAATTTTAAGTGTTCCCAAGTATACTCAAGAAAAAATGTATTGGATTGACATTCAATTTTATAATAAACATTAACATTTACAACAAATCTTATAAAAAGGCTATAAAATCAAAACGTTGATTGTGATTTTAAGACTGTACAGCTATCAAACTCATAATGGCCGACTTGAGCCAATTAAAATAAACTAATAAATGGTCAGATCTTCAGAAGAAAAACAAATTACAAAAGAGAATCCAATCTTTTGGTAACCTTATTTTAATATTTTGAAAAATGTTTCCATATTAAATATTTTTCTTTGAAATTAGAACATTTAAAATGAGAATTTGAGGAGCACTAAATATTAAAAAATATTTTAAAGAAATTTATAATGTTTAAATTATATTAATGTTATTAATTTTTAAATTAAGAAATCAACAATAATCCAATGTAACAAAATTGTTTTTAAATACCTATACCAATCTGTAATTCATAATTAACAGTAAAATATGTGTCAATCAATATATATATTTATTTCTTGAATATAATTTACAGAAACAGTTCTTTATAGGAAGATATATACCTAGTTTTGAAATAACTGTTAGATTATAAATAATAGAGCACCAAATTTAAAAAAAGTTTAAAATTTAAAAAGATATAATAGGTATCTTATAATAAGAAATAAATGACTATACATTAAACTTATATAGTATGGCGCCACAATGATAAATACATAAATTATAATATAGGTAATATAATAACGAATATTAAAATAACACTTTTTTTAATGATGGCAAGATCAAAACTAATAATTTTTATTTAATAAATAAAAACCAACAAATATAATAAAGGTAACTCTAGTTATTATTTATGTAGCAAGTTATAAATTGAATAAGTAGAAAACAATAATTAAACATAATATGTTAATATTTTTAATTTATTTTTTAATATAAATTAATTGACCTATTGACCGAAGAAAAGATGAACCACATTAGATTTTTCCCTTTTTAATAGCATTGAAGGCCCTTGGTCATATTTATCATCAGACTACCTTCAAATAAAGTAATTGATTGTTCTGAAAGCAAAAGCTATTCAATATAATACATTTTTTTTATTTTCTACTTATTCATTATTATATTACTAATATAAAACAAACCAAATAACAATAGATCCTGACTGCTCTATTTTTTAATGCAACTCAGGATAATAACTAGTATCAATTTTGGGATCTATAAAAGGTTTGTGATCACCACAAGTAGGGAAGTTGGGAGGAATAGGAGGAAGATCTGCATGAGTACCAATTTGGAATACTAAGTTCATTCCAATGACAATGTGGAATAGAAAATGGCAATGAAATAGCCAGAATCCGGGATTATCAGCTCTAAATCTTAAAACTACGTAACCATTATTAGGAACAGCGATGGTATCTTTACCGGGTGGTAAATTAAATTGTCTATGCAAGAGACCCTGCCGATCAAGATCTAACGCATGTTTCAAATTAATTTTCTTTACTTGTTGGTCTGGTGATCTTCCAATACCTATAATGTTGAAAGAATGACCATGAAGATGGAACGGGTGACTCAAATTAGGTTGTTGCACTAAAAAAAAAAATATTTAAATATTATTTGATAAATTTCTATTAAGTATAAGCAGAGTTCTCACAAGTAATATTTTAGGAGCTATTCATAAAAATAAACTTTTTTAAAGTTATTATTTTATACAGTGTGGGCCACATAAAATAGTCCACCTCGATATTTGGCAGTATTTATTGGATTTTAAGAAAATGAGAAAACAGGTCAATTTTTGTTCCAAGGGGAACACATTTTTACGATACACACATCTCTCATTTGTCCACCCCCTCTCTTCCTTCACCCCAACCCCTTATTTTTAAATAGGGGAATGTACCATGTGCGGCATATCATTAGAATGGTATTTAGATGGACATAACGATCTTTTAAGAGTTTTTTTTGATATTTGCACCGATTTGCAAAATAGTCTTAATTCATTTAAAATACAACACCTCTTAAAAATGTAACGTAACGCCGATGGTTTGTAATTTTTTCTGTAATATCGGGAGTAAATAAAAACAAACAAATATTGCAAAAGCAAAACATTAATTGTAATGTAAGAAAATTAAATAAATTAGAAGTTATAATACATTAAACAATTTACTTAAATTATTGTTCGACTTCCTTACAATTATAGAGCCGCTGCTCGAAATTACGTCGAACGTCGAAGAATTTGAGGGGTTGTTAGGCTGCATTCATGTACTATTCGTCGTTTTAGTTCTTCCAATGAAGAGGGTTCGGTTTTATAAATTTTGATCTAAATAACCCCACAGAAAGAAATCCAGGGGTGTTAAATCGGGGGATCTTGCAGGCCATTCAATAGGGTATCTCCTTCCAATTCATTTACTTCCCCCTTGGAACAAAAATCGACCTGTTTTCTCATTTTTTTTTAAATGTAATAAATACTGCCAAATATCTAGGTGGACTATTTTCTGTGGCCCACACTGTATAAATAATTATTTTCAAAAGTTTTTTTGGGTATTTAATACAGCAAAAAACATTTTTATCCAAATAGGTATTGCAAAAAAATTATTTTTACAAAGTAGACTATATAGTTAAGTATTTTTTGCTAGCATAGTATAAAGTACGACTGCAGTATTTCAACTGTACAAAATAATATATAAAATTGCACCTTCTGATGCATCTTATGCTCTCTAAAGTTAATCCCACGAATGTTGAACCTTGATTTTCTCGGGCTTCAACTACAGTGGCAGACCGGTGCGGGCATCAACAAAAAGAAAATCGACCAATAGTGGCGTAAAAACGTGGAATAATATAAATCACACTGGTCATATTTCTATTCAAATTTAATAGGTCTATCCCACCATTAAAAGAAAATCCACTCTACAATGTAATAATTCCTCCTCGAAATTCAAATCATCGGCCCTTCCAAATAGGACAGGTCGATGATTTCTAGACACTAAGGGTACAACTTTTATCCCTCCTGCCAATTTCGATGTTCTAAAGCCCAAATTAGTCTTTGTACTCTGTAGTAGGTGGAATCCACTGCAGTTCTAGTAGGTACCAAGTGGCGCTCTTCGAGCTGATATTGTAATGTAACGGTTCTCTAATTTTCGGCCTTCTATTTCTAGGCCGTTCCGCAACATCTTTCGTTTAAAATTTTTCCCAAAAATTTTGGATACCCATTTCGGGAAAGTTTAAACCCTCAAATTAAATAAATAAATTGTACTGGAGAAAACAGGGCGTGGTTAACTGTGATGTCACATAATCGCATAATGAAATACCGTTTTTACGGCTGGGATATACCTTAAGTTTGAAACGCCACGCCGCGAGTCGATGGAGTCGACTGTGTATTGATCTAGGCCATGTTGTGTAAAAAGCAAAATTTTGGACTTTTTAAAAAAATTATTTGAAAAAAAGTAATAAATAATTAATGTTTGGTTTCGAACTGTACTAACACTTCATTCATTCTTACTTACCTTCATCTACCAAGACAACTTCGACAACTGCATTCAGAGGAATGTCAACTTTATGAGTGCACATACAATTTTGTCCACAATCTGCAGGTCTGTTATCTCCATTACAGAATTGTTCAGGGTCAATTTCATCATACTGAGAGATTAATGGAGCAGGAGGTGCCATATAAGAAATTTCATCAATTAAGCTTATCACATGATCTCCGTTGGGTGCAACTTTAAACATTAAAAAATATCTATTAATAAATTATTAAATATATTATATCAACTAATAATAAAACATTAACAACACATGTTTTTAATAATAATGGACTATAACTACACACATAAGAAAAGCTGGGGATATTTTTTCAAAAGTAGTAGATAATTTTTTCCTGAATTGTTTTGAATACATAATAGTAGATTTGTATTGCTTAAATGTTTAATATTGTACTACACTTAAAGTTTTAAAAATATTTATGCACAATTCATTTTTTTATATTTAATTTTTTTTACCGGTACACAAAACTTTCTTAAACAAAAATAAATAGTTGTTATAATGTATGACCCACGTCGATTTATTACAGCTCTGCATCTATTGTGCATACCTACTAAAAATAAGATTTGTTACTGTTTATGTTACAAAGATATTGATTCTATTTGTAGTAGGATAAAAATAAATTTTTATGTTTATAAGTTTAGGAAAATATATATTATGAGAAATTGTACTAAATATTTTAATTAATCTTCAGCAAAATTTTATTTAAAAAAATTTATTTAATTTAAAAAAAAATATCCATGGACTTTTTCGATGTGTCTGTTTAAGTGATTTAATTTTAATATCAACAATAACAAATCTAAAAAAACTATTAATTAATATTGTTTTTTTATGCTAGTATAGAAATCAATTAAAATTATTAAAACAATAATTGCAAAAGAAAAGTAAATATTTTAAGAGAACTTCTAGACCTTTTATATTTACAATGACTGTATAAATACCATATACCATATAAATCCCAAAAGTTCTAGTATACAGTATAATGCAAATGTATGGAATAAATTCATTATTTCAGAAACAGACGACTTTAAAAAAATCTTAAAACTTATCAGTTTTAATTTTTGAATAGCCATCAACTGCTATAGATGTGTTGAACATTACGTCATTGGTGATGGCGTATTGATGTCATCGACGATTTTTTTAAATACAAACCGAGGTTACCTGAGAGCTCATTTGAAAAGTCTCCTTATTGCCTTTGCAACTTGTTATTATCTCAATAATTTAACTTATAAAGAAAAAAATACATACAGGCTTTATGTAAATAGGAGAATTTGATCACATCTTTACATTAAAACTAAGGTAAACTAAGCTAGAATAAGAATTAGAATAATGTTTTAGAATATTTTAAAGAGGAAGAATATGAGACACAAAAAGAAAATTCATGTTCTTTTATTCTTTCAAAATTAATATACCATTATTTATAAATTATATCTTAAACTCCCCAACACAGCAAATTGTAAATGTATTTTTGGCATTCAGTTTTCTTTTCACTTCCTTGATAAGTAAAATTTAAGATGGATCAAATTATCAAATCATATTACCCTTAAACAAAGTACCCATTGGTATATTTAAATACAGTTTTATGGATGTAATATATTGTAATAATGTTAAGCTATACTAGCTTAACAAACATGAAAATAATATATTGAGCTTGCGGGAAAGGAATGCTAAGTTTTAAAGAGCAATTATTTGAAATTATTTATCTGGAAATAATAAATATGTCATTATGTAAAGGTTTAACTCAGTAACATAAACTTACCCAAGTGTCTGTTATAAGTATTGGGCTGAAACAAATCTTCGGGAGTGTATACATGAAACCTAAATGGCAAGAATATCTTGATATCAGGTCGAGCCTGGAGTAGTCCTGCGTCGACTTCTTGGGCATTCTTTAGTTGACTGACACAAATAGCATCTTGTCTGACTATATTACATCTCGCATCCAATGGATTAAGAACCTGTTAAGATAAACTTTGAAAAATGTGCTATATACACTGTACAAACTAATATTAACTATAAACAGTGAGTATATTCTTTACAGTATTTACAAAAAAGCATAATCAATAGTTTACAGCATTGACTAGAGTATCACCAAAATATACAGCAATATGCGAACTATACAGACATCTGTTGGTAATAATTTTTAGATATTTCTCATAAAGCTAAAATGGCTATAAAAATATTATATTACTCGATTACTTGATACATAACTCGTACAAGGTATTCCACAAAAGATTCTTTCCTTAACTGCCTTAAAAAATCCATTGTAGTTCCATTAAACAATCTTGGTAACAAATAAATAACTATAATTAATGATCATTGTCTTCTAACAAACAAATGTACATTAAATAAACTTTCTTTTTTTTAAATGAAGTAAATCATCCATAGCTCAAAAGTGACTACGATATAGAAATCAAAAGTCCAAGTCAATGTCACAAAGTTTAATAGGTTTTATATGTAAAGGTTTTATCCTTCATGCCGTCAGGACTATAAGTAAAACTGTTTAGCATGCATGCGAGTTGTTACAATTGCAGTTGCTACATACCAATTCCTTGCACAATACTGTGTAATATATTTAGTTTCATAGTAATTTCCTTTTAAGTTGAATCCAACTAACTAATTGCTCAAACTGCAGTGTTTCTAAACATCTTTGCAACAGAATGTTTTTGTGAATAAGATTTTCCTGATTTTTTGATCACTGGTAAAGCTAATACAAACGATAAGAATAGAGAAAAAAAAATGCAAAAATATTGGCAATAATATACAGTAAAGTATAATTGTTTAAAAATAATTTTTAGTGTTAATTAAAAGAGTTGTAAAATTATCCACTTTAACAGTTCAAGAGTTTATATTAATATTTCTTATGTGCAGTATTGTAATTTCTATTTTATTAACTTAAATATCTAAATTCAAATACAGCTCGTTTCTTTGATAATTTTAATAAAAGTACAGTACGTTAAATTACTTAAACTTATAGTACTAATAAATTTAATTTTTAGGTATTTCTTACAACAGTATCTCTATAAACAATTATGTACATATTTACTGCTGAAAAAAGTAAAAATAGCTACAACAAACTAATGTTTCTACGTAGTAAATATTTGATAAAGAAATACGTACCTAAACTTAGTCTTGCTGCAATAACAATCCAATAAAATTTATGTTTTTTTATTTATTAGACAATTTGCAGTTCATTTTGTTATTTCACAACCGTGAGTTGAAAGTTTTGTACTTCTTATTACCATTTCAAATTAATAGGTACCTGTCAAATCTTAGTTACAAATTTTGTCCATTTTTAGACTTCAACACTCTGTACTTTCATCGGTGGTATTTCGAAATAACTTTATTTCCAGCTTTGTATTTTATTATTAATTGTATATTTGTAAAATTATAAATATTTTTACATTTCTAAACTTTCTTATACTTTAAAAAAATATTTGTACCTGAATAATAAATATGAATTCCTTGTACATAAACTAACCACTTTTAGCCCAGTTAGCGTAGTATAAGTGAAAAAATTGGAAAATATTGCTTTCAATTCTGTATGTAAACATGGTATTTGTGTAACTATAACTTACATAAGATCTGAAATATTTATAAATAAAATCATTTTTATCTACTGAGGTATTCAATAAAAAAATTTGATACATCAATATTTTTAAACTATTTTATCAGATATATTTTGCCATATTAAAAAAATTAAAAACTTAAATTTTTATCCAATATCAATTTTTTGAAACCTTAAGAATGTTTCTGATATTTTCTAATTAAACCTTGATTGAATTTTTTTGCTAAAATTAAAACATAATTTTGAGATATTATTATTTACAGCTGGTGTAAATCAATCGCCCTCTCTATTATTCCTAGGCACTACCACCTCTAGATAAAAGACTGGGATAATAAAAAAATAAGAGCCAGCCAGTCCCTGGTTTTGAGAGATGAGAATTGCTGTTTGTTTTTTTTTTCTGTTTTTTACTCGTTTTAGACTGGTTTTTTAACTGTTGTCTATTTCCCAGTCCAAAATTGTCACTTTTCCGGTCCCAAAATTGTAATTTTGATATTCATAAAACCTAAAAGTCACACATTTAGGCTAGTTATTTTTCTTGCTCGACGGAAAAGCAGTAAACCAGCATTATTATTTAAATCACTCTATAGCTGTTGAATGAAGTAATTATTTCATACTAAATGATTGTTAAATAAAAACTAAAGAAACAGTCTTTTATTGCCAACTGAACTAAAAGAAAATATTTTTTGATTAGAAAGAGTTTATATTATAGTAGTAGAATGTTGAACAATCAATCATAAATAATCACCCCAAAATAAAATTGTAATAAAAATTAGGTTAAAAGAATAATTCAATTCTGAATAAAAATTTTATTTTGGGGTGATTGTTTATGATTAATTTTTCGATCATCTACTACTGTAATTTAGTTTGGTTAATAATAAAGGCGTGTTTCTTTGGTTTTTTTTTAATTATAATTTATTTTTCTTTACAAATAATTTCGCAATGCCATTTTTATTTAAAATTTCACTTTAACCTTCTTAAAACTAAAAAACCATTCCCAAACGTTTTTTTCTCTCCCTGTATACTGTATATTTTTTTAACACACCATGAATCTTTATTTTTTACTTTCACTGTCCATAGAACCGAAAAATTCAACTTAAGGCTTCCTAAAACTAACAAACCATTCCTAAACATTTTATTCGCCCCCTGTATACTGTATATCCTTTTTAACCCAACCTGTATCTTTATTTTGCACTTTTACAGTCCCGAGAAACTTATAATTTTACTTAAACCTTCCCTAAAATAAAAAAAACCTTTCCTAAACTTTTCATTCTTCCCCTCGTTTATTTTATTTTTCTTGACTCACCCTGTATCTCTATTTTCTATTTATTAGCTTGGCTAGAAACAAAATCTTCTTTTATTAGTATTCTTAAACCATCATTAAATTAAATCAAAAAATTCTAATTGAAAATCTATTAATTCTTGCGTCCTAATAAGGATAATGGGAAACTGTTATCAAATTGAAGATTTCGTTATGTACATAGATACAAGCCAAGCTAACATAAAGCGTGTTACAATATAAAAACACTTACCACTCCTTGAGGTAAACCGAAATCATATGTTGGAGGAGGAGTTGTTGGTTGGTAGGGACCTCGAGCATATCTTAAAATACCAAGTTGTTGTACTCTTCGAATACCACATTCTCCCAGTCCTCTTAACTGAATCCAGTAAGCAGTTGGGTTTTGATTAGCATTGATAACAAAATCGTATCTTTCACCTAAAATTAATAATTATTCTTGAAATGAAAAACTATCAGGTTAAGCGTTGTCCATAGCAAACAAACACAAAAAACTATTTTTTAAGCGAGTGTCACAAAAAATGAAGTTTTACGGATCTATTAACGTCCCTAAAGTGTATCTTTTTTGGCCGCTTTTTTACTTTACGGCCGCTTTTGCAAACAAAGTCATTATGAGGGCAACCTACTAGACACATTTAATTTGCTTATTTGAGTTATTTCCACGTCCGATATTAAGATTGTCAAATTATGAAGGCGGCCTACTAGACACACTTAATTTGCATGTTTGGATTATTTACCCATAAAACAAAAGAAAAGGTTCCGTTGCCAGGCTGTTTATTTACAAGCTTTCCGTTTCTGTCAGTGAAATTAAATTTTTATTTTATTTTTCTCTCGATATGCGTTTTTCTTTCTCCTTTACTTTTGTACTTTTTTGAAAAATATTTCGTGTTCTTATTATGATCAGCTTTCACAAAGTAATGGTTATTACAATGAATTGGATTACCAAATGTGTTTTTTAATTTATGTTTTTGTTGTAATGTGAGAGTTTTTTAATGGTATTTTTTAAAGTAAACTTAAACACCCATTCTGGTTTATCTAATGTAATTTATTTTTGTGAACACGAAATATTCTGACAATTCGCAGTTTAATTAAAATGCGAATCACTAAGTCATTACCATTTTGTGCTTTAAATTATATTTTTAATTATATCCCAAGTAACAGACTATGTCTTAGGTTCGGAGTTAATAATTAAAAATAGTCAATGTAGGATTGCAAGGTCGTGACAATTTAATAAATTCATGAATGCAATTTAATTCTCTCTTGATCTCAGCACTTCGTAAGTTTCTATATCACAATACAATAATTAAGCAGCCTTTTGAAAGACAGTTCTCCATTGAGGTGAATGTGTTGCGTAAAGGATTTGTAAATTTTTGTTGCATTGTATTCATAAGATGTCATCTGATATGATTTGCAGTAATTTCTTTTATAATTTTTGTTTAACTAGGAGTAAAAATATTATAATAATACTTTGGATTTTTGAACAATATTTAAATTTAATAAAAATCTTGGACTAAAAATGGTCCGATATTATTTTTCAAATTGTAAGTGTATTACTACAGCCTAATAGAAAATTTTGGTTAATTTTCATACCTTAAATTAAAACTGTATTGTCACTTTCAGCATTTATTTTTTTATATATGCGAAAAATACGTTCTATCTACTGTATTCAATTAATTCAACGCATTCAATTTTTCAATCGTATTCGGGATGTTATCTTATAAAACAAGCTTCAAATTTAGGCACCCATATAATTTAAAAATTTTAAATCTAAAATACTAAACAGTTTGTGGATATTTTTTTTATTTGTATTTTACAATACTTTTGTTTATATTAATAGAGTCAAATAATACATTAATTTATTTTAACTACCTTATTATCTACTTTACAAATAATGGTACTTTTAAGTAAGGAAGAACTGTCACTTCCATTTCAATAATTATTTTAATAATATAAAGGTGTGAAAAGTAAGATTTTAGTTTTTCTATTTGCCCATTATTTAAATCTTAAAAATTTTGACACTATTAAAACTTGAACAAAAAAAAATTCATTTCAAATTTTCCAATATAAACTTGTTTTGGTGCAGTTTGTCCGTGTTTGCCTATAGTCCAGTTTTCAGGAATTTCAACTATTTGTCCACTTTTTGTTGATTGATAGACAAGTGTAGGTACAAAATTGTTTGATGTGTTTTGACGACCAGTAGAAAAAGAGGAGGTTTATAAAGTTTGTGTTTACTACTGTATTCAACCGATATAGATTGTAAAACTTACTTTTTTTCCAGTATCAAAATCACCTTTAAGCAAGTTAAATTAGTATTATTTTTATGTTACTAGCCATATGTACATACAATAGTATACTTAATAATCATCTACCATGTTTTTTATTGTAAACATACATGCAAGATAAAAGAGGGATCAGAGCAGATTAGGGTGTTTATGCTACGTAAGTTCTTTTATTAAGATAAAGAAATATATAAAGCTAAAGAAGATTTTAAATTAAAAATAATATTAAAAACTGGACCAGGAGCAAGATTGACGCAATACAGCAAAAAAAGTTTACAGATTTTCCTATGACAATTATTTTCTATTCATTTATCGATTATTGCTGAGCTAGATCCATGTAATTTGATTTGAGACTATAAGTAACTTTTATTTTTAAAATCGTATTTTAAAGCAGAATTGAAAGTGGAAAAAGCCATAGTAGCGCTCCATTAGAAAAAATATTGTGTCATCCGTATTTCCACTTATACAAGACGATTCGCAAATTAAAAATGTCCGAGGATTTTTTAAAAATATTTTTAGTTACAAAAGTATTGAAATTATTTAATCAATTCATACCTATAAGTACGTTATAGTAAAAATGTGTATCGATGAGAGTAATTTGGTTGTTATACATACCAGAAAATGAAATAACGGTATTCACTTTTACGGGATGAACTGGTTCTCCATCGGTGGCGATTAATGTTAAATCGTGACCCTGGATAGTGAGTTGTGCTGGGCATACCGATGCAAATGAGTTGATCATTCTAAATCTGTATCTCTTTCCTGGAGTCATAGTGAAAACTTCTAATGGTGTGTTCGTCATAAACCCTGTGTTGGGATCTCTAAATTGACCTTTTCCATTAATAAGGACACTTTCAGGATCTTGTCCGGTGTTTACCTATAACAATAATAACAACTTTTTAATTGCAAAGGTATTTAAATACTTTTCTTTAACAAATAAATAGAAATTTGCAGTGGTTTATTTAAAACATCGATTTAATATGAGTTTCTGTTGTTTATACAAATAATCTTTTAAATAGTGCTTTATATAACATTACATAGATCTAGAGGTTTATATAAAATCGGAATTATCTATAAATAAATGTGACTGATACCCATTATATAAATGAAATACGAAATCAAAACACAATATTTAATGTGATTAAAAGACACCCAGGGCAGAATCATATAGACGGTATAATTACATAAATCTCTTTATATATCACATCGAAAGAAAAGAGTAAGAGTATATTAGATTAATAATTATAAATGTAAGATCAACTTGTATCTTTTACTTTTAGCTTGCCTAAGACCGAAACTAGTTGCAATTTTAATTTAAACCATCCATAAATTTTGTAGTTTAGTGATATACTTTTATATAAGTTAAAATGTAAAGTTGGTACTTAAATAAATTATTCAATAATCCAATCTAGTAAAACCACAAATACAGATGATCGATAAAGGGAATCAAAAATCGACCTTCCCTAACTTCATCAACTATTTTTGATAAAATATTTATCAGTGAGGGCACAAAATATTTAAAACACTATTGTTTATAAAGTGCATAGAAATTTTACGAGTACTATTGAAATTAAGTATTCATAAAGTCTTACAATAAAACAATATTTGCAAAAAAATAATAATTTAAGCTAAAATTTCTGTGAATTGTAGAAATACTTAGAGAGTAGGACATGTCATTGGAAGGCAAACGGATTTACGGCTAGTAAAAAAATCATTCGAAAGATTGCTCTAGAGAAACAACTAAAGCCATGAAATAATGTATCGTGTAAGATAGAGGCTGAAATTTGATTGTTTTATAGCAACTAAATTAATAATTCGAAGAAAGATTTGACTATTTTGTGAATTATTTCAAAAAGTATACCTACAATTTTGATATTGTTACCCTAAAAGTAGAATTTAATACAACCTTTTTTTAAAAATACAAAATAAACAATTTGTATATGGATTCCGAATATATACTCTATATATATATATACAATGCAAAAGCACTGGCGATAGCAAAAGTTTTTTGTGGTGTTTAAAGTAAAAGATTATGGGTGTAGTTATATTATGCTAAATCAGTCCTAGAATCTCTTCAAAATTCCCCTTTTAAACATCTTATAAAATTTATAATTTTTAACATTTGGTAATGATTTCGAAGCTAAAGAAGCTACTAGAGGGGAGATTATTGATCTGATAAGTATATATAAATACACAATTTAGATTAGGTTGGTCAGAAATATACAACCAAGCATCTTAACAGTATAACAGCCCTTATTTTCTTCTTTATCACAAAATCCACCTAAAATCCCTTACCTTAGTTTTTCCAAAATAAGCAAAAACTATTCAAGTACAATTTCCAGGATAAAGTTAAATCTCGGCCGTTTAGTGACCCACACACACACAAACATTTTGTATTTTTATATTAATAATTTAAAAAACTTTTCTATAATTGAGAAAATATATTGTGTTAGCTATAAGCAGTCATCTTAGTTAAAATGTTGAATCTGAAACCGTTGACGAAACTGATACCGAAAACCGTTTACACTACCACTACACCAACACACACTTTTATTATATGCCTGACGCGCGTTTCGATAACCAAGTTATCTTCTTCAGGGACCGAAGGTAAACTAAAGCTATGTCTACAAACTAACCTTATACCAAATAACTGGATCTTACAAATACAATTTTCTTTCTCAATGATTTTAACCAGTATTATCATGTCACAATAGTTATTTACCTACATAGAAAATTACGCCGATGGCCAAAGTTTGAGACTTGACAAAAAGAAGTTTTTATTGGGCCAAATTTTTTTCATTGAATTTAATGCAAAGACAGTATAATAGGTAGTAAACATATTAATAAAGATTAGAATGTTAATTTCGTTTTACTTCTAAATCATGGATATGCTTACCAAGATTGACCATCGCAGGAATAATAGTAAAAAATGCTTTCTTTTTTAAATGTCCAACAAATAACAATAAAATTACTGAAATATTCACCAGATACCAAATGAAAAACATAAAATGTACAAGCTCTTTTACTTACAGCCAATCTTCCTGGGAACCTTTCAGCAGCATCTTCGTGCATCCAATCACTCAAAAGCATAACGTGTGTAGTAAGATCATAGTCATAGAGATTACTATTGGGATCTTTGGATGGAGGTTGACGTACAACAATACTACCATAGAGACCATCCATCTTCTGTAAACCAGTATGAGCATGCCAAAAGTGAGTTCCAGCATTTCCTGCAATCCATTGATATCTGAAACAGTATTTAAAACGTTTTTTATATAAATTCTTTTAAATAATTAGTATTTTGACAACTTTATAAATATCAGCTCATTCCAATATTTTTAAAAATTAGCGTCATATTAAACAATAAAAGTAATCTTTATATTTTTAGTAAATCTGTAGCGAATCAATAATTCAACTAATTCTACAACCCTTGGGAGCATTTTATTTATGGGATGAAGAATATTTTTTCTAAAAAAATCGGCAATGGGTACTAGGTGTATAATAGATAGTATATGTTTTTGCTTATTAAATAAAATAAAATATTTCATAAAAAAATTAATACTTAAGAAATATTTACAAAAAGAATTTATAGCAGCATCATTTTTAATTCTATTTTATCGAATATAAAATGCATTCAAAATTTAAAATGGACTCTATATTGTATTATATTAGATTGTCTTATAGGACATTCAAGCCATAAAGGTTCCTATGCACTTCGACCAATATTTCTAGCGAAGATAAGCAGCAAGCAATGCTACACCTCATTGTATACATTTTAGTATATGCAGCAGTAGAATAAAATAATTTAAATGCAATTATAAGAATAGTAATAAATTAGAAAATAGACTAATAGAATCAGTTTGGTGAAAACAATTAGAAAACAATATGATACTTTGAATCAAGATTGATTTATAACAGATAAAATATCAGTTTAGGAAGTACCGTTTCAATTATTTATTTTTGACATAACACGGATATCCTCGAGCAAATTAATTGAACGATTCTAGTGTTCCATAGCAGTTAATTAAAAATACATTCACTTGCACGCACGACATACTAAACATATTTATGAGGCAATTTTCGGCCCTTATCTTTAAGATATCGTGACAAATTTTACCTTTTGGTTATTCTTTTGTGCGACCTTGAAGTATTACGAGAGAACGATTTATAGGTACAACAATTGCCAATGTGATCTAAATATTTTCTTGTGGTAACCGGCCAAAGGCTAATACCTCTGTATATATAGACCATTGTTAAGTAATACAAATTAATCTACAATTTCTGTTTTACTTTCTACTTTGTGTCTATTGCAAGAATTTACAATTATAAACAAGAATATAACGAGGTAGGTTGGTTAGATTACAAATATAACAAAAATATATTAATTGCATTAATAAAGCAATAATTATCACTAAGACGTGAAGGTTGAGGTTAATCTCATTTTAATTCAACCATTATCTAGTATATCCTTAAAATTTATGAAGTTTATTAAAAACCATAAAAATCTCATCAATAAAAGGAGATTATTTAGTCATAAAAGCTAGAAACAACTTGTTAGAGATATTGTTCTAAAATGTGTCACAATGTTCTATATATAAATGTGTTAATTATTTGAAACCATTTTTAAAAGTAGTTGGAGACTTAAATGCCAAGGGTATGGATGTAACATACAGAAGGGGACAACTAGTTTTAAAGTGAGTAACTGAAAATTATTATAGTTAATGAATTTCTAGTAACTAGCATTTTTTTCGAAAACTACACAACTATATTATATATCAAATTAATAAAAAAAAACAAATATACAGAAGTAATCTGTGCTAGGTGTTATAAAAATACTGTCTTGGTGAAATGACAAAATATCCCTGAAGAGGATATCTAAAGAGACTGAGATATACCTTAACAAAATAATTTGGAATATTCAACGATAGAATGAAGTTATTTTTAAATTGAAGTGAATAAAGAAATTGTTGGTTTACCAAAAAGGGCCGTTTTTAGTATTTTTTAGAAACTATTAAATAATTATCATTTATTTTCCATTTTGGATAAATTAAAATACCCGTTACATAGTAGAAAGAATCCATTTTATTTTTTGTTAACATTTTTATTATTAAGTTTTTGTATTAATAATTTAAAGCTCATTTGAAAGTAATTTATAAGTTTTTGGGATAATTAAGATAAGAATACCGTTTAAATAGGGAATTATTGGGATTTTAATTATTATTATTGTATTGTATTTCGATGTAAAATCTATAAAAGTCGTTGCTATAAATAAAGTTGTTTTTTAAAAATACTTATTTCCATAGTGGAAACAATGCGCTTACAGCTTATCTGGATCATGATATCTGATTTTTTTTAAATACATGTATAGTGTTATGACCCTACGCTTATGATTATTTATAAATATGGTTTCTTAGCAATAGAAAAAGTAATGTAGAATAAAATACATCAAAAAGGCAGTCATCGTTATTTATTAGTAAATGCAATTATACGATATTATTCAAGTTATAAAGATACAATAAATTGGCGACGAGGATTAAAACCGAAATTCAATTTATCAACAGTAATTAATTTTCAAATACATCAATTTTAAAATTAATGAAGAACAATTTCAAAAATTTTTGACAACCGTGACAGCCAGTCAACAAGCCCTAATTGATCAAATTCGAAGTCTTCCAATATCAGGACAGCAGTCGTCTACTGGAATTAATATGAATTCATTAGTTCCCGTTTTTGAAAATTTCAACTCCCAAAAAGAAGATTTTCGAAATTATCGTCAACGATTCCAAAATTATATGATTATGAAAAATGTTTTTGCAAATAAGATATATACTGCTCAGATGTTTCTGAACTCAGTAGGGCCTTCAACATATAATACTTTAGCTGCATTAGTCGCACCTCAAATTCCTAGCGAAATTGAATACGAAACACTAATGGACACCTTAGAAAAACATCTTTGTCCAAAGAAAAACATACTCATCTCACAACACAGATTTTTATCAAGTTATCAAGAAGAAAATCAATCAATTTCAGAATATGCTGCTACCTTAAGAGGTCAAACAATCAATTGCGAATTCAATTCTCCATGTGATTGTAAGATAAACATCTCAAGCATATTTCTCAGAGCTCAGTTCATTAGAGGAATTCGTGACAATTCAATTCGAGAACAATTACTTCAATCTAGCGAAAATGAATTTGAAGATATTTTATCGAAAGCCTTAGCTTTAGAAACATCAAAGTTAGATTGCAAAGAATTATCTACGACAACCTCATCTAGCATCTCTTCGTTAGATCCTGTAAATAAAATTCAACGATCGTCCAGAAATGCTAACTTTCAACAACAAAGCAATCAGATACATTCGAGGTCTCGCCGAAATTTTCATTCGAAATCTAGAACACCCATCAATTATTTTGAATTAGGTATTGATAAACTGTGTATTCGTTGTGGACGAAACAATCACCAAGTAAAAGATTGCAAAATTGATCCCAACAAGTTAAAATGTAATGACTGTGGAAAAATTGGTCACATTGGGAAAGTGTGTATAAGTACATTGTTAGCAAACAAAAAAGAAATCAAAAATGAAACACACCTGGTTACTGAAACTGAATTTGAACATTATTCTCCAGAAATCAACAAAATTATAGATATCTTCGACAACAAACATTTTCTAGATTCAAAAAAATTCTACACCACAGTTTTAATTCAAGGAAAACCTCAAAGATTCGAAATCGATTCAGGAGCAGGAGTCACATTATTACCCGAATCAAGTTATAAGAAACTTGGATCAAGCCTTCGACTTCAACCTGCAAATGTTGCGTTTAGGTCTTACACCAAAAATATTTTCCACGCTCTTGGTAAAGTTAACGTTAATGTCAGTTACAAAAATAAATCATCAAATGAAGAACTCTACGTTGTTCCAGACCATTTCGAACCACTATTAGGACGTGTATGGATTCGTCACTTAAATATCAAACTCGAACACTTAGACGACACTAATCAGATAAATTTTCATCCTATATTAAATTTTAATCAGATTAAAGAAAAATTTCCAGAAATTTTTGAAGCCAGGATTGGAAAAGTACCAAATTTTAAAGTTAGTTTGCACCTAAGACCGAATGCGAAACCTGTATTTCACAAAGAAAGAGAAGTACCGTATTCATTGCGTGAAAAAGTCGAAAATGAACTAGATAGTTTAGAAGCTTGTGGAATTATTTCAAAAATCAGTAATACCGATTGGGGTTCACCTTTGGTTGTAATTCCAAAACCCGACGGAGGTGTTCGACTTTGTGTGGACTATAAAATAGGCGTTAATGAAAGGTTGGTATCAGCAAACTATCCGATTCGACGTATCGACGAAATTTTGAACAGCTTAAAAAATTCAAAGTACTTTTGTCGCCTTGACTTATATAAGGCATATCTTCATCTAGCTGTTGATGAAGAAAGTAGTTACATTCAAACGATGTCAACACATCGAGGTACTTACAGAGTTCATAGACTTTCTTTCGGAATAAAAACAGCCCCATCTGAATTCAACAGAATCATTGATCAAATTCTATCAGATTTACCTAAAACTATGTCATATTTCGACGACATTATAGTCCATGGTGCAACCAAAGAAGAGTGTCAACAAAACCTATTTGCTTGCCTTGAAAGGTTAAAGTCGTTCGATTTGCACTTAAACGAGAATAAATGCAGTTTTTATCAAACCAGCATCGATTATTTAGGACATGTTATTGAACATAACAAAATTTTGAAAAATCCTGTCAAAGTAAAGGCCGTTATGGATATGCCACGACCCACTGATGTTGACGGAGTACGCAGATTTCTAGGTATGGTCACATATTATTCAAGATTTATTCTAAACCTATCAACGATAACTTATCCATTACGACAACTTCTAAAGAAAAATTCGAAATTCAAATGGACGAGTTCATGTGAATCAGCCTTTATCAAACTCAAACAAGAAATATCTAGTAATCGTGTTCTAACCCCGTATGATCCAAAACTGCCATTAGTATTGGCATGTGATGCTAGCCCGACAGGTGTCGCTGGAGTCCTGTCACATATCATAGACAATGTCGAAAAACCAATTGCTTTTGCGTCACGTTCTCTGTCGTCAAGTGAACGCAACTATAGCCAATTAGATCGTGAGGCACTTGCGATTATTTATTCTGTAAATCATTTCTTTATGTATCTTTATGGCCGCAAGTTTAAACTACTCACAGATAACAGCCCTCTTACAAGAATTTTGCATCAAAATTCCAAATTACCAGCATTAACATCAGCTAGACTTCTAAGATATGCATCATTTCTCTCAGGTTTTGACTATGAAGTGGAATTCAAGAAAGGTTCCGAACATACAAATGTAGACTGTTTATCTAGAGCAAGTCTTGTTCAATCGCATGCTTCCACAGATACAATTTTAAACACAGAGGTTAATCAATTATGTCAAATTTCAATATGTGAAACAGCTTATCTGGATCATGATATCTGATTTTTTTTAAATACATGTATAGTATCAACTAAAACCAAGCAGTTATCCGGAATAAGAATAGCCTGGATTTTTTTAAAAACAAAATACAAGACAATCTGATATAGCCTGAAAGTAATGATAATGAGGAGAAAACTTAAAAATTACCAATATACATTTACTATAATTGACTAACCTACACGTCGTCTAAGAAAAACTGCTTTAGATTGTGATACGCATAATATGTGATTTATACCTACTATTAGAACAGTTGTTTTATATAGGTAAAATATCGACCATATTGATTTTTATCTAATTTACGCTTTCCAATAAAATTTACTAACTCAATTAATAATGAAAAAGGTCATAAAACATTTTTAAATATTAATTAAAAATACACAATTTTACTATGTTTTACTGATGACCAACTACGTATCAGTAAAACAAAATAAACAGTAGGCTACCTATTAATTTATATTTATTTAATGAAATTTATTGTACAAACCCTTACTACGTGAAAGTATTTTACGAATAAATTGTGAAAGTTAATTCAACCTTTTAGTTGTTTACTGTTCTTAATTATATTTATTTGATATTTATGAAATGTCATATTTTACCACTGGATTTTAAGCGTGCTCTCACATACCAGCCAAATAAGTATTTTTCTTAATAATTCTGGTTTTTAAGGGGTTATGTAGGTACTCAATTTTTAAAAATTAGTCAACTTTAACGCATCCAATAAAAACTATTTACACTGTTGTGCCAATAACCTGTTTACTATTAATGGCATTTCCAATGGCCTAAGCTGGCACATGCACGTAAATATTTCCACCTCCTGTGCTGCCAAAAATCTTCTGTTTTTATATCAGATCCTTAGTAAAATTATTTGTTTTGTTACCTGCAATAGCCTGTACATATTTTTTTGTTACTTCCATGTCTTCTGCGAAAAAAAGTATAGCCCTCCAGCCGTTCACATTTGTTCATTTTTTCCAGAACTTTAACTTAACTAACATTCAACTGATTTTTAATGAATAAACTCTTAAGTTAACACTCTTAAGTTAAACTATTACCAAATATACATGTTCTCAGAACGAGCTTCCAGTTAAGATATTGCATTTTTGTTACAGACTAGTTTCATAAATGTCAACTTTTAAGGGAAATCCTTGAAGTAAAATTGTACGTTTTTGTATCTAAGATAGTCTCAAAGGTTGTTTAATTATTTTAAAACAATTTTCAATATTGTCAATCTTTTAGATACCTCCAAATGAAATAATCGTAATCATCTACTTTTACGAACAAAAGAAAAAAACTCTCTCTAATGTAAATATATCACAGTATTCCAGGCAGAAAAAGTTGCCATTCACTGTAGAGCAAAAGGTAAAAGAACTACCAATTGCTATAATATGGGGCGAGCTGCCCTAAAACTATTAATCACAACGTAATTCAGTACAAGGCTGTTCAAGGATTGCATAGAAGTTTTGTTAGAAGTAGAGAACAAAAACAAGCTCATAATTGCGGCAATACCCAGCCACAGCGTGCATTAAAGGAACCTACTAGCCCCAGAGAAGCAGCAAATCCCTCTGTGTCTCAACAAAATCAGTTGTAAAGCTTCACATAACTGAATGGGCAATGACAAAATTTCTTCAGATTTAGGCGAACAAAAACATAAGTAAAGAAGTTATAAGTTACAGTTTAATTATATCTAGAAGTGGAGTGAAGCTATACTATGCTTATATTTTCCAATTTCAATATTTTAAGACGAAAACGTTTCCAGGAATATGGGGTCATAATAAATATTACAATTATTTTTAAATTAGCTGTAATTGATAAACCTATACGGAATAATTCGCTACAGAGAAAACAAATTGACGACCATAGTGGTCAACAGGTCAACCTCCCATAGGTATGAAGAGTAGATGAATTATCTGAATCCAGTTAGTAGTTTCTTTTAGAAAATCATATGCTTTATAGCAGCATAGTATTATTTTTTCTTTTTTATGTTATTACATAATCACTTAATGGAACATTCTAAATTAATTCGATAATTTATTTTAATTTAATTAATTTGAAGAAAAATAATTATTTTCTGAAAAAAGAGGTGGAAATAAACACCTACTTTAGTTGACATAAATTGTTATTAAGGGCATAGGAGTAGTGTACAGTATGTTAGATTTATCACATTTTCTATAGAAATAGATATCACAAATTATCCAAGACCATCCCTGCAAGTTTACATAATAGAACGACAGAATCATCTTTACTACACCAATTATCCAAGTGACACAACTTCCTTTGAACATTTAAAATAGATTTCCGTATTTCATAAATTCTATAAATCGGCTATTCAATATGTATAAATTATAGGTATTTGACTTTCTACTGTTACCATATAGAATTTTACTTTGTGTTAATGTTCATGCGTATTTTGATGCGTCACTTAATATTTTGTTGTTTACCATATATATTATTATTGGTTAACAAACAGCCGATGGTATTCTATAAAATTGTTTGTTTCCGTGAGATAATTAATACCACTGTCTATGTGTGCTGTGTATTTCTATCTAAGCGAAGTACAAACAAGAAAAACTTGCGCTAATTACCCCACTGTTTTTAAATTATATTACTTGTATTTCAATAAAATATGTTGAATTGTTGTTGAAATTAAAAATGAAATTTGTTAATAAATTCCTTTGCTCATTGGTCATTGGGAATATAATATCCACTACAGTATACACATATACCTACTACAACTGTTACGTGTTTATTTAAACTCTTTTACCTTACAAACATTTAAATTAGACTCATTTATAATTTGGTTTGTAGAAATTAACGTGTTTTTATAATGTAAATTACTTTACAATGTAAATTCGAATCTATAAACGACTGAATTATTTCGTGGTTAAATTTTAATTATCTGTCCTAGATATAAGAGAAAACGGTTAATTAATTTGTTGTTTTAAATAACTAGGTATCACTTGTGCATTAGAATTTTGTAACAAAATAAAGCATAAATATAGCTGTTATTTTATTTGGTTTTAATGTACCTCTATGGTAATAAAGGTGTGATTAAGAAAATCAAATTGAATGAAAATTCTCTTTTTATGCTAATGCCATAAACATAATGCTATGTTTATATTTATTTCACCATATTAGTTAAGTTTTTTTAGATTCCTTATTTCAACACTAGATATAAATAGCTAATATAAATTAACATTGCAATAAAAATTTTAGCTTAACAACATAATAAGTAAGGTTAAGAAACTATTTGCTTAAGCAAAACCTTATCTTGTAATAACTATAATTTAAGATAATAGAGATTTAACTTTTGTTTTCAAAAAATACTTGATATATACCTACAGAGAAACTTGGTACGTATGTAATAAAATATAAAAGGTGAAAACGAAAAATTATAACAGTGCCATATTAAAAATTTAAACAAACAAATTGCCTACCTCTTTTGTAATAGAAGACTTCTAAATCTATGTCTGATATAAGATAGGACAATCATTCAGTGTATCGAAGCATTAATAATAGACACCGGTTAATAATAATTCTTATATAAGCTACTTTTTTTACTTATTTCATGATTATCGCATTTTCCTAAGCGAGTGTACAGAACTAGTACACATTAGAGATTATTCAGGATCTAAACTAGAATATTTTATATGTTACTTTGTTGATAAATAATATTTCTGGAAATTAATTTACTTTTCAAATAAGCTTTATTATTCAGACAAACTTATTTTATCCAAAACCAAATTAAAAATTATTAGGATACATTTAATAAGAACCCAATTTACGTCGGATCAACAGTGCGTTTTTTTTTTTGAGGTAACAGTGCATACGATCTTGATATTTTGATTAAGTGCTTTGCATGAAATTCCCTCCAAACTTTTTAAACAGTCATTGCTACACAGTATTTAATATGCCAGCTTGTTGGATATTGCGTTTCAGAAAATTAAGAGCTAGTGCAAGTTTAAAAAGGAATAGAAACATTAATAAACATACCTGAATGAATTTCCCTGTTGTATAGGACATTGTGTTACAAAAGGCACTCCATCATAATATTGACTTCCTCTTTGGAAAATTCCATGCCAATGAATGGTGACTTCCATTGCCTCCATATGGTTTTCAACATCAATAACTACTTTGTCACCTTCGCAAACTTGTATACTGGGACCGGGCAACATACGATTGGCAGTTAAAATACCTCTTTCGACACCATCAGCTAGGACGCATTGACAATTTGACCAAACTGTGTTTGTAGCGTTTGGAGTACATACTTGACACGCCCTGAAAATGAAATTTATTCAGTATTCTTTAATTTATTTATTTTATTTCGTTTGCAGGAAACCCTCATCAATTAAAGAAACAATAATTCTCAACAACAATATAGTTTTTAAAGTTTTGTGTTCAAAAAAAAAACCAACTAGATTTTTTTTGTTCCGCCGCTCGTCTTGAAGTATGCTAGGGTAGTGATTCCGAGGCGGGGGTAACCGCGAGTTTTGAGGTGGGTTTGGTTGGTAGGCATCCTCTCGAGGGTGAGTCCAACACTGTTGGGTTCTGGATAAGGACCCATCGAACATGAGTTTCCCATCTCAGCCCGAAAAAAAAAGATAAAAAATAGATTTTTTGGTCTATTGTTTTGGCAGTTTTTCTTTAATTCTTCTATTTTCTTCATTTATTTAAATATTACATTATCTTCTATATAATAGTATCCTAGTTAACTGCTAGTAGGGAAAAGGTTTAATTTTTTGAGTATAAAAAATAAGTTTTTAAAAATTACATTTTTAGACGTGATGTCTACTAAATTTTATGTGCAAATCCACTTAAAAATAAAAATACCACTCTTCTCTTAATGTGAAGTAGAATTAAAAAAAAAATAAAATAAATATAAATTGCATATTGACACAACACATACCTAATAGTGCAATAATAAATGCACCAATAGCAAAAACAGAGCAAATAGAAGATTATACATTTGTCCCTGAATTGAATAGTGGACCGATATCAAACTATTTTATGAGTGAAAAGAATATTTCGTTATTAATATATTTCTTTATATATTATTATTTTAAAGATTAATGCTAAGTAAGAAGCAGATAACCTAATTGGAACCTATTTTATAAGGAAGAGAGCCCTGAAATAAAGTAGTTTTGTGGGGAGTTTTATTATAAGCTAATTCTAAACTAATTGAATCTAATTGTCAACATCAGTACTAAAAGTTATTTTATGAAAACAGTAATTTATCAGAAATAAAAGCCCTACAACCTTTGATAAATAACAGAATTTTATACCTATACAATATCCAAAAACTTGTTATGACAATGGTAATTAATTTGTTGCGGGTACTTATTTAAAATACAAGCTTGATTTATTAACGTAGTTAATAATTAAGTGTTTATATTGTCCTGATCAAGTTTTTATTACACAACTTAAACAAACTAAAACAAACCGTTATATGGACAAGTATAATAGCGAAATAATTGTTTCTTCAAAAGGAAAGCTTGTCGATTATAATTCCAAAATTATTTGGCCTGTTATTTTCAGTCGTGATTGAAAAAGCGCTAAGTAAAGTATTATTATTAGCGAATGGTTATCCATAAATAGTCTTGACAACTGGTTACCCTTGAATAATCTCAAACTTTAGATAATTGCAGCCGTCGTGTTATATACATTTTCGCCTATGATTATGGATAAAAAGATCATACCAAAATTAAACTATATACACTAAAATTTTAGAAGCTGAACATCTATTGTATATATTTTAAGATTCTTTTAGTTTTCCTTTCACCTAAGGATGTAATAAGCATCATACTTTAATTATAAAACGATTTTTTCTTATACTCTTTTTTAAGTACTTGAGTACTTGTAACTAAAATTAGGAAACAATGAAAAACCACATCAAAGCAAAACAAGTCTTCCGATTTATGCTGATTTCTTGTGTTACATAAGATAAAAAATAGTCTTTTGATTTTGAAATTTTCGTCAACAATAATCAGAGTTTTATATTTGGGTTTTTTCATAAATATGAAGGAGTGAAAGTATTTACACAAATTAAATAATTGCACTTATAATAGAGAAAAAAACCGTTTACTCATTATAATAAGTAGCTCGAGAACACAAGGACAGATTACAAAAATTAATATTCTTTGGTAAACGAAAGGCGAAGTAAACGACATTTCAAGTTCAGTTAACAGTACATACGCATAATGAACTGCACAAATCGTTACGAAATTTAGAAGTTGCATATTAATTTGCTAATGTAAATTTAATTAAAATGTTAGCTTGAATTTCTAAAACACGACCGAAAAGTGAAAATAAAACCTCTCAAAAGTTAAGTTTTGTATATAAAATTGCACTTAGCGTTATAATACCTATTTATGTAACATATAAACATTAGTTACATAATAATTCTCATAAATGTGGTCCATATAACCCTGTGGATTTTCTTGAAATATTTCAATTCGCTACATGTGATCTATGTGGGTTAATAACAGTATTTAACAGTTGACAACTCTTGCAACACATTTTGTTATACCTATGTCATTTTATTCATTGCAATTAACTTAAAAATATATCATATTCTTCTAAGACTGTAACGCTCCCCTCCTTAGAAAGAAGCGAATTCTTGAGCTTCTCCAATCTTCGTTTCTTCTTAAACTATACTTCTTCCTTCTTCCATGTTATTTTTTTAAAGTTCTTAATTTTTACTTACAAAAGTTCAAAGATTTAGTAAAATTAAATGTTCAAACTAATTGTCTTTAATTATAAAATGTCTTTAGCACTATTGAAAATGTTTTGAAATTTATTAAAAATTACGTAGTCCGACAATTATCTTCTGTGAGTACAAGGAAGGGTTAAATCATTGGATTGGATTAAAGGAATAAAGGAATGATACATTTTTTAAATATTGCCATTTTAAAATTAAATATTATTTTAGAATGATAAATCAAAATTACATTTGTAATTGCTTCCAACAAATAAATTAATAACAAAATGTATGCAAAGTATTTATTTTCATAAAATATATGGTAACTTAAATTTTCTGCAAGATATCATAAACTGTTTAATGTAATAATTGTATATAGATTTAAAAATAATAAATATGTTTGAAATTAAACATATTTTATTCATATAAAGATTGAGCTTTTAAATTTATTATAAAATAATTGAATTTATTTAATTAAATGATCTACTCCATATTTGATTCGTTACATTCCGAATCAACCAAACAAGTATCTGTAATTGGAGGAATTATTTTGTTTTCATTCAAATGCGTGATATATCTACTTTTAGCTTAAGGATTTTCAATTTTAATTTTACCATTTTCTAATATTTTCGTTAAAATATATGGACTATCAAATGTATTCTTTTGTTTTCCTTTTCTATTTTCTAATTTTCTATATACTGTTTAACCAATTGGAGGGTTTCTATTTATTCTATTTTGATTAATTTTATTAATTACTTTTTGTTTTTGTTTTAATGATTTTTCTTTAACTGCTAAATATAATGCTTGGGTATTTTCTTTATGAGAATTAACAAATTGTGTGTAAGCCGCTGATGGCAATATTGATAAGGGATCTTTACTAACAGTATGTCCTGACACTAATTCAAAAGGGGTAAATCCGGTTGTTAAATTAATTGTACTGTTATCACCACAATTTTTAACGTGATTTCATGAAACAATTTTAAAAAAATCAAACTTATGTGTACAGGGAGTCATAGTGACGTCACATCGATATTTTGAGGGTGGTGGACACCCCATACGCGGCATGGGGTTGTCGGACAAGTTGACCACTATTTTTAATATAATTTTAATAAACAATTTTTAAAAAATCAAATATGTATGTCATAGTGCGTAATATCGACAATTTCGAGAATCGGCCATTCAAAAACGCAGGAGCGCAGAAAGTTTCGCAGAGGAAAAGTTTGTCGGACTCGACGCGAAGAAAGCACTCACAAAGTATGAAATTTGTATGTGTCAAGAAAATTAGAGGTCCTTGTACTGGGGACTAAATGTGACTATTTATAATAATTCATAATCTTGTTTACTAACATCAAAATTAATAAAAACAATAAAAAATATTGTATACAGAATCATTAAGTCTTTTTACTAAATAAAATAAAGAAACTGAACAAAACAAGCAATAACGTTATTGCGTTTTAGCTTAACATATATCCTATTCTTCTAAGACTGTAACTTAGGTACTATTCATAGATCAACAAACAAAAAAAGTTATGGTGTGGGTGCCACACAAAGTGGTTTGATTTTATTACACATTTTCTATGATATATAATTTATTCAGTTAAGTAACAGTTCTAATAAAAGTAACTTAAAATTATTTAATGAATAATACTATGAAAATATGTAGATAAAATAAAGTGCTCATTTAAATAAAATCTCCCGCTGAGTAACAAGGTGTAAACGTTTAAAAATCACACTATAGTTAAGGTCGATCTATAATATTTTCATAATTATTTTAATTAATAGTTTAACATTTCTACCATCTGCGGTCTAATAAAATGTTATTAGGACTTAGTTATTAGATTAAAAATCTCGTCTGTACCCCAACCTGTATGGCGATTCTAGACTATTTAGTATCTGGTGAGATATAGGAGTTAAAGATGCATTTTAATTAATATTTTCTAAAATTTAATTTTTTTAACGGAATTGGCATTTCCTCTAAAATGGTATCTCAATAGTGCTAAGGCGCATAATTGACGTTAAATTAGTATTTAATTGTAATAGAGAAGTATATTGTGTGGTAGTGTGACATAGTTATAAATAATAACCTTTCACTTTTACTTCATAATAAAGACAAAGAATGCTATTGTGTCGGTTAATGTCATAAATACTTACGC
Source organism: Ophraella communa (assembly GCA_035357415.1). Classification (NCBI taxonomy): domain Eukaryota; kingdom Metazoa; phylum Arthropoda; class Insecta; order Coleoptera; family Chrysomelidae; genus Ophraella; species Ophraella communa. Next base: position 30,025,335 of record CM068982.1, on the reverse strand, counting down.
TCCAAGAACAGTGTACAACTCCAACGTAAAGTGATAATAACAAATCTTTGGAGGTTCTCCTTCTCTGCATGCTCTCGCACATTCATCGGGGGATGATAAGGATGGGTTTTTTCTAAGCTCCTCTGTTGCAGACAGTTTATAATTTAAATGTTTTATCCTTACAGTTCCAGTTCGTTGTGCAGGCCCTCCTCCCCTCACGGGATGTGTTTGTGCTAAACTTTGAGCCGTGGTAAAGAAATCTTGTTGGTTAGGTGACGAAAAGTCGCTTGCCCAGAAGCTTGAAGATGTTAACTGATCATCTTGTGCATCTGTAATAAATAAATGAATGATTATTAAATACTAATAGATTGTTAGTTGTTAAGTGAGTAATTGTAAAAGTGAGGTACTATTTTGATAAAGAATTTTTAGGTTTAAAAAATTACTGGTTATAAAAAAAATAACATTCCTAGAAAGTTTTTATGCTCGATGTTTTCAAGTACTTTTATTTGTATTTTCTCAAATAATTACTATTTTATTTTATGCAGTACAACTTTTACTAATTTTTTTTTAATAAAAATTCTTATAATTTTAATCGGATGAATAATTTCGGTGACCACTAATTAGTTAAGAATTAAATTCTCATAAAGAATGGCACTGAAGAAAGTTGTTAAAAAATGCGAGCAACTTAATTTCAAGGATGTCAAGTTTTATTTACTGTGTGACCCTGAAACGGTTGAACTGTTCCTTTCAGAATCAAAATCCCTTTAAACTTTCAATGTAATACGTGATTATAAAGCCATAACTTTCTTTATGTACATTTTTAAAAGTAAAGCCACTACTTTACTCCAAGTAACAGGAGGCAGATACTACAAAGTGATTTACGCCATAAAAAATTGTAGAAAACCAACTGTGCCATCAAATTGGTTGTTAATACATTATGTTTGGTATATTTTGGAGAAGCAAATCTGCTGCATTAGTTTTTTATCCACATTTAAAGCCTAAAGATGGCATTTTTCTATATATTTAGTGATTATTTTCACAATTGTGGAGTAATCTAATTGACATATAATCAAACTACCGCAAAAGAAAACGTAGAAAAAATGGGATTTAATAAACAATTTTTATCATTCAAGCCTGTGGTTTGGCATTCTTCATGCTGTTTAACTGTGCTCAAGATGGACACTATAAAATTATTAGTTTCTGTTTAACTTCCACTTCAATAAATTAATACATTTATTTAAAAAAATTCTGAAAGCCACAATTGATAATCCGATTTTTACCATAAATCATATATTTTGAATTTCCTTTGAAATATTGCGAAATACATAAAGAAAGATATTTATGTAATATTCAAAATTTCTACAATCAGTCGTATTAATTAATTGAAATGACTATTAAGCGAAAATTAATTAAGTTTACATAATGTTCTAACAGATTTCAACAAATGATATACAGTTTAAAAATACGACTTTCTTTGTTATTAATATTGCATTTGAAAATACACATAAAAACATAACTAGACCACTGGTTATCTAAATTTGACATAGCCAATTACTTGTCGTTCGACAAGAAACGATATTCTATTAGAATATAAGCACAAATACTGTTTTTTATAATTTTCGATTTATGTTATGAAATTGGCATAAAATTTCAATTATGTTTCTTAATAGTTACTGATCTACATTCTTTACCGCAAATTGATGTGTGTTATTGTAATTACAATCCGTTAAAATATTAAACCCACATATTAGTTCCTTTTATAAAAAGAGAAGAATGTATGGGTACCCACAATATTAGTTTTCAATATTATAACTATATAAGGTTTACACAAATTCCTTGCAATACAAAAATATTTTTAGGATTATTGCTTTGGAAGAAATAAGAAAAAAGACAGTAACACAGAAGTTTCAAGATCACATTCTAAATTGTAATCAAATAGTGAGACAATGAATTAAGAGATGCCCTGGAATTTACAAAGAAATTAAGTTTACAAGATTTAAAAAGCAATTAAGAAGTCTTAAGTTGGTATGGATGTATTAACTAGTCGAAAAATAAGGGGAATTAAAATAATTTGGAAAGTAAATTTGAGGTAGAAGCATATCAAATTAAGGTAATTGAATGGGAAAACCAAAATATGCTAGTTAATTATTAAATTTATTTTAGGTACATCTGTTTTGACGTGTTTAACCAGTTCCAATAATAACCCAATCAACTTTACCAATGAGAGTTATTTTTTTAAATCGAGATAGTTGCATTCACTTGACAGTGGAGACTGTCTGGGTTTTCAATAATAATTATAATAATAAGGGGAGTCATTTGATTTTACTATCCGACAAATATTCTTATTGTGCTAAAATAAAGAAAAGCCTTCCTGTGAATTCAAGAGGGTTGAATTAAAATAATTTAAACTAAATTGCTATAAGGAATTTCAATAATTAATACATTTGTAAATATCATCTACTTACAACAATACTTATTAAATATTTATTTCTTTTATTTTGAATTAAAGCAGAGACAACACTGTCTCTTATAAAATATAGAAATATAGAATTGAGCTAAGAACTACAGAGAGTAGACCCTTCTTAGTTGTCAGAGGTTAGGTTAGGTTTATAAGAGGTCGTTCAACATCATTTCTACTTCCACCTGAAAGGTCTGTTAGAGGTCTAGAGGAACTCAATATTATCTTCACTTCACCGGTCTCATATCTTCAGGATAAACCGACTGACCCAGGGTTTAATCACAAGTTTTAAAAGATAATTATATCTAGCCCCTGATGATGTCACCAAAATTTCTGATCGATTACAAATTGAATTTGAAGAAACAAGCTACTGGATTTACCACTGACAATCTACCACTTCACTATGACATGTTGCCTTTGTAAAAAAGAAAGTCACATTGCTAAACAATGTACTAATGCTGATATGGTAGATAATACCAAACAACTGCTTATTAATAATAACTTCGATGTCCACCAAATTCTACGACCACTGCCACCAGTTTCTAACGCATCTTTATTAATCACAAACCCGCAAGAATCAATGGACAAAGAAACTCAAACCCTGAAACGTGACCCGATTTGACCTCCAAGACTAAAACTAAAACATTCTAAAAACTGAAAAAAAAACGAAAATCTAAAAAAGTTAAGTAAGCTGAATTCAGCATAAACCAAATTGACTGCACTTAAATGGAAAAGTGATGGTAGGAAAATTATTCCCAATTAATCCTCCCGAATTTAAAAACTTTATAGAAAGTTCCTATGCTCAATTTAACATCAAATAAATCGCTGAAAAATACTTTACTGATGATCAGAACTACTGAATATGATAGAAGTGCCCTAACCTATCGTTGAAGGTCACACCATCAAAAAGCACAGATATCCTACAATGGAACCTAAATAGCTATTATCAAAGAAAACAATTCTTACAACTAGCACTCAAAAAACGTTACCCCAGTATTATATGCCTTTAAAAGACTAACTTCAAAAATATAAATCTTCTATATTCTCCAAAGAAATTTCAATAAACTCAAGATATATAACTACTACAGTCCAAATAATTTATCCGTCCACCATAACTAACTGCAATATATAGAATATATATACAATAATAAAAAATATATAGAATAATATATAGAAACGGCTGTCATTGAGGTTTAAAAAACCTTTTTCTTAATAAATATTGGAAGTTTTGTAAAACAAAGAGTTTTTTATTATTCTTAGTAAGATGGACTTCCAAAAAGTAAGGGTTAGTACAATAAATTTAATTAAAACATTTTCGAGAGAAGAATTAACCCGATTATATAAGAAGTTACAAGAGAGAAGAACGCAGGATGACTTGATGATCTTAAACAATGGCCGACCCATTCATTCAATACAAGTAATGGTGCAACCAGTGTAATAGACCTTACCATTACCACAACAGACTTTCACTAAACTTTTCATGGGAAGCACTAGAAAACACATATGACAGTGACCGCTACTAATCTAAACTAAATATCTGGATGATCACCAGGAAGAACTGGTATCTCATCCCAAATGGATCTTGGACAAAGCTAAATTAGAAACTATACCAAAAGATCATTGAATTTGTTATTTGCTAAGAATAATAAAAACTCTTCGTTATAAAAAAACTTCCAAGTTTAATGAAATAATTAGGTTATTTTTCAATGACGGCCGTTTCAAATAAACTTGGAAGTTACGTTATAACCAAGAGTTTTTATTATTATTAATTAGATGGACTTCCAAAAAGTAAGGGTTAGTACAATAAATGTTGTTTGTTAATAAAAAATGTGTATTAACTGTAATCAATGAACAACACCCAATGATTATATTTCCAATTAGTTTCTACTTATACTGGCACTTACAATGGCACTAATCATCGGGCATCATTGTTTAGGAAAAATATAATATACCATGTTAAATTATAATGTAGGTAATAATATAAACAAAAAAAGAAAACTTGAAAGTCATGAACAAGGTTATATAAAATCTAGATTTTATAATCCACTAAATATTTATATATTATTACACATTCCATAAATTACCATTATAAATCCACAGCTTGCTTCTAGTCGTTTTTTGCAGTGATTAGAAAAAATAAAACCAACAATAAAAATAATAATCGTAATAAGCGGATGTGTTAAAATCGACTCTTTTTTTAAAGTTACATTGTATATTATACATAAATTGCGACATGTTAGATATGACTAAGTACAGTTTTATTTCATATAAAAACGAACTATAAAATTAAAAACTGTGAGAAATTAAACACATTTATTTTAAAAAGGTTACAAAATTAGTTGTTTTTTTTTATTACACAATAAGAAAGTGGTTTATCAGAAAAAATCTTGTAACCTAAAATATTTTTGTAAAAGTGTTAAGAATCTCTTTAAATACTTTGCAGGTTCTGCAAAAAATTGGTAACGAATAGAAAATCGAAACAACTTAATTGTTAAAATATTAAATCTATCAATAATATTTATTATTTAACATTAAATTATTGTATTTTGTTTAATTAATTATAATAAATTAAATTCAGTTTTGTTGATAGTCGCATTTTTGGATTTGCGTGTATGGCCGTAACAAACTAATTATCATTTAACCCAACTTATGCATTTCCTTATTGTTAAAATTAACAACTCATTTAAATTTTCTATTATTTATCTGGTCCCGGTATGCGTTTACTTTTTAAAGCGAGCAATTTAGATTTTGTTTCACTAAAATTATTTGTAAAAAACTACTGTTAAAGTTACATAAGCATAAAATGTATTACAATCTAGGTACATTGTGACACAACGTTTATAAATACGACGTGGGCAAGTGTAATTATTTTAAAATCAAAATTAATGATTAAATTATCCGTTTTGTGCCATTTTTATAAGTAAACTATAATAGTATATTAAACAACGCATTTGATTTTGCTTTCTGCGGTCAAGTTTAAAAAACGAATGAGTTTTTTTAAGGACGAGTGTCACAACAGCCATATGAAATAAGTTGTTTATAATATTTTTTATATTTTGCCATTTTTTTAATTTTTTAAATTAATTTATTATTTGTATGTAAATTACGAAAATTTTGAATTTAAAAAGTATGTTGGTATAACTGTGTAATTTGACAGTTTTGAAATTTAAATGATCAAATGTTAATGTTTTAAAATATTTTGAAATGAATAATACACGAATAATAATATATAAGGAAAAGATGATATTCATATTCACAAATAGGTACTTTCTTTAAGAATAATATAAAATTAACAAATTGCTATTAGCTACAATTGTCATTGTCAAGAGTTTTGTTATTCTTAACTCATGTTTCCAACCATTTAAAACAACAATTTGCCTTCGTAAACGTTACATTACGATACGCAAATGCGTTTTATAATGAAGATTTTTATAAGTGCAAAATATAAAAAACTATTTTAATCAATTACGTTGTAGGAGGTTCTTTAGATAGCTTTATGGGTAAATAAAAAGAACAGAATATTTATATCTATATCATAAAAAAAAAGATTAAAAACTTCTTCCATATAAAAAATTAACTTTGGTATATCTGCTTGGAATATGACGAAACCGCTGTAAAATGGTTCTCTGTAATAATAATATAAAAATAGGTAATGCATGCAAGGGCATACACTATGAGGTTCAAATTATACGTTGCTAGAATGTCTAGCAATGTAGTATAGTCAATGAATACATAAAACAGGCAATATTTGGAAGTCCTAAAGAACAGCTCAGATTTTTTTTTCATTTATTTTGTTTTTTGATATTATTTAAAATAAAAAAGTTTTGGGAGGGCGATTTTAATTGTTTATATTGTATACTATTTATGATTATTATTAAATAAATAGGTTAAGTTGTCAGCTATTCTACCTTGTTTAAGTACAAATGATTTTGATTCTCAGTTTGTAATTATTTTAATTCATATGTTATAGGCACAAAAAGAAAGTGCTGTAAATTCTACAGAATGTACCAAATAAAATTTACCTTAATACGTACAAAACGGTATGAAACACATGTATTATCGCTAGAAATGGTTCGATTATAGCTGGTAGTGGGAGGCTCAGGGGTAATGCGAATAGATTCCACTTATTATTTTTACTTTTTACATTTGGGCAGCTTGTTATATCGCAGCAGAAATTTTCTTGATATTTATCCAGAAAGAAAAGGATTGAAACTATAAAAGTAAAAATAATGTGTTATGGATTTTATTGATTCTTATAAAGAACTTTGAATATAGAGAAATAAACATCTAAACGACCTATTACATAATGCAATCGTTGACATTTTTTACAAAGTAGGGAACTAAATGTTGTTATATTAATAAATTATAATTAGGAAAAATGTGTAATGTCATCCACCCGCCAACGACATCACGAGCTTAAGTCATTAAAATAAAAAACTTATTGTTGATGTAATTGAGAATTCTTGAAAAAAACTTGCTTATGCTTAAACAGACAATTAGGATAAGCCTACCTTCATATAGTATATGGTATAAAACATATTTTAGCCATCAGGACTATATAAAAAAAACTTAAAACTGGTTGTTATGTAATTATATTTGTTTAGTATCCAATAAAATAACTATTAATAGCCAATACGTTTTTTCAGTGTATGTATCCGATACAGGTACTTCTACCGTTAAGAACTATAACGCAGTCTCAACTGTAAATATGTGTGTCACGCTCAGCACTCAAATTACTACCTAGTTATTTTCACTTTCAGTTGCGTTGCAAATACCTTGAAAGTAAGTTGAAAAAGGATATGTTGTTCAAACGGTCTAGGAACGGCTTTTTTATAATAAAAGTATTACTCAGCAATGGTATAGATATACTTACCGGAACCAGAGTATTGTAAAGCTAATTGAATAACAATAAATATGTTCTAATAATATTTTACAATTGTTAGGTAAGGTTTAGTTAACACTGTTCATTGTTATGCATAACCATATCAACAACCGATAACCATGCTTATCTTTCTCGTTATTTATTATTTTGCAGAATTTCTTTATGGCAAGTGTACAAATAAATACACAAGTAAAGGCAAAATAACCAATAACCATTTCAGTATAGTTAGAATATTGAAAATCAATTTAATATTTAATTTATTGAAATTTAGAGTAAATAAGTAAATAAAATTCCACAGGATATCAATTACACTGACAATAGCTTTGTGCGTAAAACGATCAGCAACCGTTTCTACTTGCAAATCGCAAACGCATTGATAACTTTGTAAAACATTTTGAATATTTGTAGTAGTTAGTTAAGTTATATAATTTAAAGCAAAAGAATTTATTTGATACTTAATAAATAATAAATTTCGATAATAACTTATTTACCATTGCATAAATAACAATAATTAATTTAGCACAATTTCAACATCAAGTAAGTTCTTTTCTAGTTAATAAAAGGCCTTTCTTTTTTCTTATTTTCCTACTTATTATTTTATTAGTCATTCAATATATTACTGTTTTAATTTAACTCTTTTATAATAAATTTGTAATTATAATTAATCAATTTTTCATTCATATATCTACCTACCTAATTGTCCAACTAGAAGCTTGCAGAAGATAACCACCCTGAGAAAAAGATCTTACATTTCAATAATATCGATCAAATAACAATCGATCTCAAATTTATAAATAAAAACTTTGTTGGAATTCGTCCATAGTTAAGTAATTATTGCTCTATATTTAGGTACACCAAATTGTACAAGATTTTGTTAAAAAAATGTAATCAAACTTCGATTTCCATTTACTTACAAAAGTAACGGTTGTAAAAATGTAATTTCATGGTATTAAAAACAACTACCTATATCCGGGATATAAATCAAATTTATTTAACAGCGTTTGAACTCATACAAAAGTGGTAACCCACAAAAAAGTGTCCGTCAACAATCACAATCTGTAAGTATTAAATGTATTTGCTACAATTTTAATATTCGTCTTAAACTGAAAGCAAACACAAAAGTAGGTATGGCAATTAAAATGTAAAAGTAAAATAGTATTGGGGAAATAAAATTCGGTGAAACTTTTTATACAATACCGTTATACTTAATGTCTTAATATCCCCTCCTTAAAACCAAAAGGACGGTATTTATGAAAATTGGCATCCACTAGAAATGATGCATACGGTTTTTTTTGTTAATGATATCCTTTCCGTTTTTCTGGAAGTACTCAATACCTTATTATTTAAATGTGTACTCTAGTAAATTTTAATAGATCCTGTTATGTTGAATTAGTATATTCTAGATTTTGTTGTAATAAAGTATAAAATCGAGAAATAGAGGGTGATTCATAACTATTGGTAAATAGGCTAAGAGAAGATTGTTTGGACTAAAATATTGCGATAGGACCAAATGTACGTCAAAAAAATGTTCAAGGTAAAGGGCGTTAATGTTGATTTTTTTTTCTAAAAATTTCATTGTATAATTATCGATTGTTATCAAAATCGGCACAGATGCATAATTTGTATACAGGCAAAATTATTTTATGTATTACATAACATTTTGTTACTGTACCAATTGGTATCAACATTTAATACATTTTTGGATTCAGCTCAGCTAGAGGATTTCGAAAATTGAGATAAAATGGTGGTGATCCATTTTAAAAAATGGCGGTAACCTCATTAATCGGAAGTAATTCACCCTGAATATAAAAATATTATTTTAAATTACAGTAAATCAAAATCGACTTGTTTCAGGATTATTTCTTAAAATGGTCTGTTTAGCAAAAAATGAATTTGGTACATACTTACTAACTCAAAAACGGGAAAAGGTTTTTTGAGTCGTTTTTGAGACTCATAAGGTTTTCCATAAGTTGTTGCTTTAATTTATCTAATGAATTAAAAAAAAACAGAATATTTTTTCTCCCATTTTGACGTTTAAAGACCCAAGGAAACAAGAGTAAGTTGACGTTAATCCACTGAGTGAATTTATTATTTTTTAATTTTTTCCATACAAATAGAAGCTCTTATTTAAAAGCAAGGTTTATCACAATTTTATCATTAATAGTTATGATTTTCATTAAAATAAAAAATTATAATTATTAACATTTTCAAAATAAAAATGAAAACCTGCACCTCATTCACATTTTTCGAAACAAGTATCAAAAATTCTTTGATGATTTTATACTTTTTATTGAAACTTGCAAACCATTTATTTGCATAGTGCCCTGATCCTAGAGGTTTCCCTAATATGAATTTGAATTACATATTTCATCTAAAAAGTAGTTATTTTTTCAATTTTCATCAAAACGGGATAAAATTTTTTATACGATAAAAAGTAAAGATAGGATGCTTAAAATTTAAAATAAATTCTTAATCTGTATTGTAAAAATTAATGCTTATCAGTAATTAAAAAAATTAAAACTCCATAACAATGCAAAAAAGGGATAATTACTTTTATCGCTAATTAAAAAAAATAATTATGATAATTTAAACAAAATAAATGGTCACAAATAGTTTATATATTTTATCATTTTATTTTTAAGAAAGTTATCTGACAAAAGATTGTCAAGAATAGGTATTAATTAGACGTTTTGTGAAATGTCACTGTTAAAGATATTATTAAATAAGAACAGTAAACAACTAAACGGTTGAAAGAAACTTCCACTATTTATTAGCAAAATACCTTTTTAAATTCAATGACGGCTGTTTTGCTAAAAACTACCATCGGATCATGTGTTTAGATGTGGGAAAAACAAGGAGGATTATAACATGGACATGTTATATTTTGTCTTATATGTATTTTGACTTTTGTAAGTCTTCATTCTGACACAATGGGTTCTTCTCTTAGAGCCTGAAGATGGTCTTGTGACCGAAACATGTCGCTGATGTAACATTTTCATTAAATTACATACTGTGGGTTAACTTTGAGTTTTATTGCTACTATTCGTACCATCCACATTTGAGTTATGGATAAATACTACAATTTAAAAAATGGATGTTGCTTAAAAAAATGATTATAAAAAGGTAGATAAAACCCTTTAACAGTTAGTTTAAATATGTAATGTAATTAAATAAAATATATTAAGTATTGATGTAATTATCCATAATACATATGAAAAAAATAAGAAAAGTACATATTTAAAAATGAAAAGATAAGAAATAGAAGTCGTCTAAAACAACAAAAAAAATATTGATTAAGATTTAAGACAACGATACAACTAGTTCTACTGTAGATCGAAACAATGCTTTTGACAAAAATAAGTATTAAATAAGATTAATAAAAAACTCTTCGTTTAAAAGTAACTTCCAAATTTATTTGAGAAAATTAGGTTTTAAATAAACTTGAAAGATAGACTTCCAAAAAATAAGGGTCTGTACAATAAATTTAAATATAAAATACATTTTCTTACAGGTAAAAAAATGTTAAATAAATGAAATAAAAACCCATTCGTTGCTAAATTATATTTATTTTTTTATTCTAAACAAAAAATTGACATATTATCATTACAAAATTTGGTGCTTTTACTTGCACTAAGTAAAAATTTTTACTTTCTTTATATGTAGGATTCATATGTTGGATAAAGACAACTTTTATAATTTTCTTTTTGAACGTATGTATATGTAGAAATTGTTTTATGTAATCACCAGTATATTAATACTACTTTTACTTTATTTAAAATCGAAAAACGAATTTCATGTCGGTGTTTGGGGTGATGACAGATAAAAAAACCAACTTGTCATCGAGCCAAAATTAAAAAGTACACTAGCAGTACTTTTACTTTATTTTAAACTGCAAAAACTGTCGGCGTTTGGGGTAATGACAGATAAAAAAAGTAATTGTGCATATTTATGTATACATTTTTTCTTCTTTTCTCTTAAAATTCAGACAATTACCAAGGTATATAAATATTATAGCGTAAAAATAAATTGTCTTAAATAATCTTAAAAATATTATATATTCTTGAACGAAAGGAGTTAAATATTACAAAATAACTCACAGATATTTTGCTAGATATAGATATTAGCTTTTACCTAAACTGTACAAATTATGAAATAGAGTAAAAGATGCCAGAATCATAAAAAAGTTTCTGTTTTCGTTATATAATATTAAGAACTATTATAAAAACCGTATTCAATCATAAGTTAAATTTATTGATGAAAAAGTAAATTTTAAATCCTGTAATAAAATCTGGGTAAGTAGACTTTCTAAGTAGCCAGTTAAAATTAAGATCTTAATTATTTGCATTATAATAATACAATTTGAAAATGCAACATGGAATGAGTAAGACTTTTTAACTGTCTCATTAAAAGATTATTATAATCATTAAAATATGAATTCTAATGTGAATAGTGTTTACAAATTTTTACTTGGTATATTAACCTAAGATTAAATTTCTTATACACATAGGTTTTCTAAATCTGTTTCAGAGATCTTGTAAAAAATCTTGGTAATATTCTGATCACTGAGACATTATCGTCTCCGTTCTAGTCTATTTTTTAAAATTATTACTGTAATCTAAGTTTTCTTATTTCTTCTCTTGAACACTCAGCAAAACATCAATTTACACATATCGTGTATGAAGCGAAGTTATCTTTGTAAAGGTTTGACATATCCAAGTTCTCTGAATTTTGCATGGCTTTGGGATACAGTACCTTGTGATATACTTGGCAACTAAGGACAGCCACTTCTATTTCACTTCTGCAATGATCTCCATAACCGATAGGTTACAAGAACAAGAAGCAACTTTGTAACAAAACTTCCACTAATTTATTTCATGGTCAGATTGATATGATCTACTTCCACAAAGTATGGGTTAGTACAATAAATCTTGTTTAAATATTTCATTATTAAACTTTATTATTGTTATCGAAAATATCAACATACAATATGAAAACTAAAAGAATTTACAAATAATAAAATCTATTATTTATATATTTTTATTTTTTCTGTGTACCCGACGACAACAGAAGAACTATTAAAATAGTGAACCGTGAACGTAACCATGAGGTTTTATTAATGATACTATATTATATACCATATTTACCATAGTTAATTTAAACACGTTATAAGTAAATAAAATCTTAAATTTATTATTGATACTTATTTACGAAATTAGTGGATTCATCTCTAATTTTGAACAATTCCACACTGCATTTAAGAATTTAGATCCTCAGCATCATGTCATTGAATTCAGTCTAACAAGAAGCATTCAAGAATATAAAAACTGTGCGGGCTGGACTGGATGTTGAATCAACCTGTATATTTCTATTTTATATCAAATAGCGTAAAAGTAAAAATAAAAATCGACTTGTTTAAAAGTTTTTTTTTTAATTCTGTAAACTAAGAATTAATTTAATTTTGTACCATAAGTAGTTTCCTCATTATAAGTTAACATATTCCAATCACATTTATTGTTTTGCCAATCTCCGTAATCAATTACTAAATATCACCATCTTTTACGTATCCAGAATCTATTGAGCACATCAAAACACTTAATGAGCTCTATTTTATAATGAGATTATTTGATTTGTAGTTATAAATTTGATTGAATATTTGATATTATATTATTTAAATGTAATAAAGCAACAAGATCTTCTTTTTCTGATTTGTTCTGCAAGTTTCTAGTTGGACAATTAGGTGTATATGAATGAAAAATTTATTAATTTTAATTACAAATTTATTATAAAAAGAGTTAAGTTAAACAGTAGTATTTAAAGTTTAATAATGAAACTAATTAGTAGGAAAAATAAGAAAAAAGAAAGGCCTTTTATTAACTTTAAAAGAACTTACTTGATGTTGAATTAATAATAAATTAATTAATGTTATTTATGAAATGGTAAGTAAGTTATTATTTAATATCAAATAAATTCTTTCGTTTTTAAATTATAAAACTTAACTAACTACTACAAAAATTCAAATTGTTTACAATGTTATCTGACTTTAATGTAGAGTCCTGCTTTCTGATTGGTGAAAAAAATCCTTAGTCGCTCTAGGTATGCAAAACGGAAACCAACGAAGGTATACGTGGAATTTCCGACTGTTAAAAAATGTCATGGTTGTTTGTAGTTAGACTTTTGGTTTCTTGTGTAATATAATTGTTCTTTGTTTGTTCCTTAAAATGGATATAGTTCAGTGTTTGTTGGATCATAATTCTTTTAATTGTATTATAAATAGTAAGTATCCTTATAATTTCTTTTTTTATGCTTCGAAAATGTTTTTAATTGCACTTTTGATTACTTTGGTATTAATTTCAAACTTATGTTCTTAATGTCACTATTTAGCACTTTATTTTGCTTCTTGATTGTTTTAACTTGTATTTTTAATGTCACTATTTAACAATTTATTTTTACAACTTTTAAAAGCTGTTTGTTCACTGACTGTTCATTCTGACTGATCTTCTATGGTTTACTTCCAATAATATACTCCCCAACGACCTCTGATCAAGTCCTTTTATAGGTTGCTAACCTTTGAGAAACTTCGTTTATGGTTCTTTCTCTCTTTCCTATGTATAACTAGACATACTCACTTCGTCTACTGGCGATCTTTCCAGATCACAATAATATATCTGTCTCCTTTTTACACATTATATAATCAATTTCGCGAAGTTTCTAGTAGGTTTAAATAATACTTTTGTGTACAAAATATAATATTGATACATAACATAATAAAATTATTTCTAACTTACAATTCTCTTACAAATACACAAAATATATAATAAAATAATATAATATAATAAAAGTAATTAGATTAAGGTAATTTTAAACAACTCCTGTTGATATTATACTCATTATACCTACTATTATCGAATATTTTAATGTTACAATATATATTATATATATACAGATTGGGTATATTGAGTAACTACCAATAAAAGCATAAGATATGTTGTCATTGTAATGTATGTCAATCATAACTAACATAGTCTTGAGCGTGTCGCTCCTTTCCTTTTTTTATTGACAAAATTGCATTTGGAAGTCAATCGAGTAAAGATGTAAAACTTTATATATCAACCCATTGTTTTACCAAAAAGTTAACATCAATATAATATTTTTTAACTTTCTTATAGTACTGGACCAAAAACAATAATTTTTAAAAACTTATAAATAAAGTGGTAAACTTAATATTTATGATGTATACAAAAAATGAAAAATTTGCTAAAAAATTTTAAAAACCACTCAGTTCATAAAAAAAGTTATATCTTATAAATGCATTTCCCAATGTGTCATTTATTATTTACTAAAAGGTAACAGCATTTTCGAATTAAATGCAAAAATGATAATTTCATTAACCTTGACCATCAAGTACACCTAGACTAACAAATTAATTAAACCACACACACTACACTCATAAAACAGTTAACTTTAATGTTGCCTAATTCATAAACAAGATATTTATACAAAACCAAAGCTAGAATATTTATATTAATTTAACAAAGGACATAGCAAAATATGTTTGCATTAATACATTCACTTTTGCATTGACAACTTTACAAATTAACAACTATTTCATAGACATATTATAATGTTCACCCAAAATATTTCGAGAAACCTTAAAATAAATGAAAATAAAAAAAATAGTACAGTTTTAGGCAATAAACTTGTTTTATTAAAGTCTTTGGAATGTTTTGAAATGTATATGCATGCAAGACAGTTTTAACAGCAAATGTTTCATGTTGGTTCTTAAACTTGAGTAAAAAAACTTGTATACTAATTCTCATTAAACAGTACTCAAATACACAAAAAATATTAAGAAAAACAAGAACAAATTTATTAATTTCATACAAATTGATAAATACTGTGATATCCAATTAATGACCATGTTTAATTTGCAATACTTTATTGAAAATCACTTATTGCAATTATTATATTTAGTTTTATTTTAAGACATTTGTCTTTTTTCCATATTAAAAGCCGACTGATCCCCTCTTTGTTCTCTTACGGGTAGTACCTTTAGTCGTGCGCTATTGCCGTCTGTACGAATTTAACCTACATTTGGGAGAACCTTACACCCTCCTTCGCTTTCAAACAACCCTTAATATATACCATTGAGTAATTACTCAATGTATATGCTTGATATCTCAATAGAAAGTTTTACTACAAGTTTGTCCCGTTTTTTTACAAACATAAGCAATAAAATAAATTTGCAGCCATTTTTTTTCTATTTGATGAATTGAATTCCTTTATATAATTTAAAATCCCTAACCTTACCACGTTTTGTACAAAAACACGTATAATTATGTATGTAATTATGTAATTAATTATCAAAAATAACACATTTTATTATATACTTTTAATATGACATTATCCCTTTTTATATTATTCCATTTTAAATTTCTGTGGTTAAAAGATTGGCTCACAGCTGAAATACAACTTCCCGTAAAGAAAACTCTAGGTCTTTTTTAATTAAAGATAAATTTATTTAAGATTAAAACAACCATATAAGTCAAATTATGCAAAACAACTTCTTGAACATCCAACCTCACTCTTACATTGACATCCAAATACTACACACGTAATAAAAAACAAAATTTAGATTTCCTTGAAGAACTTGAAATAAAAAGACATCTAGTAGATCAACAATTTAAAGTTGTTAATAAACAAAATATTTTGGAAGTTCTCCACTATTAAACTGTTTGCTTTGATTAAGTCTTCATTTTATACATAGATAAGACGTAATTTTAACACAAATATATTAAGTTATTATAAAGATCAGCATGATATAGTTTTTCCTGGTTTTTCTATATCATTGCACAGTTATACTAATCTTAGAGGGAAGTACATCAAGGATAATCCTTTAGAGCTAATAACATCTAGGCTTTAATATTTGTTGTCTTATTACTCCCATACTTGGTCTTGGTCTAGCCTTAATGCTACCTAATCAACATCAGGTACCTAGCTACAAACAAACAAAATGTAACTTCAATATGTCAATCTGACGATGCTAATTCTAGCGAAACGGCTGTCATTGAGTTTAAAAAAGCAATTTTTTAAATAAATAGTGGAAGTTTTGTTAAAACGAAGAGTTTTTTATTATTCTTAATTTATTTTAAAATGACTTACATCAGATAATTCAGTACTTTGTATATAAATGTTTGTTTGTGTTTACGTTCTGAGTCGGCCTTCTTGACATGGAAATATTACGCAAATTCATTCATACAATCAGATGAATCTTCATAATTGTTCCCAAAATTTACATTTCTTCCTTTTTTTTTACAAACTCGCGCCAAATATTCATTCTTTTTAAAAAAAAGAACATGTAAAATCCTTGTATGTACATTCGCTATTATGTGTTTTTCCGCACACTTTGCAAGCAGTCATATTTTGGTTTTGTGGTACCATTTCCCCCATTTTACCATCCTTTATTAATCTTCGTTTATCTTCTTCACATAATCGGCTATGATTCTAATAACATATTCGTCGTTCCAGTTATAACGTTCGATTAGAGTATCCAACTTTGTCACTCATGCTTCGATCGTAATATCATCTTTTGATGAATCAAACCGGAATCGCTTGTTCATCCATCACCAATAAACAAGGCAGCGGCACCGGTAGTGGCACCGGCACTTAATAGAATGTTAATAAATGCTATAAATGGACGGTTTATCTTCACATCAAACACATTTATTATATTTGAAATTACATGGCCAGTGGTTTCTAATACATAATTTAATAAACTATAAACAAACTTTTTATTAAAACACATTTTAATAAGAATGTGCTCGATAAACATGAGTAGATAGAACGTTAGTAAAAAATGCATTAAATCTCATTCATTGATAAAACGTTCTAGTTCTCCAAAGAAAAAAAAGCTGGTAATGCTTATGGGAAATGCTTTCCTTAAATGGGAAAATTTTTATGGTAACAAGCCTTACTTTGTGGAAAATCAACAGTTAGTTTCTCAGTTGGATAATTTTGTTACAGCATTTGTGAGGTCCTCCCAAATGTAGTGTAGATTCATACAGAAGGCAATAGCATAAGATTTACGTTTCAGTACTATAAGAAAGTTAAAAAATATTGGAGTTACATTTTGTTTGTTTGTAGCTAGGTACCTGATGTTAATTAGGTAGTATTAAGGCTAAACCAAGTCTGGAAGTAATAAGACATAACAATATTAAAGCCTAGATGTTATTAGCCCTAAGGGATTATCTTGGATGTATTTCCCTATAAGATCAGTATAACTGTATAATGATATAGAAAAACCAGGAAAAAACTATATTGAATATGAAATAAATCGGATATAAAGACGTTTTCATGAAACACTGTATTTAACCATATTTTGTATTTTTTACATTATTTACTACGTGCATGGTCCTTTATGATATTATCACATTCAATCTTGCCTCAATCACATTCTTTTTTGTGGCTATTTTCACTATTTTGCTTAAAAAGACCACGTTTCATTATTTATATTTTGGAAACTTGTTGTTTACTCGCAATCTTCGCTTACTGTTTAACTTTATCAGTACCTTTTTTTGTGGATTGTCCAAGCTACCCGCAAATGTCCATCCTAGCCTTCCCAATTTCTTTAAATTTCCACAAAAAATTTCTTTCCAGCATACCCAAACCACTGGCTCTCGCATCTCACTGTCATGAGCTGGTGACATACACATCGAACGCTGTTCTTTTATGAATTAATTTAAATACTTTTCCATTTTAAATTAAATGAAATTGTTTCTATTCAAGCGGTTGATTGAAAGTGATTTGCAATAGACCTACTTTTATAAACCTTATTTGTGCTAAATCCATTACTACATTTTCCAATAATTAATAATTCAAATTACAGGTATTTTGTTTGTTACATAACTACTAATGAGAAATATTGTGATTAGCAAATGTTAATGCTAAATAATTAGATATATTTGCATATAGTTCAGGTTAATTGTTTCCAATTATTAATATAAATTTTTAATTAGATGGAAAATTGCCATAAAATATTAAACCACAGTTTTAAAATAGGAAACAATATGTTCGAATATTATTTTTTTATAAAATCAATGATCTTATACCCATTGATGAGATACTAAGCAATTAATAAAAATGTTTTATAAACATTTGAAAAAGGTATGTAGTGCGAAGAATTAAGGATTGGTAAGATACAGAAAATATTTAACCTATCATAATACAAATAAAAATTTCTATTTCTTCGTAATAGTCTGACTATATTTTCTCCTTTTAGTTTATCGTCTATTTTGTAATTGATGTAGTATTTCGACATTATCGGATTCCAAATAAATACAAATAAAACCAAACTATTAAAAAATAAAAGCCACCCATATAATAAAATAATGTTTAAGAGTAAATATGTAGAAAAGGTAAAGTTTGCATATTTTGGATCAATTGGAAATATGGTTTATTCAATAATTTGGAAAATTTGATAAGTTCAAACAAAAGTATTTATCTGAAAATATATTGATCCAATAGAATAACCCATATAAAACTAAGAAATTAAACAAAACCAATTATTAATAAGCAAAAAATTAAACAAAAATAGATTTGATATACGTAGAGGAAATATCAGAACAGCATTCCGCGACGAGCACTTAAATACCATTTGGATGAAAATTCAAGAAAGACCAACTTATTTGAAGAATATTTTGAATGTTGCAGTTGGCATATTTTAGTTTCAAATCACTTTTACTCTTTCAATCGAAAAGTTTTTCCTGTTGTTTCGTTCTCATTTTCATAAATGCTTTAATAAATAATGATTTAAATTACAAACAGTTATAAACAATTTGATTAAAAGATTTTTATTTATTTATTAATATATTAAAAGTTATGTGAGTAGGCAGAAAATATTAAGAAATTATCTAGGATAAAAATTAGGTTAATATTATTAACTAGAAGAACGCCTGATTTATGTATTCATAGTTAAAAAGGAATATGATTAAATAGAAATTTAACCCAATATTAAAAAGATAGAGTACTCTATTATATTTCCTTAAATGTCACACAGTCTCCATACAAAAAATTTAGTAAAAACCTATTAATTGTAGTTATTTGATTAGATTTTTAATAGTCAATTTAATAAATTATTGGTTGAAATATTTTTAATCGATAATATTTATTTATTAAAATGTTGAATCTGGAACCGTTGGTGAAACTGATACCGAAAACCGTTTACACTACCACTACACCAACACACCACTACACAAACGCGCGTCTAAAATATATAGTTTACCTTCGGTCTCTGAAGAAGATAACTTGGTTATCGAAACGCGCGTGTAGGTGTAGTGGTAGTGTAAACGGTTTTCGGTATAATATTTGTTTATGTTGAATATTATTTCTGTTGCATCATACCCATTATTATAAGTATAGTAAAATACGTTTTACATGATACTTTTAGTTTGAAACTCGCAATGTTTATTTAATTTCCACCATGTGACGAAGACAGCAAATTTTAATGGTTTAGAAAGTAGTTAAAATTGCGACTAATGTAATACATTTGTTCAGAATCGGGGTAACGGCAAAAAATTCTTGCGACAAATCACTTTATTGTTTTATTATACGTACATGTAGCTGTAGTCCGAACGATTTGTCTTTGAAAGTAAGTATTGTAGTCTGAAATCCAACGGTTGTAGGTTGTAAAGGGGCTTATAATACGTGAAAAAACGGGCAGCTCGAATGTTTGTCATTCATTTTTTAGGTGTTGATTTCTTGTTTACATCTTCATTTAAATGATTTATATCTTTCTTTAAATCCTCTTTCATTTTTTTATATTCCTATGCAATTTTTTAGCATAATCCTTTATTGTCATCAAATTTCTTGTTTACATTCTCATTCATATTTGTCATATATTTCATTAGTTCAGCCAATGGTTTAACTTGGTTTCCTGGAATATTCTTCTCATCTTATCTCTAATCAATTTCTCTTTCTTCTCCTTGTTGAATTTGTTCAACTCTATAATCTCCAGAACCTTGAATCCTTTCTTCATCTACTTGTACTTCCGATTCCATTCCAACAAATATACAAAAACTAATAATTGTTTATTATATGCCAACTTTCTTATTTTTGAATAATTAATAAATATTTATCGGTATTTGGTATAAGTATTGATAAATAAATTTTTGCTGCCTATCATTTATGAAATTTTCAATTAACCTTGCTTTATGAGTAAGAGTCAGAGGTTCCGCCCATTACTGTCTTCGACTCCGTAGGACTTATTCTATTTTGTCTGCCGGTAATCAAAAGATACGTATTTACTTCTATTACGTTTATACAAATACATTTCGTGGTAGTACATAAATATCGATAAAGTAGGTACTCGCTATTCACTTTAATATAATATAATGACCATTCCACGCCCAAATATTAATATATTAAAAATATTATATGCATATTATTGTAATAATCACATTTACAAAACCGCTAACAGCAAAGATTAATTACCACGTTACTCAATATGAATAAACACTTTCAATGTTATTGGACATTCTATCGATATTGGTTTAATTAAGACAGCGCGTAATAAACATAAATACATATCATGCGTTGTAATAGAGATTTATTTTTGTATTACTCTTTGGTGTGATACTTTAAAATGTTGGATTGACAAAAACAAGTATCAAATCACATCTGTTCGGTACTACGGTATTTACATGTTAAACAATGTTATTTATTTGCAGAAGTAAACCAGGCTTCATGTCACCCCGTTTTTCGATACAACATACTACCAACTAAATTGGTCGTTTTTTTATCAATCTCAGGATTGGACTATTTAAAACGACCAAAGCCCGAATTTCATTTCAATTTCGAACTTTGGCCGTCTGCAAGAAGCCAAACCTAGGATCGTGCAAATACGAAACGACCAAAGCTGTTCGGCAACACTGTCACTAAAGATTTTAATCGTGTCTACACGTGTCAAAATTTTTGGTTTTATTAAAAAAATACGTGTTTAGTAGTGGAAAGCAGCTAGGAGAGAAGAATCCCGCGTTGCGGATGGAAATTTTGTACAACAAATAACAAATTGCATATAGAATTAAACCAAAATTCTTCCAATAAAAATTTCCAATTAAAGAAAATTATTGTAATCCCTTTTTTTTAATAAAGGTTGAGAAAAAACCACTCAATTTATGAAATATAACTTTCTTTTTAAATTCACTGCTAACTTTTTAACCGATAAATCTCGTACCAAATAAAATAATTTTTGTTTCTGTTTTAACAATCGACAATTTTTGTTTGCTTGACTGATAAGTTTTTTTGTCGGAACAAGAAATTATTTTAATTGCTCGGACATACGGAGGCACCTGTGAGAACTGATCAGAAATTGGGAATTAAAAATAAATAGACATTATTGTAGGTGTAATTAAACAATAAACTTATTGTAAGCGACAACTAGAGGGCATCTCAAAAATCTCAAAAAGAATTAAATATTTGGAATGAATATACCGGGAACACTAAGAAAAATAAATAAAAATATGTAAATAAAGTTAAGTTAAGAAAAGTTATTTTATGAAATTTCGTTAAACAGAAATAACAATGCTAATGTTTCCTTGGTATATTACAAAACCATTACACCATTTTTTGGTAAAATTTACTACTTACTTATTTTGACAACTACTGTCAATGCCACAAAGATTTTCATGGACTACTAGATATTAGCTTTTTCCTTTCTTTAGATACTTTTGTGTTAATATCTCGGTAGGTATTGAAATAAAAAATATCCTATACTTTTGGAATTGTAATAAATTGCTTTATTCGAAAGCAAAATAATATACAGGGCGTTTCATTAAAAAATATAAAATCGACATCACTTCCGGTTAAGCCGGAAGTGGAAAATCGTTAAAAAATTTACAAACAAATACGCAATATACTGTAATACCTACGTTCCAAATTTCATTTCGATATCTTTAACAATTCCTTATATTATGTAGGTATCTTATGGTCATTTATTATGTTTTCATTGATATCTGAGTCCTGAATCAATAAATACGATATTAGTATTATACAATTCTAATTTCTTCATAGTAACTGGTTTCTGCTAACAAATTTGCCAAGGTAAATATTTTGAATCAATAAATATAATCAAAATAATAGTAATTGTTCTCAAACGAGTGAAAATTTTCGTATCGAGACACAGTTAGTTCATGCAAGCATGAAACTATTAAAGTATTAATTGAAATATGCCTCGGGCATTTAGTAATTAATTAACAAAAATTCCATTAACAAGGAAGTGAAAGTCTTTTATTTATAAAAATAAATAATGAAATAGTTTTATTAACGGTTTTATTGAAATAAAAATGTATTTTTATTAGGAAAATAAGTCGGGTACAAAGACACAACAAATATTTTCTGAAAACATGATTGTTTTCTATATTGTTCACAAAAACCGATTTTGTCGATAATATAGGAAATATCCCTGTTTTATTAAATATACAGATTTTCCCTGCTGAGGGGATTCCAAAAATTTATATGACGTTATTGTTACATAATGGACAAAAGGCGCAAACATCAACATAATAAATAAACTATATACGTAATAAACACACAAAATAGAATGACGTATTGTTATAAAATAACTTTAATGAACTCTTAATTAATTACATTATTTTTGTAGTATTATCTCTAACAGATTTCATATTATAAGTATTATATAGTATACCTAATCCCCGTTCCTAAACAAAAAAAAAAAAAATTTTAATGTTTTACAGTATTTTTAACACTTTTTTTATTTGTCCAAGTTATTTATCAATTGGAATTTGCACAATGCCTTTAACTAAAAGTGATGATAAACCTTTTATTTATTATTAGTTACCTATTGGCATATAGATACGTACTCAACAAGAGGTATGCTGATTATTCCATGAAATGCACCCAGATACTGAACTTATCTCACAAACTACCGTAAGCAGAAAATACACGGGGCATGTGTGGGATGCAGCAAAGCAAGATAGACCCAACATTAATGAAAATATTCATCAAAACATAATTTACTGTATGATTTTATTGACGTATTTACTCATTTTGCACTAATTTTTGCTACTTTTAATAAAGATACAGATTTAAAAAATGTTGGCAATTTATTAAACATCTACGTGATATCAAATGTTAATATCGGAATAATTAGAGAGAAAGGATTAATAGTAACATCCCGTTCAAAACTATTTGCATTTCTAAATAGAGATAAACAAATTGAAACATTTTTTACTTTTTATGAAAGATACCTACAATAATATGCTACGGTCAAAGATCTTGGAGATATTAAAAATTTATTATAATTAATTTTAAATTTGTTGTACTAACTCTTACTTTTTAGAAGTCCATCTTACTAAGAATAATAAAAAACTCGTTTTAACTATTTTTTTAATTAAACACGGAAGTTACGTTAAAACTAAGAGTTATTTGTTATTCTTAATAATTAATTTTTTTTTAAATATTAAAATTAAACTTGCAAATAAATTAAGCACTTTTCAGTACAAAGAAAAAAATATTTAAATAAAAATTATTATAAAATGAGCAAAAAAAATTTGTTGGTAATACGCTAAAATAATCTCGACAACAAATATCAAAGTATATACACTCTTAGGAATAATTGAGTTGCACCAAATATACCTAAATATTAATTTTACTAGGATAGCCTACTACATAAGCCGTTGCATTTGACTATCATAAGTTCTAATATTAAATAATTATTACCATAAAATTTGAAGTAGCCAAGTTAAATTATTTGTTTATTAGGTATTTAACCACACCTATAAAATAAAATGTAAGTAGATGATGACGTCACTACCGTCCACTATCGAGGTTTTTGAAAGCAGCCTTCACGCATTAAAATATTCGAACTATTTTCTACTTAGTCAACTACGAACTCTACATATAACATTTTAAATTTACACCAAATTATAAATAATCTTAAGTAAATAACAAGGACATTATTAAATTAAACCTTTTAGAAGTAGAATGGTATTATTAGAAGTAAGGAGTAGTATATTTCCCGTACTTTAATCAATTATTTTTTCCCTTTGAACAATAATTTACCAAAAATTGAAAAATAAGTATGGAATTGTAAGTTTTTATATTAATTGGATTTTCAACATTACTACGGATCGTGTTTGTGAGAATCATGGTTGACTGGTTTGATATGCGAGTCAGAAATTATAATTATAAAATATCAAAATATCGTTAGTAAAGCAACGAATTGCGAATAAGAATTCATAAAAGTCCACTTTAGTAGACATTTTATGAATCGCCTTTTGCCTTTTTTATTTTGTTGGTCCAAAATAGAAATAAAGCATTCAGTGAGATATTAATATGATTTCATATTTTCCCAAGGGAAATATATGTGAGTATCCAAGGCGATAATGCTCAATACCGAAACAGTTTTACTGTTCAAAGTTTTTTAAGGACCTTTTTTCCAAAAAAAACATATTCATCATTAAAATACCATTAGATTCGCCCCAATTAATTTTCAATTTTTGAAAAATTCATGAGAAACTATGAATTAAAATATTCTTCTACCACGACGTCTCTCTGACGGATGAATTTTCAACTCCTAACTTATTACCTTTTAATCATTAATCTATATTAGTTAATTTAATTTAATTCATTTACTTACATTAAACCTTATCACACATTACCATAATTGGTTACAAACTTTTTTAATTTTTTCTTTCTTTTCATTGTCATATTATTATAACATTTCTCTTACCCACAAGCTTAACCCTTAAAAATGTAATGTAAGCTGCTTAGATATACAAATTGTATCAAATATACATTTCAGGTATGAGCCTTATTATTATGATCTCTTTCTTATATTGTAAAACTTGTTTGTATTTTAGCCTGATGATGGCTTCTCAAAAAGCCGAAACTAGTAGCTGTTAACAACTTTACATATTTCTTACACTTAATAAAACCTTGTGACATTGACTTGGACATTCAATTTCTATTTCTTAGTCACTATATATATACTATACCAGAAAACGGCAATGTTTTCAAGAAAACTCTTTTACTTGTTTTCCAAGCTTTCGAAATATATTTATTTTATTTTCAAGGAATAAGCGAGAGTATTTACAAAATTGGTGTTAAAAAATGGTAAATATAACAACTATTTTAACTACAATTTGGAATTTCAAAAATATTTTGTATATATATATATGGTAAATGTATGAACATGGTAATACAAAATAAAGACTTTATTTAAAAACATTTTAAGAAGCGAAAGTGTGAATCGAACACGTAATTGCACAGCAAATTATTGCAATCTTAAGAATTATTTAGGTAGGTAGTTTAATGAAAGTAACATGCACCATGCACATAAAATATCGTCGTTATAGGGAAATGTTAACTAGGTATTATGAATATTAATTTTAATTTAAAAAATAGTTATCATCGTGAGGAGTAAGGCAAGTAGACTGTATACAATTTTTTTCAGTATTTGCAAAAAGCATATTTGAGTTTACATATTTTAGGCTAATACAAAAAACACTAAATAAACAAAAAAAATTGATTTTAAATTTTCTTTTCATTAGTTTACAGATAAACTGTATAAGATATTAAATGTATACAAAATAAAATAAGATGCACATTTTTATATATATACAGGGTCATTCTCTTCCATAAGATGGAACACCCTGTAACATTTTAACTAATTTTAAAATGTGGAGTTTAAAGCTGCCTACAATTTTTGTTAATAACTTTTTTTGTAAATTTTACTATAACAGATCTACTCAGCTTCCTCACACTAATCAATCACCCTGTACATATATATGCGATAATATATAAAATGGATCACCCTTTCGAATTACTTCTATCAGAATTAAAATGGGATACTACCATTAACTTAAGCAATTCATTACTTAGGTAATGAACAAAAATAATCTTTGGGAATAACAACATTAAATCATTGTAGGACTTATATTATTATTTGTTGCTTATTATTTGGTAGTAATTCTCAAGCTACCATTTTTTAGTTTCTGAAATTATGAAATTTGACCCAGATTACAGAATAAAACTAAATAGTATAGGGTTTAAAAATAATTGATTTAGTTTATTATAATATCATTTAAAACGGTTAAGAAATAAGATTCTTACCATATTAAATTCTTTTGTTCAGCTATGATTGGTTCACGAGGTAAAAAGTAGGATAAAACTTCGCTTAAATAAAAACGACCGTGTAAATAATAGATTAAAAAATAAATATGCCTAAAAAGGACCAGGAAATCCTCCTACATGGAAGAGTAAAATGGTGTTCAAATAAGCAGAAGAAAGATAGAACACGAAGCACAAAAACATTTGTCAAAAGAAATGCAAGGATCCTGAAAAATGCTATGCCAGTAAGTGTCTAATGCGCTTTCTTACCGGGCAATCAAAGAACAGAAATGTTTAAGGGGTGTTTGGGGAAAAAGAGTTGAAGAAGTAGAAAATTGTTTTTGGGAACTTTGTAAATAAGTCAACAATTTCAAAAGTTAACTAGGAAAATATTAATCCGAAACACCAGTTTATGTTAATAGTGAACTACACAGTACCTCTGGTTAAAAAACAGTCATTATTCCGAGAATATAAATTTTGATATTTACCATCCAAGAAATTTTTTTGCTTACGCCTGATATAGATTTCTCAAACAATGAAATTGCCGAAAATAATGAAATTAAAATCAAAATCTTCTATATTGATGGATTGTGCTCAGAAACGTAACGTAACTTTAGCTAATCCCCAGCAACATTATTGCATAATGAGTAGAACCAATGATTTTATTCCAAAATATCTTATAAGAGCCATTCTCAGGTACAGTGTGATAGAGTGCAACTAAAAAAATATAGAAAGTAAAGAAATTAAATGCTAAGTGGCTTTTTATGAGAGCACAAAAGGGCTCTGGACCAAGGATAGTTGTATTAGCCATTACCCATTATCCATCTGTGGCCTTGCACCGACATAAAGGTGACCATTTGGTTTCTTGCCAGTTTCTTAAGGGATTGTTTACATTCCTAGTCTAGCTGTGACTCATAAACAAGAGAACTCAGCTGCCTGACTGTCTGTAAGGTAAGAATATAGTTGTTGGTCACCAGCATCTATAGCGTGTATCTTCGCCTAAAGGATAGTTGAGATGTTGCCAAGGGATTTGGATAACCTAAAATAGGGTCCCATAACTCCCACTCCAACCCTTTCAAATATCTTGGACTCATCTGTTTACCAAACCAGTAAGTCCTCTTCCAGCCCTGGTTCTTTAACCGTATGTCGGTTTCCTTTAATTACCTCAAACTACGCTTAAAGTCAAACTTAACTGGTAAGGATTCTAGTAGCAATTTTTCTAGGATCCTTAGATAACCAACCAAATCACCAGGTGTTAAGTTTAGTGTCTGTTGCAGTCGTAAGGCACCAGCTGCAGGCTTTCTTATATTGCAGCGGAGGTAAACCTATTATGGCCTCTTGTGCAGCATCACCTGTTGTGGGGCACGTTGTCATTGCTCCTGTTATTCTGAGACAAGCTAGCCGCTGTAGTTTCTGCAACTAAACACATGCGGTTCATTGTTGAATTTTTGGCCAACACACTAATAAAGCATATGTCCTGCGGCAAGTCCAGCTAGCCACTAAGGCTTTTAAGAAGATTTTTCTAATTGATTGTTCCAAGTTAGTTTTTTATCCAGGATCATTCCTAAATAATTTAGTTCCTCGAAAATTTTAGTTCGATGTTTTATATAACATTTTTCAAAAATTAAAATGATTTTATTATAAATGTTTGTTTCTAGAACGTATTGTGCGTCAATATCCATGTGGTGTACCCTTGAATATTTTTTAAATGTTATAACTAAATTAAAATAATAATTACAATGCAAATTATGTTATATTATATGGACTTAAAAGGTTTAAGGGAATTATTACATTTAAAAACTATTACTATTATTGGTTTAACTTTTGTGATCTTAAGACTAAACATTTCTATATTTTGCTTTTGATTTAATAGTATTTTTAATTGCTTTAATTTTGAGTTTTTGGAAGTTTTATTTTTATATTAAATTTTTATTTTAAATATCTGTTTTAATTAGATTTTTCTACTAACCCTTAATTTATATTTCTAGATTCTCTCTGGAAATCTGTAATCGTAAGTCGGAATTCTCTTAACATTAGGGATTTATGATTCATTATAGACAATACCTCGTATTCAATTTATCACAGAAAATAATAATAATACACTTTTATTACATTATATTTAACACGTACGTAATTTGTAATACAATAATTTTTAAATCACCATTTTAGTTAAATTGCGTATTTTTTTAAGTATATAAAGATTGTTTCTATGTGAGTGTGGATACTGATTTTAAAGTTTAACAATTAAACGCTTGCTTTAGTACAAAAAAAGCAAACAAATAACCAACAAATTGAAGTAGAGCTATTGTATGGTTATGGTCACCTTAATAGACACGTAAATATCGAATAAAAAAGGAATGAAGAGAATATATTCTCTTGGGATAAAATGATATATTATTTGGATCAAAATAGTGTGATTGGATCAAATATGCATTTAAAAAAATTTTAAAAATAATGCAAATTATAACAAGGGTATAACTTTAAACAAGGAATCATATTTTCTCAAGGTCTTTCCAATTCTGCAAAAATCTGCATTTTTCGATTTGTGAAGTATACGCAAAAGGAGCCCTTTTACATAATATTGATTTTTATATATTATTCAGCAGTAAAAATGTATAAAAAGTTTCGTTATAAAAAGTTCTCATCAAATTTTCATCATTAAGATAGGTTGTGAGTTGCCCCCTATAAAGAAACCTAAAATACCAAATAATAAAAGATTTCCAGGCTAGAATTCAACCTCTTAAAATAATTTATAAATTTAGAACCAACAAATGAAATTAATGTTTTAAAGTTGTTACCTTATATTAGGCAACATTTTATTAAAGCTTATCTGATTTAAATTCAACAAAACGATTAAAATAATGACACTGTCCATAGTTGACATGAAAAAAAGAAAATATGATGCCCAACTGTTGGAAGAAAGAAACATTATTATGACTTAATATCAAAAGCCTGTAAAGAAAAAATATTTTAAATAATATTTGTTTTGCTATAATTTCTACAATGTCATCTCATAAAATATTAGGCTGGTTTGTATCTAAAATTGATTTAATTTAATTAAATATTTGTGTAAATATAGTCCCATAAACGCGCCTTTAAATTATATGACATTATCTAGTTGTATCATAAATTTGCATAAAGAAAGTAGTCAAAATAAGTTAACACATCTGTTCAAGCAATCATAAGTTGGATATTAATTATAAAATTTTTTGAACGGGTTACTAAATCTTTATAAAAATAGATTTCAGTTACTTTTAAAACTAGGCGAGTTTTGGAGATTTAATTAATTTCTAGCAGCAATGTTAATGAACGATTGACATAATATCTAATGAATTAGCTGTTTGATAATATTTTGTAAAATTTATTACTTTAACTTAATAGATAATATATGTTTAGTTTTCCTCAATTTAAAAACAAGTTTTATAAACAGTTCATTTAACGGTTAATATAACGAAATTTTAATGCCATAATTAGCATAATATCATTAGTTAAAGAAGATTTGTTGGTTAAAATAATGAACCACAATCAAAGAAACCGACTTTATGTATTAGCTTATAAAAGCTATAATAATAAATCATGGAACTAACTATAAAAATACGTACAAATACTTAAATATTTGCTCCAATGCTTCATGCCAGTGAACAATAAAAGTAATAAAATTTGAAATTAACAAAGTAAGTAAATTTTAACATAAAACATAAGTATGTAAGTAGCTTTTTGGAGGTATATTGTTAACCTAAATAGATAACATTATTTTAAATAATAATAAATAATATTCCGTGAAATAAGAGAAAATATAAAAGTGAGTGAGTGAAAAGTTGAAGGCAAAAGTCCCAGGAAATAGAAGAAAGAATTAAAAAAACAGGAAAGGACTACTTTAAAGACAAATTTTGCGGTAATTAAGGTTAGTTAAGATAGTTAAGTAATTAATTAAAACTATATAAGGTAGATAGCTAGCAGATAGGGATTAGTTAGGCATCAGTTGACTTTGGATAATCATTTAAAGTGCAATATAATAAAAAAAATTTAAATAAATTTGTTGTTGTAACCCTACCCTACAAGTAATTAGTAAATTAATTAGTTAAAATAAACATGTTTTTCTGACTTATGAATGTTCAAAAGTAAAGTACAAAATAATTACGAATTATTTTAAATTTTGGCGATAAACCAACAGATAATATTTCTAATATAGATTTCTTATATTTGCATTAGCGGCTTGTAGCATCAATATTTAGAATCCATGTTTTTCACATGTTTATGGACGGAATACCCGTAACAACAAATACGAGCCATAGAATAAAAGCAAATAATAATAGATATTGAGTAAAATGGACCATTAGAATAATAAATACTAGTTTTCAGATTAATTATTATTTTTAGTAATTATATAAATTGAAATTTAATTTAATATAAGTTGGGTTAGCTAGTAAAAAATATAATTAAATTATTAGTACACATTTATTGTCATGAGTTGAAAAAGAACGATATACAATCTTAGATATTTGCATAAAACAAATAGAAAAAATGGAAATCAGATAATTAATATTTTAACAATAGGGATACCAAAAAAGAAATTTTAATGTAATTAAGAAATTTTACCTATAGGCCAAAACGTTTACCTTAAGAAAACAATGAGCCATTATGTTAACAAAATTACTTAAATTTACTATAAATTTCATTTATAGTAATACAGTATAATTGTCGCTGCGAAGTTCCTAAAGAATTAATTAGAGATATCTATATTACATGGCTGATGAGCTTAATAACATACATTTAACTTACAATAAAAATTAAACATTAGTTTTTGTATTTAACATTTTAACAGATATGTAATATAATTATTTAAATCTAAAGAAGTGTTACGGTTTATAAATTATAATAATTATGTGGTATGCTTAACACACTTATCTGTTATTATCTTGTTAATTTTGTAACATTTCTTAAGTTAACAGCCTTATTATAACTAAAACTATGCTTAAAATTATATTAATTTTTTTGCTTAAAAAAATACTAATTTGTCACAGTATAACAATATATAATTTACATGATTATATCACTCAGAATTAATTAATTATATTTTACTACTAGTGTTAAATTGTAATATTTTTTTGGGGAATTTATAAATTGGAATTATGGTTTTTTGGTTTTTATCCAATAATGAATTTTTAATATTTTACTTCGTAGTACAAAGGTTTTTCGAGTTTTTTGTTCTGTCTTTAATCTTGGCACTGATGGAGCCAACAGATCAGCTATAAAGATATGTGGAATCAAAACAGATAATCTTAATTATACAGGGTGGTCCAAAATTATGTACATTAATTTCTATAGCTGATAGAACATCAAAAAATAAGGGTACTTCTTTATGTATACTTTTTTAAAAACCGAATAATAAGGGAGATTTAGCCCTTTAAAGGGATTAATTAAAAATCACATTATTTTAAATAACAACCAAGCAGTTTTGATTACAAAGTTCAAACTTGGGAATCAATTATAAGGCATAAGAATAATTAATTTTATAATATAATCCACCCCACCCAACTTTCATGTAGGGTAGTTTTGGGGGGTAGGTGAGGGTTTTTACGCCAAATTTTTTTTAATATTTAAATAAATTTTAAAATTTAAATTTCTTAGTCATTTTTACGCAAAAAAGATCCTCTTGTAACAATTTGCTAGATTTTACCCTTTTCGATTTATTTAAACTCAATTAATTACTTGATCCTGAATGGCCATCATAAATCCTTCAGTCTCTGGAAACAAGGTACCGTCAGCAAGCCCCCTATTCGAGGCTATTTTGTCAATGTGTGGTTGGTCGAGGTCTTGATAATGACGACCATATAGAGCTTTTTGGCCCCATTTTACGTGTTTCTCAGCATCTGTTGTTATTTCTAAATCCACATTAGGACCTGCTAAATTTAGAGGGGAATAATTTTATCTACTCCTATAATAAATTTGTGTAAATTAGATGACACTGATTTAGTGATAAAGACGTCTCGTTATTTATTTATCTGCTTGTTATGTAGATTTATTATGTCACATAGAGGTCTTCCTTCCTTCTTATTCGGCAGTGTTGTTCTAAATACTGACGATATTGGATGGTGATATCTGTTCTTGGTCATTATAGTCCTTCTTGTTCTCTTAATATCTTCCAATTCAGTTTTTGTCCATCGTACAATCCCAAACGAATAAGTTAACACAGGTACGGCATATGTATTAATTGCTCGATTAAGGTTTTCTGCGTCCAGTTCGGATCTTAGTAATGAACTAACCCTTTGTATATACTGATCTTTGATTTTGGACTTAACCTGTTTTTGGTCTAACAATCTGGCTTGTTGAAAAGTTCGTTTGCTAGCAACGGACTATTGTACCAGATTAGCGTACTTTGGGGTAAGAAATTGATCCGAGAACATAGAAAATAACAGTGGTCTTAAACTTTCTAAAAAAGGAAAGTATTCATAGAAAAATACAATCGTAACATGATATGAATATTAAGGTATTATAATCAAAGAAAATTAAAATCAATTGTATTTAAAAACTAAACAATATTAAATCGGATTAAACTACATAATAATGTGTTTAATTATTTATAATTACCAATGATTAATTTAAAACTATGAGAATTTTTAGAAGAATAAATAGCAATATTCTTAAAACTGTATTAGTACCAAAGAAACTTTCATTATAATAATGTACGGATTTCTTTTGTCATAATTTTCTCTTCCAGTATAAAACACTGCTTAAGAAAAACAATTTAGTTTAATCTTAATAAACATTTATTTTTAAATTAAATAAAAAATATTAATCAGTTTAATTATTTAATTTTAAGAAGGAAAACTTTGGTTATTCAATTAATTAAACAGCTTTATACAGTAATACCAATTCTGGAAATCAAGTTTTTGCATTTATTAAAGAAACGTTTCACCTTTTTTAGCTGTTTACAATTATTTCCAGATAGCACTTATTACCAAATGAAACATTATTATTGGGTCTTTAATGGACCAGGGACAATAATACACTTTTCTACCGTAGCAAATTTTTATGACTGTCATTATATTTTTAAATATTGGTTCCTAAAATTAATATGATTTTCGACGGAAGTCATCGAGTGTTTAAAATCCTGCTTTAGTAGGGATGATTTATTGGTAGAATTTTATGTTAGACAACTATTAAAATTTATTTTAAATAATTTTAATTCGAAATCGAAACTCAGTTATCTGTATGATCAAATCGAATCACAATTACGATCACTTGAGACTTTGTGAGTAAATTCCAATACCTGCGCAGCAATGCTTCATCCACTTGTGAAATCATGTTTATCAGAAAGTATGAATGTATTAAAAAGAACGTTAATATGATCATTAATTTTTACTGTTCATTCTTTTGATATTTTGTGACTGAAACTATCATAAATATTGTTTACTCTGCAAAAAATTATATTGGGCATAAAAAAACATAACAAATTACTATCGAACATTCAAAAGTTAAAAATAATTACTTAAACCGATCAAGTGTATGCCACTGTAGAAGTAGAATTAAATAATTTGGTTACTATCAGACATTTCTTATAAAAGGTTGTTTACTAAATTTGGAATATTTAATAAAATATTTCCAATATAATTTCAGTCCTTAGTCAATTTTAAAACTTAACTGAAACTTCTCTGTTTCAAAGCACACGGCCAACACACACAAATTTTCATTAGTGGAGAAAGTGGGGCCACCAGCTATAATAAATACCTAATAGTTTTTATTATGTTTTTGTGTACTTAACTAGTGCATTTTTCATAATAGTTTTTTTTAAATAATATTTAAAAAATTTGTATTGCCAAATTGAAATTATTTTGTTATTGAAAATAATAAATATAAGGTCACTTTCTATTTTAAACATCTAAATTCCTTACTTTTAGGTTTATTTTTGATTAAATTTGATTAATTTTAACTCCAATCAAACTTTCTAATGTTAAGTCTTTCCAAATTTATGTCCACGCCACCTTTTCCGGTTGACTTATACCAACTTCAAATTTTTATTGGATTGAATTATTACTAGAATAGATAATGGATAAGGAAGTTTATATTTATTCCAAAATCAATAGTTTGAAGAAAATATACAAATTAAAAAAATACTTCTAAATATTCAATGCTATGCTCAACAATTAATAGATGGCTGTCCTAACAACTCTAACTTTTAACAGAATTAACAAATAAACATAAGTAGACTAATTATTACGATCTTTATGCTTAAACCTTACACAAAAAGATAGCTATAGGTTAAATAATCAAAAAAGCATAATATTTTGCATTTGGAAGACAAATTTATGATAAACAAAGCACAAAAGTTATTAAATTAAATTCATATTTTTTATTTATAATTTTGGCTCAATTGTACCTCAAGCTTTGGTATCTTTGTATATTTCATTAAAAGAATAAATATTATATTATTTAAATAAGGATATAGTCAATTTAGAAAACGGAATAAAACTACAGAACTAGAACCAAGAATATTACAAAGCGAACTCGCACGTACTCTTCGAGTGTTCGAATTCATGTGCAAATAATTAGGAATCGTTTTTGGGAAAAATAAATGTCTTACCACAGAGTATCTAAATGCACTTCTGGTGGATCCAACGATATTTTCAGGCACGTTATCACCTACTCTAAACAGGTAGGCTGGTTGACGAGCTAATAGGTAGGTTCAATCTCAGAAGAACGCACAACGGGCTAAATGTTGCCTAAGTGTAGTGGGGTAACCCACCCTTAAATGACTACAGATACAGATGGTACTGGATCTGTATGGGTAATATTCCATTTTACTAAAATCGACCCTACGATCAGACGTTCATCATTACCACGAACGCCTCCAAGTAATAGAATGAAAGAATCGATTGTAGATCAAGGAGAATGTTTCTTTACTCCAACAGAAGTAGGAAGAAGAGGTTCTTTACAAAATTAAGCCGATGGTTATGATCCATGGCAAGATGAATATTTTCAATAAATGTCGTGAAATAAACAAATCCATGGGAAACAGTCCAAAAGAAAAAAGGAAGAGAGATCGTAACAAAAGTCCTATAGGCCCAACAGAAACCAATCGTGAGTTAGAAGCAGTGACCTTTGTATTGGCTAAACTTACACTAAAGATTGAGGAACTCGCAAAACAAAAAAAGGGAAGCAGAAAAACTAAAATTGAAATTAAAAGCATCACAAGACAATTAGTTCTTAGAACATTAAATATAAAAATGTCTTAAAATTAAATTGATTGTACTAACCCTTACTTTTTGGAAGTCCATCTTATTAAGGATAATAAAAAACTCTTCGTTTTAATAAAACTTCCAATATTTATTTAAAAATTGCTTTTTTAAAGACTCAGTGACAGCTGTTTCGCTATGAAGCATCGTCAGATTGACATTTAAGTTACATTTTGTTTGTTTGTAGCTAGGTACCTGATGTTTAGGGAGTATTAAGGCTAGACCAAGTATGGAAGTAATAATATTAATATTGTTATGTCTTATTACTTCCATACTTGGTCTAGCTTTAATACTACCTAATCAACATCAGGTACCTAGCTACAAACAAACAAAATGTAACTTAAATGTCAATTTGACGATGCTTCATAGCGAAACAGCTGTCATTGAGTCTTTAAAAAAGCAATTTTTAAATAAATATTGGAAGTTTTGTTAAAACGAAGAGTTTTTTATTATCCTTAATAAAAATGTCTGCCTACCAAAAGAGATATCCAAATGAAAGAGATGGAAGGAGGTATAATTGGTTAAAAAAATTCAAAAAGACAGTAAAGAACTTCTGAATGCAGGTATTCAAGTCAACCAGCAAGAAATAAAACAGGCTCTATCAGAACAAAAAGAAGAAACGTACAGAAAAATAGAAACACAAATTAAGGAAACGTCTGGATGGTCAGGTCTCGAAACCGTGATAGATATCGACTGGCCAAGGAAATGCTATAGAAATACGGAAATAATTGGGATAGATACATTTAAACAATTAAAAGTGGACATTGGTATCATAGTTAACTCGAATGCACATATACCAAAAATAACTGAGGAGTACCTACTTAAAATACAACTATCCTGAAGTTACAACTATTAATGGAGAAAAACTTAAAGTCTCAAACATCGAACTCATTAAAACAATTACTGAGGTAATATTCAGAAAAGGTGAAAAGGGAACAAGTTCTATAATTATGAACGTAATACCGCTTGATGCGGACAGTAGTAATCGATATCAGCAAATTATATTGCTGTATGAGAAAACTGGATGAAGAAATGGAAATACATGATATAAGACAAATAAGGCTAGTTGCTATAGATAAATTAGATCAGGGTTATTTAAGAAAGTGTGCAGAGGGAGTTTTTCATAACACATCCAAACAGATACAAATAGTGATGCTTAAAGGAAATAATAAGACGATAAAAAGAGAAAGAATAAAATCAGTCGACAATAAAGAAAATCAACACATAGTAAAAGTGATTATTAACTTTGGGGGGTAAAAACTACGCAGACATATTAAGAACCATAAAAAGCAATACAAACATAGAAGAAGTTGGAATACAAGTGAAAGCAATTAAAAAAACTGCTAGCGGAGATGTACTGATGAGGGTGCAGGCAGAAACAAAGTTTCTCAAGCAAGCTATTCGGATTAATAATGCAAGTACTAAGGTTCACATAAAGAAGAAAAGTGAAATTATACAGGTTACTGACATAGAAGGAGATGTAACTAAAGAGGATATTATTGCAGCCATGTTAAGAAGTGTAGGAGACGCAAAAATTGATGATATAAATGTTCTGTCACTAAGACCCAATAATAGAGGATGTCATAATGCAACCGTGGAAATGGCCAAAGAAATTCTTTATAAAGAAGGTTCAAAATAGGATGGACATTCTGTATAGTTCGGGCACGTGTTAATGTGCTTAGATGTTTCAAATGCTTAAACTTTGGTCACCACTCCAGTAAATGTAATGGAACAGACAGAACTAAAATCTGTTTAAAGTGTGGAATAGA
The DNA here is from genome assembly GCA_035357415.1 of Ophraella communa. Lineage (NCBI taxonomy): Eukaryota > Metazoa > Arthropoda > Insecta > Coleoptera > Chrysomelidae > Ophraella > Ophraella communa. The sequence goes on along the minus strand of CM068982.1, from coordinate 29,987,889 downwards.
GGGTCATAAAGCCCAACTATTTACAAATCCAACTTTCTGTTTAACGTGCAACAAGAAAGGTGATAGAGCAGACCGAACACAATGTCCACACTATAGAAAGTTAATTAAAGAAAAAGCTAAAAAAGTAGCGCAAAATCATAGAACAAGATTAGCCAGCGTAGCTAGCCAGGTAGGATCTCAAATTTAACATAAATGAAATAAAATTTCTTCTTCTAAATACGGACAGAGTTAGAGCTGCACATGGTATCCTATTAGCCAAAACACAAGAGAGAAATATCGATGTAATTCTTCTATAAGAACCTAACAAAAAATTGACGCGAGGTGCAAATGGGATACGAGATGAGGACGCTGTAGTGGCTGTTCGTTGCCTAAATAAAAATGTGGGAGTAGTCTCTCACAAACAAAAGAAAGGTTATGTGAAACTATATTTCCGAAAATAAGTAATATATAATTGATATGTCTCCCCTAATATTACAAATTAAAGTGGGGATGTGCTAGATCGGATAATAGGGGTGAGTTTCTCTCAGAATGGATAAGTTCCCTAGATTTGGCAGTAGCAAATAAGGGCAATACACCGACATTTGTAAGAGGAGCTAGTAGTTCTATTATATTATTACTCTATCGTCGGAAGGAATTACAGGGGACATTTAAAAAATAAGAAGAAAGATAAACGAGAGAGCAGCAACGAGACAGGTTTAAAGAAGAATAATTAAAGGAAGCACAAGGTATCTGATATTAAATCAATTTTTGATAGTTCCAGGTGCCTGTTACGTGCCGAAAAACAGAAGTTTTAGTAGGTATACCATAAAAGGGAGTCTTCTCTAAAAAAAATTCTTTATTGATAAATAATTTGTAATGTTTTATACCATTATATACAGATATATATAGATGTATATACATATAATATATGCAGATTAAAGCTATATAAATGTTTACTTAAATTATGTACCATCATTATATGACCTGTTTATTATAGTTGAAACAAAATATAGTAATTTTTTTTTTCATTTTATATAATGGACAAACTTAATTAGTATATTTTTAAGATTATCAAAATTATCTTTATGAATTTATAATTAAAAAACATAGTCTTGTTAAACAACCCTAAATACCTACATTTTTATTGAATATAGAACAATAAAATAATCCCAATTTAAACATTATCTTTCCACAAAAGTACCCAATCATTACAAAAACACCTTTCTATGACTTGTTTTCTTGTTCTTACTCTGTTCATTTTATTTTTTGGATTATTGAACACGTTATTTAAATAATCCTGATTATTTTTGTTTTTTTTTATGGTATAATTAATTTAATAGTATATTACCGTTGAAAATATATGTGAATAAATAGTTGAAAAAATTGTATATGTTTTGCAATGTTTCCTTGAATATGTTTCTCATAATGAATATATATAATGAAGTGGTAGACGTTCTAAAACATTTTTTTTGTTTACGCAAAAACAATTATTAAAAAAGTTCAAACGATTGGAAAGTTTTGTGCACAGAATACCGTTTTAATAATTTTGTGTTAACATGAATAAAGACATTGTTGCTTTGTAACACAATTTTCCTTTCACTTATTTCTAAATTAAATCTAATTTGCGACATAGAAAACAATTTTTTCGTGGCAAAAAAGTTTTCAGTTTAATTAAAAAAATTACTATTTTTAAGTAAAATTTTATTAGCGGCGAAAAAAAATTTACCTTTATTGCTTGTGACCCTTACAGTTTCGGTAACCACAGAAAAAATTGTCAGTGCCAAGAAAATACTAAATCCACCATTCATCTTGAACAGTTTTAAAGTCACTTTCGAAGTGACTCGCGCACGTCTGTCGGTCTGTAACACACTACCCTATATTTACACGGTGCAGCGACTGGCAGTTTTTTACAATTTCTGTCTTTTTAAAACCTTGTGTTCCTCCACTTCAATGTGTCAGCACCTTCTGGTAATTATGGTGGGATTTAGTGCGGTCGGAAAGCCGCAAGGTTAGCAGTTTGTCTAAGAATATTACTTTTAACTAAAGTGATTGCCCATTTATCTAATATATATCAACCACTAATTCAATACTTATTTATTAAAATAAAATGGATAATGTAAATTTTCTAAAACAAAAAAATATACAGAACCATCTTAGCCTTAAATATATGTTTATGAAAATTGTACAAAAATTAAGCCATCTAGCGTATTCGGTTGACATTAACTATGGTTTCTTTTTGCTTTCAAATTCAGATTAAGTATAAGGTGTTATCTTTTTCACCTTTGTGTAATTTCTGTTGTTTATTCGTAACGCATAAAAAGATAGTGACGCCATTAACCCTTATATACCACCAATCCTTTCTATAGTAAGCATTAACTTGGAGACGAACCACTCCTTGAGAGAATTTCATAGCCGGGATCTCTTTTGATACCATAAATCGTGAACTTTTACCTTCGATTCTGCACTATATGGGGGTGTCCACTATCATAATAATAATAAGCTTTATTGTCGAAAAATTTTTTTTAAATTTGTGGACAAAGCTGTTTAAAAAAAATGTATACTTTATGTATACATTATACAATAAGAATTCTTTAAAAGGGTATAATAAATAATATAAAAAAAAAAAAATTTAAAATTTTAAAATTTAAAATTTTAAAATATCACAAATTAACCTTCCAGTGCGTGAAATGACCCCAAATAATTTAAAATCGTCAACTGCATACAAAGCTCTCTCTACCAAGTATAATTTTAAAGCGTTACCAAATGCGGTTATTGATGAAATGGACTTTATTTCCAAGGGTAGATTGTTGTGCATTTTCTTAGCGTTATAAAAAATAGAGCTTTTGATTGGTTCCGTGCGAGGTTTTGGTAAATAAAGGTCATACTCTGCACTTCTAAGAGGGTAGTTATGAGATGGTCTGTCTGGGACTTCAGGTAAATGTTTCCGAATTAAGGAAATGGTTTCAAAGTTAAATAGGGATGGAAGTGTTAATATTTTATGTTTTTTAAAGAATTCCCTACAGTGAGTTTTACTGCTTAGTTTCAGCGTATACCAAACAGCTCTCTTTTGTAATTTAAAAATACGTTCAAATTGTGTCACACAACATGTACCCCAAAAAGGAAGTGCATATCGGAGATGTGACTCGAAGAGGGCAAAATAGACTGTTTTGGAAGCTGACAGGTGAAGCTCCCTAGATATTAAGGATAATAAAAAACCCTTCGTTTTAACAAAACTTACAATATTTATTTAAAAATTGCTTTTTTAAAAGACTCAATGACAGCCGTTTCGCTAGACAACTAGCATCGTCAGATTGACATATTGAAGTTACTATGTATTTTTATAGCTAGGTACCTGATGTTTATTAGGTAGTTATAAGGCGAGTTATAAGGCTAGACCAAGTATGGAAGTAATAAGACATAACAATAATAAAGCCTAGGCTTTGTTAAAACGAAGAGTTTTTTATTATCCTTAATAAGATGGACTTCCAAAAAGTAAGGGTTAGTACAATCAACTCCCTAGATATTGTTCTTAGCGCGTATCAAGAAGAGCTTAGTTTTTTTGACAATGCGTCAATGTGTACATCCCATTTTAGAGAGCTGTTAACGACTAATCCCAAAAATCTCACAGAGTCAACGATCTCTATAATGAAATTATTTAACATAATAGGTTGAATTGCAGATGTGTATGGTAAAACTTTCGTCTTAGAAACGTTCAAACACATATGGTTAGAATCACACCATGATTTGATGATGGTTAAGTCATGTGAAACGATTTTATGCAGTTCGGTGATATCCAGGTGACTCCAATAAAAGCTAGTGTCGTCTGCGTCTGTGTCCTTGTTGTTGATTAAATACTATTTAACTAATCCAATTCAAGCGGTAAATCACCAAAATATAATTTTTTAAAATATCAATGTTCCACAAGGGTCCATATTGGATTCTCACTTATTTTCAATATATATATCCTTCAGTTTTTGAGTCTTGTTCTCCACACTATTATGTTGATGACACTCAACTATATATAATTTCATTCAGTAGAACGTACTACCAAAATGTACTAACTTTTTCCGAAAACCATTGCCTTAAACTAAATAAAACCTAACCGAATGCTAATTTATTTGGAATAAAATCTCAAAAGGCAAATTTTTTACAAAATTATCTTTAAGTGGTGAAAATGTAATTAGTAATAAAGTAATTTAGGGGTCGAGTTAGATGCATATTTAAGATTTACTCATCATGTTAGTTTGTGTTTACAAAGAGCATATACTTCATTAAAGTTTATTTACCAAAATAGAACTTTTTTAGAGAGGTCAACAAAATCTTTATTATTTAACTCTCTGGTCCTGTCAAGACTAAATTATGAAGATGCAATATACCATTAATGCCTAACGACATTTGACTCTAGGTGAATTCAAAAATTATAAATTTACGATTAATTTTCGGTATATGTAAGTTTTAAAGTATCAGAGATACTTTTAGAGCAAATAACTGGTTGAATTTAAAAAACTGTAGGATATTACACTCGTAATGTCTTTATGCAAGAACTGCACAAGAAAAAACACCTCCCTATTTATCATCTAAACTTAACTTTAAAACAGATATTATTACTTGTCTTCGTCTCAGAAACACTTTAACCATTCCACGCACGACATTCTATCCAATTTTTTAAGCTGTAATTTTCTTATTGTGTTGCGTATTATTTAAACCAAAACTAAGTATCAGCATCTACTGTAAATCCAATAACTTTCAAAGCACGTCTTTTAAATAATTATGATGTAATAGATATGTTGAACTTTAAATTTAGTATTTTTGGGTTAGATAAAGAGCAGATGGACTTATTTGTCTTTAACAACAACTATGTACAAACTGAATCTCGCTCTTTTTGTCTGTATTTTAATGTATTATTATCAAAAGACTTATGCACTTACTCAGCAATTGCTGGTAATATTTACCTATTCCGAGCGTAAACGCAAATGAGATTAGGATCAAAATTTACATATTTAAAAATTTTCTAACAGTATGACATGTGTTTAAAATTGCCGCTTTTTGCAAGTCAATAAAAGTGTTTTTATGAAGATCGAGTTTTTTAAGACTGTCTTCAAGACTTTTGGGAATGAGTTCAGTTGATGATACGATGATCGGTACCAACTCCACTTTTTCTGCATGCCACATCTGCCTTACTTCTATAGCAAGATCGGTGTACTTTGCTATCTTTTCATCATATTTGTCCAAAATATTGTTATTGTTTGGTACTGCAACATCGACTAGCAGCACTGAATTGGCTTTTTTAACCACCACTACAATGTCGGGTCGATTGTTCGTCACCTGTCTATCGGTGATAATGGACCTATCGTAGTAGAGTCTGAAATCTGCATTCTCCAGCACTGCCTGTGGATTGTACTTGTAATACGGTGTATAGGTATTCAACAGTCCATATTTGTTGGCTAGTTTCTGGTGGATAATATTACACAGCTGGTTATGCCTCCTGATGTGATGTGTTGTATGGTTAGTTAATTAAAAAATTAAAGATTTATTAAATTAAGAGAACAAGAGAGAATTATTACTAATATCTTTCATCGAAATGAGATCATTTATTAGTTTGTTACAGAAGTAAAGTTATTATGTTATGTGTGTATTCTTAATCAAGTTCAAAGTCTTTAGTAGCTCACAGTATTTTATTAAATATATTTTATAATATTATAATATATTCCAGTACCTTTTGTGTAAGAATATATAGGTATTCATTTCCATTTAATTAATTTAAACATTTATGTTTTACTCAAATAAGCCATATGGCAATATTATGTGGTCGAATTTTCTCCTTTAGATTTAGAATATTATGAAATTAGCAGATGGTCCATAAAGTAATTATTAGTCAGATGCTATTGCTAATCATATGTGTGGAAATCCCAAGCGTTAATAGTCCGTCAAAATATAAGTTAAAATAAGGTTAACCTTTCAATAGCTGACATAAAGCGGAACATTGATATAGACCGTAAGTACCCTATTAATTACCTGCTAAAACAGTTATTCGAGGTTAAATGTCAGGTAAATCAGTTCTTGGCGTGAGAAGAATTAGAAGATCTTGCAAATGTTAAAATGGACACAACAGGTAGCATGTAGATGTAAGTGATTCATAAGTTCAAAAATTATTAATGACGGTGAATAACTTTAAATATACCATCGGCAGGAGGTTTGCTAATGAGGCAATAGATGTAGCCCTAATCCAGGAACCTTGGATTAATGAAGCAGGTCACATTGGGGGCCTAGGATCCATATTAACTAAGGTACAGTATGACAGAAGTGGGGGAAAACCCAGAGCCTGTATTGTACTTAGGAAATATATTAACTGTTGTTTACTTATAGGTTTCTGCACAGAAGACGCGGTGTCCACACAGCTCACATTCAGGAGAAGGGGAGCAGACGGGATATAGTCGTATGCTCCGGATACTTCCCAGGCGAGCGAGGGGAAGCAAATCCTCCACCTACAATGGTAGAACATTGCAGGAGGAAAGGACTTCAAGTCGAGTATCTTTTTAATTATATACTTGGTGGAGGGATTGTAGTAAACAATAAAGGAAATGAACCAACCTTTGTTACCAAGAAATATCAAGACATTATAGACATTACAATGAGTACTGCGGTAATCAGTAATAAAATTGTTAACTGACACGTGTCTAACGAGCCATCATGCTGGGATCACATAAACATTGACTTTACCTTAAAAACGGGACCCAAAAAGAGGGACCCAAACTGTACAGACTGGATGGATAGAGTTGGGCGTTTTTAGCTTTGACCAGCGCCACATACATCCGAAGCAATGTCTGTAAGGATAGTTCCACATATGTGGTGGGCGAGAGGAGGGGTGGAAATTTTTTTTTAGTGAGTAGGGCCGTTTTTTAGGCGAGTCTCACAATATGTAGTGGTCTTAGATATCCTCGGGTACCTGATACCACTACATGTGTGTAAGCGCATTTTTTAAACCACCCAATGGATGGGAGCAACAGCAACAGCCCTGCCGGCTGCCATCGTCAAGGGGGTGTTGCCGCATAGTTAAAAAAAGAAAAAAAAATTAGATTAGGTTAGGTTAGGTTAGTGTGCCTGTTTATTGTGTACAGCAACAGGAGAGGCGAGGATAGAAAGAAACAAGTAGAAGATGAAGACTGTGCAGAAGATAGAGCGATGCGGATTGGAAGTAGAGGAAGATAAGAAGATGGGATTCTTCGTAAAGGGACGAAGCAAGATGAGAAAAGTTGGGGTGATGGTAAAGGATAAGGAAATTCGCATGAATGAGTCGGTGAAATGTCTAGATGTGTGGTTGTATAGCCAACCATTCTTCGAGCACCATATGTTAAAGGCAGCACAAAAGACGAAAGTACGGACAGCATGGCTGAGGAGATTGATGTGAAATATATGAAAGGAGATAATGAAAGAAGACAGTTCTTGGTAAGGAGACGGCAGTGTGGATCGGAAGTGTGGTGTATAAATGAGAGAATAAAGCCATTACAATAGATGCGGGGAGGGGTTTTGCTGAGGGAAGAGAGAAACTGGAATGTGCGAGATGTGTGAGGTGGAGGATAATGATAAACATGTGTTTAGATGTTGGAAGAACGAGGAAGTGTTGAAGAAGTTAGAGACTTGGGAAAGCAGTATTATGATAGAATATGGTGGAGATAATGTTGAGGGGAGAAAAATTGGCCGGAGGTAAGCGAAACAGTGAAGAGCATTGTTAGGGGAAAATAATATTCTTATGTGGAGGTAAAGGCGAGTTTTGAGAGGGTTTAGTTTGTAGGCAACATTGCCGCTGTTGAGTCCAATACTGAATGACATAAAAAAAAGAGTCATGAAAAGTATACATTTTATTTATTTCCTTACATTTTTTAACCGACATTGGATGTAACAAAAAAATATTGTTTATTATATAAAAGTAAGTAAATAATTAAGTCATACACAACACCAATTAATAATCTCTTTGAATATTGATAATCTTTTATAACGTTTAGAATATATTTTTAAAAATATATGATAACAATTTCAGTAAAATTTGAAATATATATGCATAACCATTACTTTCACTAATTTTCATTTTATGTAGTCCATGGTTGATTTGGTAAATTAAAACTATAGGTCAACGATTTATTTATGACAAAATGCTAAAATTTATCCCGCTTTAAATTATGTAGGAAAAAAATGTTTATTTTTTTGAATCTTAAGAGATATTTTAAACGATTTAAAGTAAAAAAGAAGACAAAACCAAAAATGTATACTATTGGTACATGTATATTAGTCCCCGTCTGTCACGACACGCAGGATCGAAAATTCAACTTTTGTAGCAGGGAGTAACAGTTAAATGTTCATCCCTGCCATTGGGACGAAAGTATTGACATGTATTGACTGTTAATGTTCTTATATATTTTATTTCCTATATTGAATAGAACTTGCACTCTATATAATCCAATATACTTAAAATAAATAGTATTTTAAAAAGTATTCTTTGACTACCTGAACCTGGCTTTGGTATATTCACTATTTATTTATCAAAATTTGAATTCCGTCTAATAAATCGCCCAATAAAGCAAACTTCTTATTGGAAATAAATTTTTTTATGAAACATAAATGTCTAAAATAATGCACCTATTTTTGTTTTTAAATCCTTATTAATGAATAAATTAAATTACAAATAAGCATTAAAAAAATACATTTAATTGGTACGAAATTGGCCAAGGGCCAATATATTGTCTACTAGCAATAATATTAAATATAGTACGGAAAACTTTAACAATCACTGGTAACGTTTGCCGATATGTAAACATAACAATAGTTCCACCCATGATTTTGTTCCTGTTATTAGGTATAGAAGAGCACCATGTTACGGGTCAAAAAAATTTAAACAATGTAGATCATAACTATTCAGTGGTAGCTCCTCGGATATCCTTCTTTAACATTTAATGACGTCATCACATTCAATTAAAACAAATATTTTAAAAACTATTTCATTAAAACTAGCCTATAATACTAATATTAAGTTAGCAACTTAATTAGTAGCTGGTCTAAAAATGTACCAGTGGTGGTAATACCAAATAATAAATTCCCTAACTTTCCCGGCATAAACTTGACCTTTAAGTAGTCAAAAAAGTGTTTTTTTTTTTAAAAAAAAACTTCCTTTTAGAAAATTATGTTTTCTGTATTTGCAGATTTATGAGAAATTTAAAAAAAAAATATATTAATTTGTGAGTCCTATATAAATTAACACTTGTATGGATATATAATTTTCATTTTATTTTGTAATTTCGATTTTAATACAAATTACTGTACGGAGTATCTTTTGGCCACATTTAACCTAAGGTGAGTTTATTAAAGACAGTGATTTTGAATCAACCAATTTAAATTTCAATCTAAAATAATCCAAAAGGATATTTTATTATTTTAAGCTTATCGATTAGTATATTTCTTGGATACATTTGATTAAATTTTTTATGTAACAAAGAAATCAATTAGAACTAGAGCATCTACTATTAGGCCAACAGAGGTGAGTCAAATACAATAAAAATAAACACTATTAAAAGAAACTAATTTAAAAAAATATAAAACAAAATAACTATATACAAACTTATTTAAACTAAATATAAAGTGGACGGCTAAATTATGGAATATTATCATTATTTCGAGAACCGTCGAGTTTTGAGGGTAATCCCGAAACAGGTCGATTTTTGTTATAAAATACCCATCTTATAACGTACATGGAGTAAGGATGACGTCACCGGTGTGGGTGTAGTGACGTAATCGTTAATTTTTGTAAATAGAAATCGGTATAATGCGACACCTCATTTGACGGAGAATTTAATTCTCTATTTAACGACATTACATTTGTAACTAAAATATTTTTTTAAGGGTACAAATTTTTTTTTATTTTTAATTAAATTCAACCAAATTACAACTAATGATTTAATTCATAACGTCCTTTAAAGTAACCAAATTATGCATAATAATTATTTTAAATTAAATGTTCCAAATGCCATCCATCGGTTTCTTGACAATATGCGAATCTACGGACACATTCATCAAGTACATTGCGGATGACTTCTGGAGTAATGAGACTCATTTCATGCCTAATTCTATTTTTTAATAGGCAACGGCGCTAAAATTTCTAAATATTTAGGGTGTGTTCGGAGAGCACGCTATTTGCGCCATTTGGCGCTATCTAGTACTATTCCTCGTTTGCGTTATATGGCTCTTGGCGCTACATAGCTCGAAAGCGTGCTCCCCGAACACACCCTAAGTAAGTTATTATTGACAAATGATATCATTAAATTATATGACGTGCAACGCTTTTTGTTTTGCTTTTACTTTACTCGAATAACACATATCTGTCATTACTGAAATTCCATTTTTTATTTCACCCTGAGTTATTCCTGTCAAAAATAAAAATGTGATTAAATAAAGTCATAAAAAAGTGTTAAATCCAGTGGTAGAATCGGAAATAAAATAATATGTCAAAAATTTGGAATAGTTTTAAATTTTCACGAATTTTTTGTATAATAATATTCTTATCATAATTTTATGTTATGAATATATTTTGACTTTGCTATGAATAAAACATTATTTTTATATCAGATAAATATTTTTAGTTTTCAAAATATTATTGAAAATCTAAACTATTTGCTTATCTTCGTAATTTAACCTTTTAAAAATAATATAAAATTAACATATTTAAATTATCGATTCCAGTAAAACTATATTTAAAAAAATTATCTAAATATTTGGTAAAAATTTTTTTAGTAGATTGTGTCTGTGTACGAGTTATTACATTACCAACATATTGTATTACTTGAAACTTGGATAAATAAAAATATAAATACAATTTAGTTCAAATAACCTTATAATCGTGTTAAATTTTATTTTGTTTTATTTTCTTTGGATATTTTATTACAAACTTCTGAACGTTTGCACTTGTAGATATCAAGTTTTAAATAAGCTCTTGATATAAAACACTTAAAAAAGTTCTAAAAATTTGACATATGCATTGAATGTTATTGCACTCACCTTTACCTAGGAGGGTGACATTATTCTTTCTAGAATCTTTACATTTACCTTTCCTTAAAATGCTATTTAATCATTGAGCATTCTGATGTTAAGGCTCATCTCCTCTACACTGCCAACCCATCCACTAGTTGATTCGCAGTAAATGATTTAACATTTTTTTTCAATTTTTTCTGTTTTATTGTAACTGTTTTTTTTGTTCATGAAAAATTTATATATTTAATTTTTTTTTGTTTATTTTAACGTGAAAGAATAAAGAAAATTACATATTTGTGTAATATTCACTTTAATTGTTGAGCAGTATATATTCATGCAATAACAAAGTATCAATGTAACACTGCTTAATGAATTGGAAAAAGAAGTGGAATGAAGTATATAATTTTATTTATTAATCTGATATACTTTGTTAAGTAATAGAAAAATAAAATTGCCCTATTGCCCAAGTTGCTCAATACTTTACATAATAGTTAAAAAATACAAAAAATTGTTAATTAAATTCATTCTAACCCGCCCACTTTAATATATATAAAAAAGTTTCACACTCATTAAAAATACATTTAAGTGATACAGTTTAATTTTGACGATTACACAATTTCACCAAAGTTATGTGACTTCAAAAATTACGTTTTTATTCTGTTAATACTTATTTTAAATAAATATATATAATAAATTTATTACTAAGAAACTTTTACAAAGTTATAGCAAGAGTACAAGAAAGGAACTTGGTATGTAATCTTAAAACATAAAAATATGTAACAAATATATAAATCATGTAGCAACAGCAGAAAATATATACATATAAATCAAAACAAAATAGCAACAAAAAGGAAAAAATCTTAATTATGACAGTTTACCATTAAGGAAACAAGCAGTACGGGTCGATGTTCAACAAGAAAATGAGATCAACCGATAGGTACCTATGGCAAATAAAATTAGAATATTATTGGGGCAAATCCTCAACTAAATACTGGTCTTAGCGAACCTTTTCATGAAAAAAACGTAGATGGAATCATTACATAACAAAAGGTACAGAAAAAGATGAGACAAAAGAATTAATGGAAAAATATAAAATTCCTTCCAATTGCGAAATTCTGTTAAGTCCTCAGATCAATCCAGAGATAATGGCTCTTATGTCATATTCACAAAAGGAAACTGACATGTACCTAATGAAAGTACAAAACACAAGTACAAAACACAACATACAATGTGCTTGTGTGAAGAATTAACAGTACCTACTAATAGACGATACTGAACAAAAAGAAATTGCGACAAAAAAGAACAGATAAAACTATTCAACGAGGAATTCCAGATGAAATACAAATCTGCACGCGAAATTGAAAAGACAAGCAAAGACCTGCTTCAAGTCTATAACCAAAGAATTATTTAAACTTAACGCGTCACAACTTCAAACAAAGGAAAAAGGAGAACACAAGCTACAGCAGAACTCCCCATCAGAAAAATTACAAACCACGCGAATACAAGAGCCAACAAAAGAAGAGCAAACACTTTAAGTTGCAGAGTTCAGTTCAAGACCCCGATTATTTAGCAGTGGATGATTTCACTATATCGTGGAAAAACATATTTTTGTGCGCATTTCCTTCTTTTTCGCTCATTTATCGTATTCTTAACAAAATCATTTTAGACTGAGCAAAAGGAATACTTATAGTACCATATGGGCCCCCTGTTTAAAAAACTTGCCTTTTCAAAAACACCGCTATTTGGACCATCTGAAAATTTATTAATATCTCCTTAATATCTTCATTAAGTACTAATACACTGAAACAGAACAACAGTTATAAAAAATGGTGGACATTCGTGAACTCAAAAAACATACAAATTTTCCAACCCTCACTCAGCGAAGTTATAATATTAGCGAAGAAATATAAAATAAATATTGTCTCTATTATAAATCCACTATTTAATTTAAATATAAATCAGGCAAGATTGAAATTTAAGAAGCTGAAAATGTCTACATGCTTACGATTAGTTAGTCATATAACACTGTATTATTTATAAATACTTATTATATGATTCAATATAATAGAAACAATAATTATTATCGATAAACTTCTTTGATCTACATTGGGCGTGTAAGCAATTGGTCGTAAATATGCCGGATCGTAAAAGATTTGTTCACCAAATTTCACATATTAGTGACCTTGAAAAAATAAAAGTAAAACGAATGCTAACGCCCCATTAAAGCAAATCTATAATAACAATATTGGTATATTTGAATGAAAGTATATATATATTTTATTAGAAGGTTAAAATATTATTGTAAAGGTAAGTAGAAAATACATTTACGTAACCAAATAGAATTGTGTAATAATTAAAATATCTAATTTTAAATACAATAAATTTTGTCATTTTCATTAAAATTATTAAATATAACCTAACAAAAGAATACATTTTTCGTCATAATTGTATTAAAGACATATTTATTTTTGGTGAATTTAACTACCTCCTTCTAGTTACGTTTAAAACCTTGAATATGCGCTAATGTAGCTTGTTAAAAATGAAAGGTTCAAGACTAACGGAAGTCTTTTCGTTTAGGATAATCGTAAACACAACATTGATAAAAATACATTTACAATATTTTAATGATTTACAAAATATGATTACTTAATCTAAGATCAGTACAGCCTATTAGGTGGTGCTTAATACATTCTGCTCAGCACTTCAATATACTCTTGGACCTTCAAAAAGCTCTTCTTAAATTAATTACCTACTGGAAATTCCTTACTTAAGTTGAGAAAAATATTGAAACTTGATGAAAGGATGGGCGCGTACCATTTGATAATAATTATAATTAATAATTAGTTTTAATTTTTATCAGTATCATATGAAAATAATTATTCATTCCTTATCTTCCAAAAGGGCTCTTCTTCGCCAATGTTTATGATTACGTCACCTAGTATCAAAAACATTCCCGTTTCCTAAAATTTTAAATTTCTAATTCTTACTATAACAGATCTATCGCAATGCTACCTTTCCTTAGCTTACCGTCCTTTTGAACCCTAAAATCAACCCCGATCGATCGTATACATATTAGACACAACCTCACCACAGCTACCAAACCTACCCCTTACAATAGAACGCGTCTGAAACAAAACCCTTAAAACGAACTTAACCATCCAACCGAAAACCATTGTTAACCCCCTTTATAAATTAAAGCACATGCTCTGCATTGTCCCTTTTTCTTCCACAAGAATCAGACTGGCAAGTCGAATACTTCATCTGCAAAATCAGATAATCATTTTTTTGGCTGTATTACAATAAGTAGTTCATTATTTTTTATTTTTCATTTTCTTTTCATTTCATGATTATTCTAAACTTTTTTAGAAGTAATCGTACATATAATTTCATTTTATTTGAGGGCAAAATGAGCAATTTATGTATTAAAACTAACCATTGTCTTTAAAATTATTTACAATATATTATAATGAAATAATAAATATAAGAATTAATCAATAATAATTTAGTTAAAAATAATAATAGTTTGTTAAAAAGAATAATAATTCAAATATAAACAAACAATGATATAATTTAACTCACCAATTTCATTATCAATTTAAAAAAGGATATTATTAATTGATTTACTAATCTTTTAAACATTATGACAAGTAATTAGTGTAGATATTATAATTTAAAAATAATTATCTAGAGTTGGAATCTATATGACATTCTTTCTTTATGATTTTGATGAATCGTTCCAATAATGTAAAGGTGATTACAAATTTTCATAGTATATTCCATTAAACTCTTAAACTCAAATCTAAAACAACAAAATATAATAAAATTACTTATAGTGAATTTAAAACAAACAATTGTATAATTTAGTTAGGTTGTTCAAATTAGCATAAGAAAAACTACTTACCTTCTTTTTGAGTGTTGTGTACTAAAGTATACGGACAAAGATAGGACTTTGAATTATGCCTCTTGTTAGTACAAATGTGCTCCAAAATCATAATTGCTAGTGAATGCACAAAAAGACAACTTCAGTGTTGAAAACCCAGAATGCCTATGGTATTAAAAGACATAGAATTTATCTGTGTGGTGCTCCAAAGAAAGTACAATAATGTACATGTAAAGACTAAACGTCAAATCTAAAATTGTATTATTTTAATTAACAAAAAGGTTGTATTATAATGTTTTTATTTTATTTTATACTGTATTCTGATTAAAAATTGTATATAAGAATAATATTTACAGCAATATCAAAAATTTTAAAAACATTTATCAAAATTTATATGTCAAAGTGCAGATTAATTTTGAAATAAGTATTTTCAATAATTCACATTTTGAGTATCTAAAATAGTATTTAAAAGGACTATTAAATGATCTTAATTAAGTTTTCAATAAAATAAGCACAGAATAACATCTAAAAGCCCTAAAATAATAAAAAGTTGTAACATAAACATTTATGCAAATTAATAAACAAATACACAAAATATCAACTATGGATACATGTGAATATTGATTTTTATAAATAAGAATGATAATTTAAGTAAATATTATTCAAAATATGTCTTAATTTATAAAAAATTATATTGTTAATATTATTTTAGTATAGGTTATGTTTGTATTGTAGACCAAAATTATTACCTTGCATAACAACAGTCGTTAGGGATTCAATTGTTTTGAAAAAGATATAAATAAGCGGTGCACAATCAAAAAGCTCTCTCTTGTTTCCTGGTCATCTCTGAAATACGTGCTTCTGTATGGAATTATTGTAAATTGTGCCGGTTGACTGGTCATAAAGATGTTATATCCAGTTATACCTACAAGTATGGTAAATTTTCACATCTGATACAAGTTTAACAACACTTTATAACCATCACTTACTTGTAAAAGATTTTAACACAGTTAAATTGATACAAAGTGAAATCATTCTGGGACGATTGTAGCAGCGGTCGGCTGGATTCGCCATTTTGTAAAAACGATCTCTATGCTTAGAACTACGTCGGATCACGTGAACAATGTCAATGTGAGTACTAGCTTTATTTTGCGAGGCAAATTCAAAAAATTCAAAAAAAAAAACTATTTATAATATTTCTTTTAATCGAAGTGACAATTTATATGTATTCACGATTATGAACAATTCTGTAGATTTGCGTAAAGGTAATTTCTCTTGATATACTTTAAAGGTCGATTAAAAGTTTGATTAATAATAAATTCACGATATTGTACAAGTTGTTTTATTATATTTTGTTCAATAACATAGGCTGCTAGAAAAGTATACAGGTAGGATAAATTTAACAAATATAATAAATTTTACATCAAACAAATTAATAATTATAATCAACAAGAATTGACAGCTGAATCCTAACTCTAGAGAAAAGAAGTTTCATGCTAATTATAATCTAAATCATAATATCTAAACTTATAATATTATTTGTATATAAAACTCTAAACCATTATAAAATAAAATTAAAATTATTTAAAATAAAAGTAATACAGCGCCATCTATTGAGATAAATAAAAAAATAAAACGTTTTAACGATATTAATAAAGAATATTTCATTTAAATCATTTGTTTTAACAATTCATTAATGAGATAAATAATTATAATATTTCTAATTAACATTTATACTGATATTGGTATGAAACGATAATAATTACACATATAATAAACATTTATTATAAATCTGGTTAGCCCAACGTGAAATAATTGATATAAACATTATAATCTAAATTAAATATAAAAATTTTCTCTCACAAAACATAACACTATAATATATATCTACCACTAAAATTTTGAATTAATACTTATATTTAAATAAACCTATTATAAACCAAAAATGTTCTAAACTTAAATAATTAATTCAAATTTTTAACAGAAAACTAAATTTTTCTAACTTGTAAACAAACTATGAGTTATTAACGGTTATCCAATATGGCCGACTTCCGTCACCATATTTTAACATTGTAGATATAACATAAACTCCTTCCTTACTTTTTTATGTTCTAAGATGTAACCATATATGGAAGAAAACTCAAATCTTTCATAATAAACGAATAGTTTTTTAGTAGGTACCTTCCCTATGTACGAACTGTAAGATTTATAGATATCCCTTAAGACTTTTTTTTATAGGCATATTGTTATGATGTGCTCCCCAACTTTCTGTCTTTGTGTTAACACTATATATTATTTATTTTTAAGTATAAGTATTTTACTTATATTACATTGACTTTTTTTATTTGTTTCTTAAACTGCATTGTAATTCAAACTCCTTGTTATGGAATTGTAATCAATCCCAATGAACAATAAAGATTATTATTATTATTATTTCCGGAAATTTTTAAGTTGCCATGGTAACGAGACAAAATGAAGACATTGGTTAAAAAGTAGACGCGTAAAATTTTCAGGAGTAATACCACGAGTGATTGAATTTTCGCGAAAAGTCTGTCGATTCAGTTGAGTTCAGAAATAAAAGACAGACTTATGAGATAAATTCAATCACGAGTTGAATTTTATTAGACTATTTCACAAATAATTTTCTTCATTAATACAAACACGAACAATGTATGACAGTCAATCAAATTATTAAAATCGTTAATAACAATTGAGTGAGTAATTTGAGACAGAATTATGAGTTTTAATAACACTTTCCTTGTAATTACTTCTGTCAATTTTCCTCATGAATGCCAGTCGTTCGGTGGTATTTGGTGCATCTAATTTGTAGTTGCGATCGACACAGAATGTCATAAATTGTTTCCATATATAACATTTTGATTTTTTTGTAGACATTGGTACGTTTTCATCTATGTTTTGGTTGATAATTTCATTTGTGTTAAAACAATGTGTTAAACAAATATTACCAAGACATTTTCCAGCGTCTGTAGATATTTCTAAAAATATACTTATTTTGTTACGTGTAATCAACAGAAAATATCTAAATATAGATTCTTTTTAAAAATTTTTAAAAGATTTTAAGTCAGTTTTATTGTAGAATCCATTTAGTGCAAAACTTTTTAAAATTAATAAATTTTAGTAAATGTTCAAAACAAGCTGCGTACTTTAAATAACAATAACAGTTTAAAATATTGTTGCACGTAAGAGTTGAATAAACATATTAATATGAATTGTCTACCAACAGTAAATAAACCTAATGACTGTAAAAATGTTTCAATTTATTGACAATTCATAAGTTAATTTGTTTGTGTTTAGCATTAGCTTATACAATTACACGTTTTAATTATTTTAATTTTACCATTTAGTATACTTTCAAAAAATATGTTATCCATAATTCGTAAAAGTAAGTGCATTAACCATGGTTCATTTATTTCTGATCACTTTAAACAATAAAATTAAATTACAACATTTACCGTTTATCAGTCAAAAACTACCAGGATGAAAAAACTGTTTATGTTCGAAAACTGATTTTATTGCATTCTCCATTTTTTATTTATATTGGCCATTAAATTTGTTTATATTTTCTTCCCACACCACCAAACTTACTTAATATTAATTCTAACTAATTAAGATGAACTTTTTCAAGAGTTTTATCTTCTGCAGTACTGGTGCCAAATTACATAATCTATAATCTTAAATTTACTGTAAATTACAAAAAAATAAGTGAAGATTCACCAGGAATTGAGCATGTTTGGTGTGCTACTTGCCCATCGAAAAAGGACCAAAAAACTAGTACCTACTATGACAGTTGCAAAAGTCCTCTTCTTTTTCTTTATGTCGGTACTCTTGGACTTTTCTCTTTGAAAATTTTTTGGTACTTAGGTACTATTTTGAAAAATTTGAAGAAAATATATAAGGGCAGTTTAGCTAATTTATAGCATAAATCATCCATTCTTTACTAATTTTTATATTTTATTTCAAGCAGTAAAATATAAAACCAACGTTAACATCAAGTAAAATGTTTTGCCTAACGTCAATGAAAGTTTCTTTCATATTATTCTCCTGCAACGATATGCCATATTACAGTTATAACTAGATTACTGGCACAAAAGATCAGGTTCAATTAACAGAAAAGTATTACCGCCATAAACAGTTTTGAAATTTAAAAATACAGTTATTCGTCAGCCTTAGTTGTATTGTATTTGAAAGACATGAAACTATGTGTTTGTGTAACTAGTATTTTGTTAATTTTAAATTTTACGGGTAAGTTATAAAGTCAGTTGTTTAAATAAATATATAATATAAATTTTATTTATTTTATCATTTAAAAGTTTGCTTCAGATGGATTTCACAGTATGAAAAGAGTCTTTTTATTAAGTTTTTTTTACCTTATCGATTGAAAAAGATAGATAAATAAAGATAATATTTATTTATTTTTAATTATGTTTTAACTAAGGTAAAAATCTCGTGCGAAAAGAGTTTTTGGAAATAAATGAGCTAGAATAATAAATATTTACTTTAGTTGGGTCAAACTTATATACAGTGCTTTTTTTATGATGCTGGCCATTTTACATGTTAAATTTTGACCCCCATATTACCCCCTTAGAGTTTGAGATATTTCCAATAATTTTTAGTGGACTTGACATTGATCATACACAGTTTAATCGTCAGTGCTACGTTGTAAAGGGTAATTTAAAAACTCTTTAACAACTGGCTGATGAATTCCAGATTTCTGCAAGTAGTTTCAGCAAGGCGCTACAGCAGGAAAAATTTCGATCGTACGTACGTAGTATACTGATTGTACTAACCCTTACTTTTTGGAAGTCCATCTTATTAAGAATAATAAAAAACTCTTCGTTTTAACAAAACTTCCACTATTTATTTAAAAAACTGCTTTTTTAAAACTCAATGACAGCCGTTTCGCTAGACAACTTAAAGTAGAAATTTTGTTCAAAAGCTTCATTATTTGATGTTCTTTTTAAACAAACTAAAACACAATTAATTAACTTCACAAGTTTAACACTTCGTAATTGGAAACAAAATAAACTTTTCATAAAATAATAAATTTTATATATTTCAGAAGTGTATGGAGGAGTATGGAATGTCTGGAATTTAAATTATTGGAGATGTGTATTGAAAAAAATCTATGAATGCCCTGACACAAACATTAGATACTACTTATATACCCCGTAAGTAATGAATGTCTTTTTAAATGAATATATTATTCAATTTAATTGATGTGTCCAGCCAATATTACTTTTTAGAGAAACAGGAGTAAAACGATTGACTATAGATGTAAGAAACCCCCACGCCTTGAACTATTCGGGGTATAACTATCGTAAAAAGAATGTGATCGTTATTCACGGATTTAATGGTACTGAGAGTAGATCGCCGATTACAATATTACGAAATGGTAAGTAAGTATTCTCAATTGTATTTTTTAATAAAGATTTTTATTTTTTTATTTAGCTTTTCTGTCAAGAAAAGACTATAATGTATTTACGATAGATTGGTCCACGATAACTCATTTTCCTTGTTATGTATCTGCCCTATCAAATACAAGACTAGTAGGACAATGCGGTGCTAAACTGTATGCCTACATTATGGATAATGGAGGTGACGCAAGAGAAACAACATGTATTGGTCATTCTTTAGGAGCACATATTTGTGGGATGATGAGTAATCATTTGGATAGAAAACAACATAAGATAGTTGGTTTGTATTAAAAATTAAAAAGTTATTCCTATATATGAAAGAGAAATTAAATATTGAGTTGGGAAGGATTATGATTTGGCGTTTATATAACGGTTTATTTGAGTTGGTTTTCGATATATGGGAGAAACCAGTTTCAGGATTTTTAGAAATAAGAATATCTAGAAAAGGTAAACAAATGAAAGTTATGTTTTAAATGTTACATTTTAGGTTTAGATCCTGCGAGGCCTCTAATCGATCAATATGCAAATAAAAAATTTAAACTTTCAACAGAAGATGCAGATCACGTACAAGTTATTCATACAAATGCTGGATTTTTAGGAGAAGTAAACCAAGTGGGTCATGTTGATTTTTGCGTTAACGGAGGAAGATTTCAACCAAGCTGCAATGGACATAGACTTCGTAGGTATTTAAAAAACAAAAATATATTAGTAACTATTTAACTCGGGTCATGTAAGCTACGGAAGATAGCAACGGGAGTGTAAGAGCAACCGCTGAAATATGATTTTTGTAAAGATCATTATTAGATCAACCAAATGATTTTTAAATTTCAATTAATAAGGTCTTTTGCAATTAACCAACAAAATACTTCAACTTCATGTTCTATGTTGTATGAATTTACACATGGTTTATATTGAATATTCTGATATTAAGAGAGCATCATCATAGAGTTATACCAATCTAGCAACATCTTTCATGGAAGAATATAAAACGTCTTCTCGTTTTTCAAATATTAAACATCTCTTTTTCAAAAAGTTTAATCCATTGATTTAATGCTATTTTATTTAAATCTAGAGATGTGTCTCATTTTACCACCGTTTTATTTATATTTATTAACAATGACTTTTCATATTGCAGGAAGAGCAAGATGTAGTCATTTTCAAAGTGCTTGTTATTATGCACAAACTGTTAGACATGAAAATTCAATAATGGGCAGACCTTGCAAATCAGGTTGTCCTAAAACAACTTCAAATTGGGGATTTTTGCCAGGGAAACCAATACCTATGGGAGAGAATACACCTTTCGGGTAAGAATGCATTAACATTTAATACCTTTAGAATTGATAATAGACCCATCTCGTTAATGACACAAATTGAATACTCGTGCGCGAACTAACTCCTACTCTCGTAGTTCCCCCTAAATATTCGTGCCCCTTATAAAATTGTGTTGGTATGACATGCAAAAGTAATCAGTAATCCAAAGTAAAGTAAATCCAAAGAGAAGTCTAGATACACACACAAGTCGTTAATATTAAATACACAAAGACAAGAAAAACACAATAACAACTAGCAAGCGGCGTACACGAACGAAATAAAAATTAAAACTTCTCCTTTTTGTGGTTTATGGCCTGGGCTGCCGCGGCTATATGGCAAATAGAAGCTAGCTTTTGACAGCTAAAAGGTTTATTTTCATTTAAATTGTGGTATTCCTGGGTAGAATTACGTTGTGTTCTATGGTAAGAAGTAGTCATATTTTAGCAGTGGAAGGGGAAAATTCAAAAATATTTGCGCATGAGTATTCAATAAAGAAATAGGTGTATTGGTGTTTTGTAAAATTTAAAATTAAATAATAAAGGGCGATATTATCAATTTTACTACAAACATTTCTATAATTATAACTTAGCAAAGGAGGTTTGCAAGAAATCCATAGTAGTGTTACCGTGGGTATTACAAGGTCCTTGAGTAAATTGGAGAGACTGATTTAAAAAAATATTTAATAAGCAAGTGTAAGTAAATAGTTTTAAGTGCTAGTTAGTTATTATCACACTATCGAAAAAAGAACCCCTAAAAAAAAACGAAACAATTTATTTAACTCCCATGGGACGGAAGGTAGAGTTGTATTTTTATTGGAATTTCATATCATACCGCTAAGTATTCCATTTGAAAAACAACTTACAATCTTTATACCTTTTTAGACTTTTTATTTTTTAAAAGCAAAATTGTCATATTTTAATGTGAATTAGTATTACATTAATTTAATATAAATTATGATATTTTTATACCATTATATTAAGTTAACAATAAAAGAAGGAATATTATTTTTAGGGTTACTGGTAGTTACTGTGTACAAACAAATACCTTCAAAGATTGCCCCTTCTTCCAATAAAATGATTGAGTGGTTAATGCTTGAATTACTAACTTACCAGGAAACAAATATCAAGAATTATGCACTAGGAAAGGAACGAACTGGACGATCATGTTAAATTATTAAATTAATGTAAGGAAGAATAAAATAAATTAAAATTATTTATTAATTATTTATAAATAAAGATCTTATTTATTATAACATGTTATACCTTTTCTTAACTTAACATTATTTACCTAAAATTTTTTTTTAGTTCATACTGCAGTGCACTGAATAGAACTAGTGCAATCAGGACTAGTCATTTGTCAGCAATTATAAAGAACGCGTCAGTGCAATAATCAACATGACTTTGCTTTCAGTTGATCTTTTTGATATAAAAATTCTTTTAAATTCAGTATAATGTAAATAATTTTTTTATATTTTGTGATAATATGCGATATTGGATTTAAAAAGAAAAATATTATTTTACAGTGACAATGACATTATTTTGTTAAGGGAGATATCGGGGCTATTTTCTTAGGATAAAAATTAAAACACATAAATGGTTACGTTAGGTTACAAACCCATTTGCTTTATACTTACATGATACCTTTTTAGAACTGCTTTATGTCTCTAATAAATTGTGATAAAATGGCAAAATATAAAAAATATTATAAACAACTTATTTCAAATGGCTGTTGTGGCACTCGTTCT
Source organism: Ophraella communa (assembly GCA_035357415.1). Classification (NCBI taxonomy): domain Eukaryota; kingdom Metazoa; phylum Arthropoda; class Insecta; order Coleoptera; family Chrysomelidae; genus Ophraella; species Ophraella communa. The sequence goes on along the minus strand of CM068982.1, from coordinate 29,964,524 downwards.
TTAAAAAATCTCATCGCTTGGCGATTCGTTTTTTAAACTTGAGCTCGTGTCATAACAAAATTCCATATGAAATGCGTTGTTTAATATACTATTATATATGGTTTTAGTTGTATGATTAAGGGTTTCTACTAATTTCATATACCTACCTATAAAATATTTTTCAGGAATCAGTAATATAAATAAAATAAAACGATTAATTCATTATATTCGTCCATGTAGAGTAGGAAGGGTGAGTATAGACCCACAGCACTTAGGCCACAATATGGCCCATTGTACATCCTCCTAAGGAGTCGCCCTCCTAGGACATTGTCCATCCTGCCTTATCCAGGAAGGAAGACAGGTCACCAGGGGACATCTCCTTAATGTCGGCAGGTGTAGGCCAAGACTCACCCAACACACACTCTCTTATCGACGATAGCTCCGGACATTCACATAAGACATACCTCTATGGGTTCATTTTTAAGGTCTAAAAAATAAATTGTATATTATAAAGAAATTATATAGCAGGTAATAAAATAAATAATACTTACATATCTAAGTGAGATTATAGGTAAAACGGTGTAAAAAATTGTAATAAATGTGACATGTGTACTAAAAAACTCAAAAAACAATATGATTTAAAAGCTATCAAAATTTTAACGTTTATATTTCTTAGTTTTATCTACACAACTTATTAAATTAAGAGTGGATGGATGAGTAAAACATAGTGCTATTAAGGTAACATATTTATTTTAACTTATTACATGTAAAACAGATGAAGGTAGAGACAACATTATTCGCATACCTTCTCAAAGTAATTTACAGTACAAATATGATAGTATTTGGCGAGACTATATAATCACAGCGATCATACTATTTTTATTCCAGGTAAAAATTTTACAAATTTTAAAATATCAAATAACAATGGGAACAATAAAAAAAACTAAACATTACTACTTCACACTGGATATATCTTTAATAACTTTTCAACTTCTTATTTGCTGTGAATGTACATGCTAAGTTGTAGAATACGGAAAAATATTCTATCAATACATATATTATTAGCAGGTACAAAGCTATCACGATAGTTAGGACTAAATCAAAAACTGCAGGTTTTACGCTGAAAATAAAAATATTATACAAAAAAACAAAATCTACGATATAATTTACTTAAATAGAAGTGAGATGAATAATCTAGTGCTATAGATTAATTAAAACTTTTTCAAGTGTTATAGCTTTTTGATTATATTAAACTAAACAACTTTACCAACAAATAAATTAATTTTTACCTGTAGACATTTAAAACTCCACCAGTATTTTGATAAAATTGGAAATCTGGATCCCTCTTGTCAGGTATTGCAAATGTAACTTTGGCATCTGTTAAATATTTGTTAAAAGTGTCTTTAAAAGTCGCAACTAAAAGATTGTCTTTTACACTTAATAGCTGTGGTGATCTAGCTTGACTAGAAATGTAACTGGTCCAAGTTTCGATATGAGTCCTATCTACCTGCTGAAAATAAGCCATTTTGAATATTTAATGGTGGAATAAAATTTTACCATTAAAAGTCATTATCTGTACTAAATGTAACTTAACGATTATGAATAAATGCAAAAGTAGCAGGTTTATGACGCAACTATATTCGTTACCCCATTTTTTACAGCAACGCCAAAAATAAATTAATTATTGTTGTGATGTCCTGGTACCACTACAGGAAGTCCGTAGTCCGTAGTCCCAGTACTAAAGACAACGAGATCAACCGGGTCCGCAAGCAACCATCTCGAGGTTCCGCCAGCCATTTATGTTAGTTGTACCGATGTACTCTCACACGTTAACACCAATTAATAAAGTATTAAGCTAGTCAGTGTATTCTTTAACCTAACCTAACCTAACCTAACCTAACCAACCACTTCAATTGTAATAATGTAAGTATTTATTACAATAAATTTTAAGCTTGTCTGACCAACAGTGAACAGTGTGATCAAACAGACAGGATATACCATATTTAAAAAAAAATAAAGAAGTAGTATAAATATTATAATAATGTAGTAGTGCTGTGTGTGTAAAATAAATAACTTTGCACAGATTGGACCCGTCTTTAATTACATAGACCATAACATTACATTATTATAGGTCAATACCTAGGTCAATAAATAGTCGAGTTAAATTTTAGGAACTTCTACATACTAAAGTTACATCAAATACTTAAATTTCTGAATATTTTTAAATACATTACTCTTACCCAAGAGTCCCCAAATACTCTTCCTGAAGAAACACCATAAATGTGTTTTGCTAAGGCCTCTGCAATAATATTTGCATTTTCTATCAGTCTATCTATATCTAAATTTTCTTTCGTGTCTATAATTGTAGATTTCCTAAAATCCTTATGACTCTTTAATGATGATAGAGTAAATGCTGGAAGTCTTCTAATACTGAATCGTTCATGTTCCCAACCTAAAATGAAATTGTTAAATTATTATTGTAAAAATTATTACTTCCGTATTAATAAAAACAATCAAAAATGAAATTTCATTTAAAAAAATTTCAATTTTATTGCATTCATTTTTATAAATTTATTGTATTATGTAAATAGCTAATTGCTCACAATATAGTTTTGTTTAATATTAATAAATCATTTTTTAATTTTATATTAGCCGACATTATTTATTTGTGGATAACTGGGATAAATGTGGATAACTGGGGATAAATCAGCAAGTAATAAGAATCATCATTGATACTTGATATGGCAATTACGATGTGAAGTCAAAAGCAAATTAGACCAAATAATCATCTTTCGGTCCCTAGCTTTTTCTTGTAACTTTGCAATGACTGCCCTTCTTAAATCTTCCTCTACTTCCTTCATCCACGTAGATCTGTGTCTGCCACGTCTTTTTTCTTCCCGTTTTGGACCTGCTCTCCAGACACGTCCCAGTCATTTTACTCCGTTTAACTCTTTTATAATTTCATGATTCATTCTTTGCCTGTATCCATTTTCCCCGATCTTTATTGGTCTCAGTACGGTTCTCATTATTTTGCTACCCGTTATTTTAAGCTCTTCTTCTTTGTCATCGTTTCTGCTGCATACATCATTGTTCGCCTTATAATAGTTTTATATATGCTCATCTTTGTTTTTTTGTTAATATTTTGCTTTTTATTAGTTTTTTACTTTTACGCTGTAGGTATTGTAAAAAAGTAGGCCAAGTTAAAGAACACTGTAAGATACTTTTAAACAAACAAAAGAAAAATGATAGTAATCATCATGCTGAACCTCCTCCTGTTAATATTCCTGTTGAAAGTGAACCATCGACGTCAAAATTAGTTTGTTACGGATGTGGCACACCTGGTGTCATTAGATCTAAATGTACGATATGTCAAACTCGGTCAGAAAATTTTCAAGTAAAATCTTTGGGTTTTTATCAGATTTCCGTAAAAAGCGAAATATTGCAGGAAATCGTTTCTTACGCTTGTGTTGAGTCTAAACCACCATCCAAGTCATTATTGCCTATTAGGATTGCAAATGTTGATGGTATAGGTTATGTGGATTCTGGCTCGCATGCAACTATTGCAGGTTTTAGTCTGTATAAACTGCTTAAAGAAAATGTGTATACTTTCTCCCAAAGTAGGATTTGAATGTCATACGCTGATGGCAATATACATGAAAAAGATGTACTGAAAGTTGATGTAAACGTTTTTATAAAAACTAAATGTGTTCCTATAACTTCTACTGTCTTTCCTGATTTAGAACAGAACCGTACTCTTTTAGGTGTTGATTTTTTTGCAGGAAGCAAATATTACTTTGAATATTCCCGAAAATTGTAGGTATTTTTGTGAAAACTCTTCTGAAACTTTTCCATTCGTTAATGAATTTTCTATTGCGACCTGAAGAAGGAGATGTGTTAAATGATTCACAAAAGAGGCAGTTTAATAGTCTTATGACTCTTTATTCAGATATTTTTGAAACAGGGGAGGTCCTACTGATTTTGCTGTTCACAAAATTAAAACTACCAGTAATGAACCTATAGCGACCTTTAAGTAACAAATTTTAAAGAATGAAATTGATAAACTCTTAGCATCCGAAATCATAGAGGAGTGTGAATCACCGTGGGCAAGTTCAGTTGTTCTAGTTCCCAAAAAGGACAATAGTTTTAGACTATGTGTTGACTATCGACTCCTTAATTCTATCACTGTTCCTGATACATATCCAATGCCTTCGATAGATTATTTATTGCACACTGTGAAACATACATCCTATATGTCTACTATAGATCTTCAATCTGGCTATTGACAAGTTCCTATTGCTCCTGAGGATAAAGATAAAACCTGTTTCGCCACTTCTTATGGAACTTTCCGTTTTAATAGAATGGCTTTCGGAGTTAAAAATGCTCCCGCAACTTTTAACAGACTTATGGATCGTTTTCGGCGTTACTTGGTGATCGCGCTTTTTTCGCTTATCTTGACGATTTGTTAATGCTTTCTGAGACTTTCCAAAACCATATCGAGGACATTACTGCGGTTTTGATAGACTACTAGTGTTCAAGTTACGGACACGTCGGAAAAAGTGCGTTTTTCTAAGAAACTCTGTCTTGTATTTCGGTCACGTGATTTCGCCTAAAGGTGTCGTGCTCAACCCTGAAGATTTCCGTGATCAAGAATATGCCATTTCCCAGCTGCATTAAACATATACATAGTTTTGTACAATTATGTTTGTTGTATCGGAAAGTTGTGCCAAACTTTGCGGACATTGCTCGACCATTGACCAATTTACTTAAAAAGAATGCTACATTTAAATTTGGAGAAGATGAACAGTTGGCATTTACAAGGCTGAAGGACAAATTGACCTTATATCCTATTCTCATTCAAGCGAAATTTATGGTACTAACCCTTACTGTGTGAAAGTTCATCTTATTCAGAACAATAAACAACTAAAAGGTTGTATTAGCTTTCACTATTTTATTCTATAAATACTTTAATTGCAATGACAGCCGTTTCGCTATCGAAATAGCATCGTCAGATTGACATATTGAAGTTACACTTTGTTTGTTTGTAACTAGGTACTTGATGTTGATAGGTCTAGCCTTAACTAAATTTTAACTTAACTTAATTTTAGGATGCAAGGTATTAATATAATTTAAAAAAATATCTAACTGTCGTTCGCTACCTACAAATCATCAACATATCTATACCAAAATACAATATTGTTTTTATAACTAGAATTAAAGATTATGTTTTTTTTTATTTTTTAAATAAATATTGTAAGTTTTGTTAAAACGAAGAGTTTTTTATTATTCTTAATAAGATGGACTTCCAAAAAGTAAGGGTTACTACAATCAATTTAATAATAATAAAAATTAATAATTTAATTACCTAAAATGTCATCAGCCAAATTAATTTTTTTGTGCACACCTTCAATAGAAGTCCCTGGGTATAAATTGTTTACCGCAGATTTTAGCTCTTTAAAAAATTGTGACGATGGTGATCCATCTTTAGGTGGTTTTGAAACATGCATATACAAAGAATTATTGGCTGCTAAAGTATCAAGGCACATCACATATGAAACTTCCTGTAAAAGAATATTTTCTGGAGCTTAACAGTTTAAAACTTATTATTATGAAAATTAATGATTTTTATTTCATACATTTTTGGAATAGACTGATATTGTTTAATTATTGTTACTTTTAGTAACCAATTCATTAAAAATACATACTTGCAATACTGATCCGTCTATGGAGTCTAACTGATCCTCCAACCACTTTTTGCTTCCCTGATAATTTATTTTGCCACCACCAGTTAAAGCAAATACTATATTGTACTTGCCACGAGTTTTTTGTTCCGCATATAGTCCAGAAAAAAGTCGAAGTAATTCAAGAAGAATCACCACACCTGATCCATTTGAGTCTGCTCCAAAAGAAAGTTCCTAAAAATACGAAATCAGTAATATTAAGAATTATTTTGAAACATTACACATTGTTTTGCAGCACAAGTACGTCTTTGTTAATAAAATGACAAGTCAAACATTTTTTTGCTGTAGAAATATTAATTTTGATATTTAGTTTATTTATGCCCGGTTACAAAACCGACCAATAGCGGCCTATTCATCTATTAAAGTTATTTGAGCAATAAATTTGACAGTTTTGCCTTTCACCAACGACAAATAAGGTTTATACTAAGAATAAACTCCTGATAACTAAAGGTTATAAACAATTATTACAAAAATGCAGCATTGCAAGAAAGTTCTTTTGATAAACCAGTTATAAGTAGTGTCCTGTATACATATATAAAATGTCCTTAATATAATCATAGTATTATACATGTTTAAAATTAGCTCCAATATTTTTTGCAGTTTTATATAGTTTTTGCCCGAAAGTTTACGTTCAAAAAGTTAGCTATTGAATTTAAAATTAATATATCCACATTACAAATAAATACAAATAACTTTATCATATCAAAGAAAAAACCTGCCAGATATGATACTTGAAGCGAACTTTTAAACAAAATTTAAACGTTCAATATCACATAATAAGGAATAAATCACCAAACAATTCAACCAATGCATTTTATTCTACAGTTTTATCCCAACGAGAAAATCCGAAATTCCTTCAAAAACAAGAAGCCATAATTTTCAGCTCAATTAATGCTGCAAAATTACAATATTATCTTCTAGAACTAGGCCCTATCTTCTTATGAATAGGCCTTATGAATCCAAAATTAATGTAATTAGGTATATTAAATAAGATTTCTCTAATATCAAATATTTTATAGAATTTAAAAATAACCACTATAATATTGTTATAATATGAAATAAAGATCTTAATTATTATTACATTTTCCATCTTAAAAACTTACTGAGGCAACTCCAAAACTATCATAATGAGCAACTATGGCAACTGTTGGAATTTTTCCACTTGGATTATAACCAGATATTTGTCCATGAATAGTAGCCACTCTAGTATCTGTCTGAACACTAGGTGTGTTTGAAGATACAACTATTTGATATCCATTAGCAGCAATTGAATTCAACAGTGCTTCTGCAGCTGACTTACTCATATCATTACCATCATTATTGCTTTCCAAATCTTTTATGATAGATTCTAGTTCTGGAGAATATTTGGAAAAGTACACTGGTATTGATACTTCTTGTGCAATCATAGCATTTTCCAAGATAAGAAGATGCTAAAAAATATAAATATGTGATACTAAAAACCATTTTTAAATAATGTTATTTAATTTGTTTATAAGGGCAAATGAGTTTGATAATTGGGTGACAAATTAAAAATAAAATTTTGAAAGAAATATATCCACTGGCAGCTCATGTCACAATCTGAATATTCTAGAAATTGTTTTGATTGCATAGTAAAGAGGTGCATGAGATACACTTCTTTGTACTGGCACAGTTTACCAAATAAAGTATGATGAGAATGTGGTCTATAATGATTTACAAAGATGTTTTATTTTTTTAATACCTACTACTTTAAAAGTTGCCAATATTCTTAACCTAAATGTTTTATTTTGAAAATTGAATTAATGTTTTTGTGTCATATAGAATAATTAAGCTGTATTATCACAAGGTAACCAAATGTTAACCTTACCTGTTTATCTTCAATACTTAAACTTGCAATATCCTCTGGTAACATAATGATTAAAGCTCCAGCTTTTAATTTAATATTTCTGAATTTTTCCACAGTTAAATCTTTGAATTTAGCCACTATACAATGCCTAGGAGAATTCCAATTAATTAAAGATTTTGCTTCTAAATTTATACCAGCACTTCTACAACCTATAATAGGTATAATTATTATTACTTTATAAGGTACTTGCATTTGAATACAAATCTTTAAAAAATACTGACCATGAGCAATACCATGTAAATCATAATGTTGCATTCTATGTACTGAAAATTCAGATGATGAAGATACGGGGTTTACCGGTGAAACTATAATAAATATTGGTAAAAAAATTAAAATATAATATGGCAAATAGCCTTTAAATATCTCTTCAACTTCCTGAAGCCACATTTCGAATGTTTATTTTATTTATCCCTGAAAACCTATGAATATATTAATTTAATTAAAAAAAGCCTTAAAACATTCCTTTTCAATTAAGCACCTAACACAATTCTCAAAGTGCAAATGTATTCTTTACAATCAACCTAACTTCCTAACTTCTATGACTTCTATCTCCCGCATTTGTAATTCTTGTCACTATTCACATAAATCACATATACATATAATACGGGATTAAACCAAGAATGATAAACATTTATCAGGATTGCTTAATCCCATAAGACATACATTCGCCAAAAAATCGATCGCACGTGGTGGCCTGTGACGTCACTGCAGTCCTCGGCCGTATTATTCCTATCTTGATAGTGCATTTTAGGTCGTTTTCAATCGTCGTTTTTAGATTTATTGTAAAAATATTCAAAATTTTGACTGGTATTTATTGTGGATACATTAGTATACGTTGCATTTTTGTGAAAAATATTTAAAAAACTGTTCTTTTAAACTCCAGTTCGGACTTTTAAATTTCATGTGTTACACTGCTTGGCTGGGCATTGCTTGGTTAGTATCGTTGAGTGTCGTGTCAACGTTAATATTCAATAGTGAATACATTTTTTATTTTACGTTTTTAGTGAGATAGTTTACTTACGTACTATTTTTTTAGTATGTAGTATTTTTTGTTAATTTTAAATTTGTAATTAAAAATTCTTCATAGAATACATATTATTATGTCGCTCCATAAAAGATTCACGGATTGTACTAGTAATATGCTGCAAATTGTTTATTATGTTTCTTTGTTTGTCAAAAACACTAGTTTTAGGTATGATTTTGTGTAATAATAAATTTATTTGAATATATTTTTTAAAATAAAAATAGAACTAAATATGTTTGAAATAGTGTTTTCTTTTACTCTACCTACTTCCCAAATAATATTCAATAAAATAATTAAATATAAGTATTAAAACGATTTTATGGGAATATTTATTATAAATTATTAGTGTTTAATTTTAAAAATCCAAATAGTGGTACGTTAGTATTACAGAAATCATAAAAATACTGTCTAATTCCTATTATTTCCATGCATTTATATGGTAAACGTTATAATGAAGGACTGCAGTGACGTCACAAAGCTGGCGGACAAATCAGTCCGATTAGGCAATCCTGGTAAATTTTTATCATTCTAAGAAATCAGAAATCACAGAACAGAAATAATGCAAGAAATCACAAAACTCATCAAGATACCTCATAGAACACAAGTATACCTCGTGACTATCTGGTGACTATTCAATTTTAGGTTTTATTCACTCGTGTGATATAGAATTCGTATATTTTTACCTTTGAAGTAATTTAAGAACTTCCCGAGTACATACTTTGCAAAATAAAAATTTTTAATTAATTTTGTAGTAAACATTGACAGTTAAAGTTAGTTCTCATTGGTTGCTTTACTAAGAAATTTCTGTTTGCACCAATAATAGCGACACATGTAAAAAATGCAGAGTTTAGTTGTCGTTGTCAGTTATTATTCAGATTCATTTATCTGTGTGCATCTTGATATTTTCCTTGTTTATATTTGTTTTTTTGAGAAGGTGTTGTTAGTTTATTTTATCCATTTCCAATTATAAAAAAAATGTATCACGATGTTTAAAATGCATTGAGTTAACTGGGAACAAGAACCTTTTACCGCAAAAAAAAAACAAATGTAAACAAAGAAAATATCAAGATGCACACAGATCTTAGACCATATACAAATAGACGTCAATTTTCTGTCCTTGTGAAGTCAAAGTAACTATAAATTGTGTTCTATAATTATGTTTACAAACAAATCCACGTTTGAATAAAACTACTTCGGTTGTTTTCGTATATCTTCGGCTGCACTGTCTCTTATAGCATGGAACATTACGAGTCATATTTAAACATTAATCTTACCCTCTTAATAAATTGGTATTGTTTTCGTTGTATTAATTTTGGGTTAAAGTTATGATTTAAGCATTTTAATTAGAGTTAAAACCTTGTGTTATTGTATTAAGACCTTGTTAACTATTAAAAGACATTTGTGCCGCTGATATTTGTTATGATCTGCATTAGGCGGATGGTGAAGATTACGGCTTAACTTTATTAAGGGATTACCTTGTAGGACGGTGTTCAATAATTCCCTAATACTAAGGCTAGCTTCACTTTTTAAATACATTTTATATTTTTAAAACCATTGTGTTACAGAACATGTAACCAATTGGCACTTTATTGCATTGCTAAACGCACTCTAGATAAGATTGATAGTTGACATTTGACATCCAAGTAAGTAAATATCAGTAAATATTTGATATTTAATACTATGTAAATACAGTATCTTTATTAAAAAAAAATAAGAAACTTTGTTACATACTAGTGATAAAACAACAAAATGCCTACCGTTATACTATTGGACGTATCTCTGTCTATGACGAGACCTGTACAAGTTGGTGATGGATTTGAAACCATGACTCGAAAGCAGTTAGCAGAATTTGGTATTAATGCATTTCTAGATCATCTTAGTGTGCATTCAAAATTGGAATTTATAGCACTAGTAAGTATTTTTTTTAAACTTAGATATTTATAAATCTGTAATTAAATATAAATTAACAAGTACAAAATTTATTATCATTAAAATAAAAATGTTTTTGTTGGTAAGAATAATTAGAAATGTAACTAAAAGTCTAATACATATTTATTGTATTTATATAAATGTGTACTTTATTCTTTTCTGATTGTTATGATTAATGTTTAACTCCATAGAGTTAAACAAAGACCACTAGTGTTTCTATGGCAACTTAATATGCCAATGTCATTTTTCAAGTAACCAAACCAACAGCGCCATCTACGTAACTCTTTTATATAAAATATTCGCCGTTCGCCATGCGGCAAATTACATTGAATCAAGTAAATCCTTAATAGTGTTTTTTAAAAAGTTTTACTAAAAAAACGAAATATTACTGCTTAACCAAGTAAATAATACGGTGCAATATTTATTTTTCTTACGTACGAGGTTATGAGCTATTAAACATGGGGGAAGCTACAGTTTCAAACAATATTTGCAGTATAGTTGCAATTAGATATCGTTTTGTATATGAAAATGTAGGTGGTGGTGAACCAAAACTTCAATTTTTGGAGCATCCTTTAATACAATTAGAAGTTGAAGTTGTCAAGGATGAGAACAAAGAAGAACTCTTACCTGAAAATGTAGTATATGAAGATGATGTTGTGTACTTACGCAGCCTTGATCCTAAAGAGTGGAAGTCTCAGGACCATTACAAAGTTCTGGGTATTGCTAATTTAAGATATAAAGCCACGGATGAAATTATAAAAAATGCCTATCGAAAGAAAGTTCTGAAACATCATCCTGACAAACGGAAAGCCTTAGGAGAAGAAATAAAGGCTGATGATGATTATTTTACTTGTATTACAATGGCATATGAGACTTTAGGAAATGTTAATAGACGAAGAGCGTATGATTCTGTTGACCCTCAATTTGATAATGATTTACCTTGTAATAGTGATATTAAGAAAGACTTTTTCAAAACATTTTCATATTATTTTGATTTAAATTCACGCTGGTCAGAAAAACAAAGGGTACCTAAACTAGGAGATATTAACTCTTCTAGAGAAGAAGTTGAACATTTTTATTGCTTCTGGTACGATTTTAAGTCATGGAGGGAATACTCCTATGAAGATGAAGAGGACAAAGATAAATGTCAAGACCGAGATGAAAGAAGGTTAGTTTATTGTATTTATAATTTTATGTGTCTGTTATTATCTTGACTTGTTTTTAAAATCTGCTGTTTCTTTTTAAATTTTTTAACTACTTTTTAATGAAGCATTTTTTATGTTTATTTATAGCAAAACAAATGATTTTGTTTTTTAATAAAATGCATATTTTGTTGAATTTAACTTATAATTTTTTATATTCAAACTACTAGATTTATTATAAGTAAAATTAAGGTTTTTTTTCTTTTTTTAGGTATGTTGATAAGTTAAATAAAGCTGAAAGAATAAGAAAGAAAAAAGAAGAAATGTCCAGAATTCGGCAATTAGTAGATTTAGCATATAGTAATGATCCAAGAATAGCAAAATTCAAACAAGATGATAAAGACAAAAAATTAGCAGCAAAAAGAGCAAAACAGAATGCAGCTCAAGCTAAAAAGGAACAAGAAGAGAGAATCCTTAAAGAGGCACAATTAGCCAAAGAACAGGCTGAAGCAGCTGAAAGGGCCAAAATAGAAGCTAAGAGACAAGAAAGAGAAGTACAAAAGAAAGCTCTTAAAAAGGAAAGAAAAAATCTTCGAGACATTTGCAAATCAAATAACTATTTTGCAGAAAATGGTGATCAAAATTTGACCTACATGACAGCTATTGAAAGCATGTGTGAAAGATTATCATTATCAGAATTAGAAGATTTAAATAAAAATTTAAGAAACAATGGAAAGTCTGCTTTCTTAAAAGCAATTAAAGATAATGAAGCACATTTACAGAAAGAAAGATTAGATATAATGAATTCAACTAAAAAAGTTGATACAGGAAATAACACAGCAGCAGTTGTTATGGTTGCACCAGACTGGAATGAAGAAAACATACAATTATTAGTAAAAGCTGTCAATTTATTTCCAGCAGGTACTAACCAAAGATGGGAGGTTGTAGCAAACTTCATTAATCAGCATGGTACATTTTTACAAAATAGCAATAAATTTAATGCAAAAATGGTACTTTCAAAAGCAAAAGATCTACAAAATACAGATTTCTCCAAAAATAATCTTAAAGAAGTTGCAAATAAGCAAGCTTTTGATAATTTTAAAAAAGATAAGAAAAATGTTCTTAATATTGACGAATCTGATATATCTAAAAAGTTAGATGATGTCACTTTGAATGATTCTAAAAAAGTTAACACAAATGGAGAATCAAAACCTAAAGTTGATGTACCTTGGACTACTAATGAACAACAACTGTTGGAACAGGCTCTCAAAACTTATCCAGCTTCAACTCCTGAAAGATGGGATAGAATATCTGAATGTTTACCCAACCGATCCAAAAAAGACTGTATGAAACGATATAAGGACTTGGTAGAAACTATTAAAGCAAAAAAGGCAGCACAAGCTGCAATTACAAAATAATATTTTGGAATACTAGGACATAAATTGTATTTATTTAGTAATAACAACTAGTTTTGAATTTTTCTTTGTTATATTCAAAATTAACATCTAATATTCTGAAATATTTACATTGTTTATTTGATAGCAGTCATTTGTAAAGTAAATCCCTCTATAATAAATATATAAGTTTAGTAATTTATTTGTATTACTGACAACATGACATTCTATACATCATAGTCACCATAATCTAGAAATATTTCAACACATGATACAGTAATGAATTAATGCAACTAAAAAAATGTTTTAATGGTATTCTATGATAAATAAGATTAGATTTTAATTATTTATTTTTTTTAATAATTTTTTCTTTTTAATTAGACTTGTTTAAGTGTACTGGTTTAAAATCATTATTACCCTTTTGGTGCCTTTTAATGTAAGCTAGGTTTCCACAAGAGGATTGATCATAGACAGTAAACTTGTGACAACAGCCAACAAAATAATCTAGATTTTGTTTAAAACTATTAATATTTTATAATGTCAATATAGAGTGGACTATATATATATATAAAAGTTGCATTCTTATTGTCAGTGCTCAATTTCTAGATATTACGGTACCATAGTAATATTGAGTGAAGATCTCAGTAGTGTTATTATTCAATTCATTTGAAAGAATCCTCTTTTACATTCTCTCGATGAAATGGAATTTTAAAGTAGAAACCTGGAAGTGTTTTTCTTTGCATTCCTATGTTGTAAGGATTCTCACAGTTTTGGAGTTTCTTGCTGTTCTTTTGTGAGGTGTGATATACAACATAGACTAGGCACTACGAGATAGCTTTGAACTAAATTTAAATGTTTATTAATGTATGCGAGGTAATCATATATTTTCAGATTAATACTTGATGTCCACATCCCATATGAATACAGGGTAGTTTTGGAGGGTAAGTGAGGGTTATTGTGTCACATTTTTTTAAATTATTTAAAAAAAAAATTCAAAAATTCTTTCCTTACACTTTTCTATGCAAAAAGGTGCTCTTGTAATAATTCGATAGATATCACTGTTTTCGATTTATTTAAACTATAGGTATACAGGTATTTTACTGTAATCGTTACACTTTTCCATATGCATCAAGTAGGCTTTGGAATTCGAATTATTACAAGAGCACCTTTTTGCGTAGAAAAGTGTAAGGAAAGAATTTTTAAAATAATTAAAAAACAATGTGACGCAATAACCCTCACTTACACTCCAAAACTACCCTGTATTCATATGGGATGTGGTAGGTGGTGACATGAAATCAATTATCCTAATGTCTTATAATCCCATCCGAAATAGTCAAAGTAGTCAAAGCCGTTAAGTCTGATTGAGCTATAAAGCAAAATTCTTGTTTATATGTGCCAAAACATTCAATGTATAAAAATAGAAATGCAAAAACCAAAACAGTGAAAGAAATAAAATTTGAATTATCCAAACATGCATTTGTGGCAGAGAAAAGTCCCTTGCCTAACACTCTTCTATCAATCCATATACGTTTTTTTAAGAAGTGTTTGATTTCTTTTCTTCATTGCTAGCATCATTATCACAATTAAAGTCACTTTAGCTTTTTTTTCGCTATTATTATTTAAATACTTATTGTTGCGTCCACTTAGAGCACAAAATAAACTAATTAAAATTAAGACAGTTTCAAACACAAGCCCACATTTTTCATACTAAATCAACTCACGAAAAAACTAACTAATATTTTAAGTACTGAAATTAGCATAATGGCAAGCGGATTCATAAGCCTCTAAATTTACACATTTGCGTCAGCTTTTTGGTATATTAATTTATGTACAAACTATTTGTTTAAAATGCGAACTTTCATTTTTTAATGTTGTAGTTGATGTAAACACTTATGTGTCGCCTAAAATATGACCATAGTTTAAACAGAAAACTACGTATCACCACCTTTCATGCTCTCCGTTATATCATAGTCGTCCAATAATAGTCCTCTAGTTTACTTAAAAAGCAACCATGGGCTTTGTGTACAGATTTCATTTATGTTTATTGACGAAATACATATTGGATTTCAATAAAAGAGTAACAGTCACTTTAATTTTACATAAGTGTATTAGTAAATTTTAAATATTTTAGATGGCCTTTTCTTCGTTATATGAAGAGAGATGTCCTTTTACTAGAGATTATAATACAATCAAAGCTGAATTAAAAAATATAGAGGAATACGACAAAACCTGCATTGAAACTGCTCTACATGGTGTTAATCAGATGGTTTTAGGAGAATGGGGTAATAACACAGCTTGCCAGGTGAGTTCATTTACGTCAATAACAAAACTGTACTTCCTTTTTCTATCATCAATCGTATTGTATTACAAGTAGTGATAAAAACAGTCTACGAAAATGTTAATCAAGTATAGCAAAACTGTGCGAGCTAGTATTATGTTTTTGTTTTTTGTTGAAAAGATTCCTGGCATTACGACCTATAATTATTAATGTATTTATACAAGTTTCCCTGTTTCAAACTAGATGTCTACTGTACTGAAGCATAATTTTTTGTTAAATATGTTGTCTTTTTTTATGTAGGTCTATTAAATAAAATTGTAATTGGACATAAAAATGATGTAATATTTTTTTAGATATTATTGGTAACAGATGGACACACTGGCATAGGACCCAATTCTTTAAGAGATTCGATTGCTTCATTGAATCAAAGAAATAATAAATTACAGTATCCAGTGCCATTTTCCTTCCCCGGAAAACTTTATGTTGTGTGCATTACTTCCCCTAATGATTTAAATTTTATTAAATGTAAGTATTGTAAAATTATAATTGATGGTATTTGAGAAAAATTAGTTACCCATTTTTATGAGGCGAAATCTAATAACTAATATTTACAATGATACCTATATTAATTAACCATTTACACACCTTATTGACCAGCTATTTCAGTATAACTCTAATGGGACTTTATTTTTTGTTTCACAAATTATTTATAGGTTAAAAATATCGAATAATGTTTAACGTTTTTAGCAAAACCTCTTTTCCAAAGATTAATAGATTTGACTGGATATGATGGATCTATTTTATTCCCAGAAAGCATGAATGAATCTAGTATTACAACTTTATTTCAAAAACTGGCCGATGATATGTACACTACTTTTAAAGGTAGTTTAAAATGTGGAAATTTAGAATCAAAGATTATTTTATCTCCTGCTCCAGTGGTGAGTCGAAATTATGAAACGATAAATTCACTCACGTTCTTGAAATTCTACCGCTTTAAATTTTTTGTTTTATTTGTTTTGATTTTTTATCTGATTATAGTATTTTTTAACTATCCCAGGATAATTCAGTACTCGTGTGCCACGCTCCTTCTTTTCTTCTACCATCGAAAGCGTATGAAATTTCTCATTACATCAAAATAGTGGGTTTTGGTCATTTTTATTGAATTATTGAATAAATCATTGCGTTTTCTTTATTTAATTTATAATATAATAATTACTAAAACAGCTCTGTGTATTTACTAGTAAATATCATTCCAATTTATAATTTAATACTTTAATTACAATAACAATTTCCTTTTTTAGGCATACACAAAACTTACAGATTTTGAATGTCAAAATTACAACATTTCTGAACTTATAGAAGTATGTGGTTTCGTGTCTGTTTCTGATGTAGGATCACCAATGGCTATAAGTCGTCATTTAATTCTTCCAGCTAGTGTTCCTAATAAACAAGAAAATGTATCCAAAAATGATATGGAAATAGTCGATGATGATATTACAGACGAGGCTAGAGTACCATCTTTTTGTGTATTGCTTCATGGAGCCTTAAGGGTAGAGAATATGGCTGCTCTCGTTAGTATAGGTAATGTAGTACAAGTAATACAGTAGTGTTTGAAAAGATAAATAAAAGAAAATGATAGAATATTATTTATTTAGAAAAATAACGAAAGAAACTTTTTCAAATAAATTGTTTTACAATGAAAGCTTTCTTTGTTTAGCATAAGTTTTTTTTTACAATTTTCTGATGTTTGCGTGTCTCTAAACCATATTTAACTCACCGCCTACAATAACTGTTTTTCACTACTAGCCACTGAACTTAACTTTATTGACTTTTGTTGAGGTAGTAAAGTTGTTCATTTTTAACCAAGGTAGAAAAATACAGGTACTACTAAATTAGATCTAAATCTCAATCCATTTGACAGAATGTGAGGTTAATCGATGCAAAGACAAAATGAAAAAATATTTTTCCTTACTTATTTAATAGTCATATCCACGTACTTATTCAAAAATCAAATGACATTCATGCATCTTAAAAGCGATTTTAACACAATACTTATCAAATTAAAACAAAAATTATAGGATTTGTCATTGTCATGTCTTGTGAAACGGAAGTAAATGGTTACCCGTCAAAAAATGTAATGCCAGTAGTGAAAAAAATGCTATATGAGCCACGGTTCATTAAATACCGAAGCTTCGCTTCTCGATATTTAATGGGCCTCGACAAAAATAACTCACTTTTCTACCTTGGCGCATAATAAATACTATTCTTCGCCCATGTCTGTATACGTCAAAAATTGCCCTGTCGACATTCCTTATAAGTGACATTTAACAACAACAACAGGGAGCCACTTCAAAGACCAACCCTTCCGGCAAGACAAGTTGTGGCGGTTGTGGGGGTCTCCACTTGGCATTCTTGTAAATCAACACTACGCGAGATCAAACAACGATTTTCTCTACATAAATCGGATCATAAATCACAAAATTAGGTGCCTGGGTTGCATTCCTATTTTAGCATTTGTTTTGAAAATTTGATAAATTGACTCTTTTTAGTATTTAACAGAAATATTAAAAAATAAGGTACTGTTTATTATTTTAGGAGAGAATTGGTATGGATTTATTTACTCTTGGGCTGATTCCAAAAAGAAATCCAATCTTATGTTGACTATTTTAACACCCGGAAGCGATGTTATTCCTTGGCTTGGCGATTTAAACTATTTAGGGTCTTCTGAATCTTTTACTTCGGATCAGATTGGTAATTTTCCTGTAAAACCTGTGGAGAAACGAAGTTATTCGCAAAACGGAGTAGTATGGATTCGACAGGCAGGGCTCCAATCCGATATTCAAAAAATATTAAGGCATGCAAGGAAATTACCTGAAAAAACTCAACAGTTTTATAAGGTAAATATGTTTTTTCACTACTAGCCTACATACCTATTGACTTTTTTTGAGGTAGTAATGCCAAATTTAAAAAATATTTTTCATTACTCATTTAATAGTTCACATACTTCAAAAATGAAAATCAATTGACATCCATGTATTTTCATAGAGAGTTTAACAACACAGTACTTATTAAAACAAAATTGAGGATTAAACGACTTACCTGTGGGAAGTTCAATCCTAATTATACGAGATTGGTTAGGTTAGGTTAGGTTTATCATAGGCTAGGTTTCCTTTATAATATTATTTTTCTATGAATTTAGGAAGGGTTTGATCTAGGAGGACGTGTCCAATCTCGTATAATTAGGATTGAACTTCCTACAGATAAGTCGTTGAATCCTCAATTATACTTCTATTGTACACGTCCTCCTAGATCATCCTGTAGATGTTTAAAGATATGAGTAGGCGATCCCAAAATAATGGACACCCTAAAAGATTGCCAAACATAATATATTGTATTATATAGTTACATAGATGCTGAATAATGTAGGTAGTAGTAAGAACAGGTCTGTTATAGAACCTGCAGAAAGTGTTTGATTTCCTGGACCAGCCTGTCGCGTTCCTTATGCTCTCTACATCTGTCCCTATTCTTAAGGCAGCGGATGTGGCGGCGTGGCGAGTGCTTTGTCCCTTAAATTTCTCAATGTTGATGCCACTCCATTTTAGCCCCTCTTTTATTCAACTGCTTAAAAATGGCGTCGAAGCTGGGTGATGATAGTTAGTATGAAAAGTTTTTCTTTCCATCTTTTGTTTTATCCATGTAGTGAAGTGAGGTGGTAGCAGCAAACAGCTCTGGCTTTTCTTTAAAGAAGGGAAGTATTCGTTGGGGCTGCAACTTCTTCTTATTTTGATTTCCACCCCCTTGTTTCGTCGATCTAATGTTTCCAGGTCTTATCTTAGACTTGGTTTGCACCCCCTATGCTGTACACAACAGTAACAGTAAGGTTAGTTTAATCGTTAGCTTTTTAAGATCCAGGCTCTACCACACTTGTTTTCCGTGCTTGTGATAATAAATTTAACGCTGACCTGTGTGTATTGATGGTTGAGTAGCTTGATCCATTTTGGAATTCTGGGTCAGAAATTCCAGGATGTCTTGAATAGTAGGTTGACAAAAGGTCCACCACTTTAAATAGGTTGAGTTGTATTGCTTAATGGTGTTAGGACTTAAAGCAGCAATTATTAATTCTATAGTATTTTCTGGCATTTGTTTTCTTCTGTAGGATTCTTTGAACACAATGCTACCCCCAGGGTAAGGCTGCGTCATAGCGGGTGAGGTTCTCTGCAAGGAGTTAAAAGAAGATCAGACCTCGGATTAAAAATTATAATTTCAGAAACTAGCATTTTTTCCAACCCAATTTTCTATTTTCTGGAAAATTCCAGTTTTCCGCATTCATTTTATTGTTGAAAGAGTCATTTTCCGCACTTCTTAAGTAAACTACTATTATAAGCTTATAATGTTAAAAGTTATAATAATTGTTGTTTTATTGCATATTGAATTAGATATATGTATATTTACCATACATTCATGCTTAAAAAATATTTAGTGGACCATTTAAACCACTGTTCAATTCTTGAATTTTCTAGAAATTTTTTGTTTTAGGAATTGAACAGATTGAGAAAAGCAGCAATTTCCCTAGGATTTTTGGATTTGCTCAATGGTTTAGCGTATATTTTTGATCAAGAATGTTTACAGTTACCGTCTAGCGCACATCCCGATTGTGCCATGCAGTTACAGCACGCAGCAGATGTCTTAAGAAAAACACAGAATCGTGATATAAAATATGTTGTAATGCCTTTACAAACAAATTATAATAGTGCTTAGTTTTACTTAAGTCTAACATTAAAAATAACTAATAGTATAATTTTTCAAATTAATAATTCTTTATTAGTTTTTACTTAATAAGTACTAACAATTTGACCTAAATTATTACAAAATCTACTCAGCGGACCTTGTAGTCAACTTTATTAAATTACCTCAAAAATCTAACTAATGCCTACGCTCACTATTCAAAAATATTAATTTACGAAAGAACATAATTTTAAAACAAAGCCGCAAAATACAAATCTATAATTATATTTGCGAAAACTTCTATGGGAAAAAACTTGACGAGAGAGACAATAAAACATATCATAGGAAAATTCGAGTTCTATACAATTCAGTAGTAAATTTCATCTTACAAAAACAAGCTCCATCTGGTCTAAAATGGATTACAGGGAGAAATGCAACCCAACCATTCGATGATTTAATCAATTATTTCAAAGTATAATTCATATCCAAATACTAAAAATAATTGCCATTCAAAATGTTTTGCGACCAATTAATTTTGTATAGAAAATTCTAACGTTTTTTACAAACTAGTACGGTTTTTGTAACTAATGTTTTCAATTCTGGTAAAAGATACATCAACAGCACAGCTCTTAAAGTATTACAACTGTAATGAAGCATTGTTAAGCTCATGTTACTAGAAATATTTAGGTGTTTATTATATAGAGGGGGCATTTTAAAACCTTCCGAAAAATTATGCAGAACATGTGAATTGAGGTGTAAAAATTGAAACAAACTTCGTTGGGAAGATGTGCACAAATATAAAATGGTTAAACATATACAAAATATAAATAAAACTCTAAGCTCGGCTAAATCTTTGGTCAAAATGTGCTTTACATCTTTTAAAGACGTTTTTGATAGCTTTATAATTAAAAAAATCAAAGAAAATAAAAGAAGTGGTACAGGTAACAATACTCTGAAAACTAGTAATAAAATTTGAAACAAATGGTCGTAATATTTATCTACCAGAGCGCATAATATGAAATTTTGTTTTATTTTAAAGGTTGTAGAGAATGTAAAACTTGGTATACTCAAAGATGAGCAGAAGAGCCATATTAAAATACTTGGTATTGCTACGGAAACATCATCTCTTCTTCTTCGGTAATCTATACACATTACTCTGGTATTTTCCCTCTTCGTGACTAAGCATTCGTTAGATTCATCATCACAGGTCATCAAAGGATTTTTTGTTTTTTTTTGCGATTCATTTTTAAAAAGGTTCCATAAAGAAATGACATGGAAGTTTATGCATATAATTAACCAAATATCCATCGAGTTTAAAAGAATTTCTGTACCATTATAAATAGGGCATATGTTCTGGGAAAACATCCATGTTTGCTTATTGATTGTTAAGATTTCGATAGCCGCTAAAATTGGACTTACTGCATCTATTATCGTAAGTTGAAGTAGTAACGAAAATGTACCTGAAACATAAATATTTATAAAAATCTTTGTTTAACCTCGATACGTTTAAAATTTTTATTTAGAAATTTTCATTGTCTAGTAAAGGTAGTAGTGTATTCAGACGAAATTTTCTATTAGTTGTGTGTATATGTAAACAAATTCTTTTAACTACATATAGGGAAAGAAAAGTAGATAAAAAGTAATAAAAAAATAAATTTGGAATTATATTTAACAGCAGTAGTTTATTTTATTGAAATTGTGGACTTTCACAAAGTAAGGGTTGACCAATAAATTTAAAAAAGTAATATTATAATATTTATTACATTAACATTTTTTAATAATTGTATAAAACTTAACGCATACAAACAAGTTATAAGAACAATAAACAATGGGATGTTTTTTGATAAATAATAACGTGTGCGCAGACGTCAATGTGTAAAAGATTTTAAATATGTCAATTCAATGTACTCCTTCCTTATTGTAGTAAAACTCATTTTCGTCATTTTTGAGTGATTAATTTAGTATTACTGATTGGTTTCTCGCGTAATATTAACATTTACTGCATTCTTAATATTTAAAACGGTTTCGTAAAGTAACTAAAGTGAAATTGTAGTACAAAACGAGTAAAACGGATCCAAGAAGTGATAATCTCTATTGATTCGTAAAAAGAATATTGTTCAAGTCGTTAATATCCTAATAGGACATACCAAATGACCAATGGTATACAACTTGACAGTTTTGTTTTATATTGACAATTTAGGTATTTAAATTTTGAATGTGTTTGTTTCGTGTGTGCTAATTACTACAATTTAAAAATATGTTTGAAAATTGCTTGAAAATATGACGTTAAATCTATAAAAAAGTATATGAGGAGAAGTGATACAGTGGCACCCAAAAGTGAATTTTTAATGGACCTATTAGGATTTTTGAAGTTCCGACGTTATTTTCATCTTCTACAGGGTCGATTTAATAGTTCTAGAATAGTTTTGTGAAAAAAATATTTAAATTTGTTAAATAGGATGTGCAGAAGTGAATTTCAAATGGAACAGTTAGGATCTTTGAAGTTTTCGTATTTTAAAGTCAGAAGAGATACAGTGGGACCCAAAAAAAGTGAATTTCTAATGGAACTATTAGGATTATTGAAGTTTTGACGTTACTTTTGTCTTCTACGGGGTCGATTTAATGGTTCTGGAGTATTTTTGTAAAACCAAAATTTATAAGATTTTGACAAAAATTGCAAGGCTATTGCTTTACTATTTTTTGCTGAAAAACACTTTTAGTCTTGAAAATGCTTGAAAATATGGAAAATAGGATTTTTCAAGACGCTGAATCGACTCGTGCAATCAGCTGTTTAATGGGGGGTTTAAAACCGCGCCGCGGCGTTTAAACAACGAACTATTCATGTCTCTAGAGAAAAGCTTGTACCCATACTTCGCCTCGTATCCAAATTGATACATGTTTACGGCCGAATATTTATTTTAAAAGCGGGTTCGGGTGGTTTTTTAGTTACATTTTACGGGTGCGTAATGGGATTACAACTCGCGTATAACATACTATACTTTTTCTACGCCCACCTATTTTCTTCTATGAAGAAAAGGAACTCGCAATTATTTAAACTTTATTATAATAATTATTAATAACAATAGAACAATTATTGTAAGTTGTTGGTCCCTTATGCCTTAACGGTGATGAACGGTTATCTATATTTGGAACGTCAGAAGATGACGATTGATAATTATTATTGGTAATTGCTTCCGCCACTGTAGAAGATTGCAAGCCACCTAGCCGCTTTAATGATAGCATATCACCTCCTGCATCAACTAATATAGTTGTTTTGTTTCCGGCAGCTGAAGGCATTACTTATGAATTTTAGCAGTAAGTTTAAGATGCTATATATATATTTATCAATAAACAATTATTTGTGTTCATTTGTCTTATTATTTTTTAAACAACTCTGTAGTAGTACATTTTCTTGAACAGCTCTATAGTTATCAAAAAGCTTATAAATACAGTTTATCAGCTCTTTGATAAATATCAACAAATAATAAAGACAAAATGAATGAAAAAGTCAAGAAGATATATTCTTCGTTTTTGCTGTTCATGGTCTGCAGATGATCCAGCTATTATCTATATTTGGAATTAACGGCACTAGTTCCATCTATGCGAAATAAAAAAAATTTTCAAAACATTCGTGCCCTTAAAAAAATTTCCGGAAATAATTTAAGCTCTTGTGATATTATAAGTGAAAATTTACAAATTAGGCACTGAAATCCATAGGTTACACACCACTGAGTTACATATTTGAAAATATATACATTTGCATCCATAGTTTTTACAAAATAACTATGTTTGGTCAACTGTTCCAAAACGTACTGATCTTTTCTTACCTGTGAAATGGTATACCGGTTTACACACAAAATAGTTCAAAATTCTCTTAATAATTGCACAAAATGGAACGAGCACCAAAACCAATGTTGTGCACCAATAGCATGGCGGCCACTCGAAAATATGCATCAATTTCTATTCATACGCATAGATTGGCGTTATATATCTCCTCTTTTACCTAATTTAATGTTTAGATCTTGGTAACTCTATATATTTAATACTCCTATATGGTCAGTTTCTATAAGTGGGAGGTGTTCCGATTTGGTGAAACAGATAAATGTATGGTTTGCTCTCTCGCATGTAGACAGTCAGTTCTGCGCATCCTATGTACGCATGTAGCTAAATAGAGAAAATTTAATTGGATAAATGTGTTTTAGAGATTTCTCAACCATGCGCAGTATGGATAATATTGTCGGTAACGATTTTTGGTAAAAATTTCGTAAAAACTATTAAAATAATAAAATTTTTACTCAAATCGTAGAGTTCGACTCTGACGTTTTTGATAATTCTCACTAGCGCATAGCGCACTAGCAGTAGCAAGAAGGCGAGAGAGCGTGAGATACTTTTAATAGTTCCAAATAATATTAGACATCGTCTAATACCTTATATTTATCCGGAGTCAACCGAAAACATGAAATAAAATCAAAAATATTACTGTATTGTAAAAGATTTTTACGTTACTAGTCCGGTAAGGACACTCTACGAGTACTGTAACAGTTTACGGACGTGTGACGTACAACATTTTATTTTATACTGCACCCTAAACAAAACACAAAAGAACAGTGAATAAATAAAATATTAATATATTTATCGGCATTTGCTATTTTTGAAATTTGCATTCAATGGCAAGCTGGCTTTTAGTTTTTTTTTTTTTTTTTCTTGGCATAGACTATAGTCATACAGCCAGTCTCAACATGGTACTACTAAATAATTTACCAAAAAAAAATAAAAGGATTACCAACAGGGTCACTCTCTTCTCGCCTAGGGGCCCATCAAGGCATTTAAAAAAAAAACAACAGTAGGCCACGGTATGAAGGGAGAAAGGATACAAATAGGTTAAAATACAAAGGTTATGAGTAGTTTTCTTCTAACATTTTACAAAGATATTTTACTATCTTTTAAAAACTTAATGAGACAATTATATACAGTCCTCGAGTTTAGTGATAATAAGTGCTGAAGATTCCAAGGAGCTGGAACTTTATTATTATGTAAATCCATTACTAGCCTATCAGAAGTTATCTTATTTCTAGGGCAATTGAAAAATATGTGGTCCAGGTTTCCTTCCTCTGAACAATATTCACAACGATCACTGTCTATAACCTTAAGTTTGAATAAGTGTTTAGGGTAGCAGGCATGTCCAAATCTTATTCTGATAATGGTGGTAATATATTTCCTAAGAACAGTCAAGTTTTTGTACCAAGGTATTTTAGGTATATATGGTTGAAGAGACGTGTATCTATTTGAATTGCCAACGGAATATTCCTTCCATACATAATCCCACCTTTGAAATAATTTTAATTTTAATGAAGACCGAAAATCACAGGCTGTAATATTATATGTTGTATCTCTACCATTCAAAATACTTTCTTTAGCTAGAAAATCAACATATTCATTATTTTCTAGACCGATATGTGCTTTAATCCAAACAAAGAGTATACGTTTACCACTGGTAACGATAGAAGCAAATATTGTTTTTAAATATGTTATTTGATACTGTCACTGATTGTCAATATCTGATTTTCACGAAATGGCTCGAAATAAATTCAAGTTTTTAGTAGTTTATTACTTTTTAAAATGCAGAAGCCTACACAGAAAATTTCTATTTTCCGGATTGACAAGTACGTAAAGGTATGTTTTAGGGTACAGTATGAAATAAATATAAGCAGCACTTTACTAAAGCAGATTTAAAAATAAAAATGGAAGACCCTGCAGAAATATTTCCAGCTTTAGGATATACTAAATAGGGAAGTTAAACTGTCTTATACGACATTCAAAATTATTAACAATATTCATAATTCATAATGAATATTTCCTACGTATACTTTTAATACTATTACTTAAAAAACACATGCATTTAAAAAATAATTAAACAACAAAAATACCTATCTACAGTTTGTTAATAAATTATATTAATAATTATTAATAGTTTAAAATAAAAACTATATATATACTGTTTTTCCAATTATTAATTATAAGCTGATTGTTTTTATAAAGAATAAGACAACAGCAACGGTTTTCTTTGCTTTCAATACATTTTGGTTAACATGTTAATTAATAATAACTTACCATTTCTTTTACAACGCAGTAGTGCCAAAATGTACACTATGTCCATTGCACTACCAATTAAACCAAAGGATAAATATAGTCCAATTATCCAATTCGGCAAAAGGGTATATTCTCCAAATTCTTCGAAGTAACTTTCATTAATATTCGATATGTTATTATTAAAACTTAAAGTAATATTCATTGAACTTATAAAACTATTATTATTATTTACTATAAAAATACCGCTTTCTGCAGTCGTTTCATTAAAGTCTTCCATGTCGAATTCATCCGTTCCTTAGAAACTAACTGGTTTATACTAAATTACAAACATAAAGAAGCGAATAAAACAAACAAGAAAGTGGTGCTGATGCACTTATGGAGCTTTAGATGAGAGTATAGTCAAGGAGATTAAATTTCAATTCTATATTTTTACGTCCTAGCTTTCATGTTTTTTTATAACATAATATACAATTAAATATATGTTATTTGCCGACTAATAGGCATTAAATCAGAATTTTTGGGGTAAACGGCAATGTTTTTTAAGAAAACTCTTACTTGTTTTCCAAGCTTTCGAAATATGTTTATTCCTTGAAAATAAAGAGTTTTCTTAAAAAACATTGCCGTTTACCCCAAAATTTCTGGTTTAATATATATACTATTTCATGGGTAACGAAATGAAAATAAAATATTGAAAAACGTTAATAAAAGATTTCTTAACAATATACAAACCAAAGTCGTAGACACCTCTAGCTATGGTTATTTTCTTTTCACAAATTCTATAACCTTAAAGAAAATAATCTGCATATAATTAAGTATTAATTTATCTCAAAACGCATAAAATGGCTCCATGATTAAGGTTTCTTTTTAATATTTTGCTAAGATAGAAACTTAATAAAATTCAATAGTTTTATTTAAGCAAGCGCTTTTACTAAAACTGCATAGGTACTGCATCGACTACTTAGCTGAATTGGAAATGAATCTTCATTGTCTGATGATTTTAAGATGAAATTTGAATGTTAAATGGGAGACATGCGGTTATCTCTTCAATTGAGGAATTGTGTTATTTAGAGAAGTTACCGGGTGGTTAGTATGAAATCAAACCGAAATGAATATCTAAGTTTAAATTTTAACTAAGTAATTGAACTTGCCACCTTTACGTTGCATTTTAGTTTTGTTTAAAAATACGGTTTAACTAAATTATTAACAGATAAATATTTGTCAATTTTCAATAGTTATGATTAACATCCAAGTAACTACGTATTAATGTTAAATAGTTTATTATTTTTAAAATACGAGTATATTTAAAATTATTTGGCGTAACGCATTTGAAGAACCCATTAAATACTATAACGTGAAACATAAAACAACAAATGTAGCCGTATTTTCATTTAAGGTACGCCAATTATTAACCCTAACATATTTAATGTTTGGAAAAAATACAAGAAAGTATAAAAATATACAGGGTCATCTAATAGAATAAACAGTTTATATTTTCGTATTATCTGACCTCCACAAACCTATATTTTTAAGCAAATCCAAAGTTACAAATATGGCCTTAATATAATACAAATAAAATGGTTATTGTTTTTATATTCTGCATAATTGTTTTGTATTAGGGTTTTGTCCACAAATTTTAAAATTTTTTTGACAATAAATCTTCTAACCCGGTACATAAAATGCAAGGACAATACCACAGAATTGATATATATTTATATACAGTGTAGAAACCAATTGGGGAATAAAATTAATTTTTGCTTTTAGTTTACGAAATAATAAAAAACGCTGAGACACGTATGAGAGAGGAAACCACTAATTACATAAATAACTTTTAAGAATTATAAATAAATATTAAAAACTTCTTGTCCTCATGACAACAAGTTAAAGTATATAAATATTTATTTATATTTATTCAGGGTGATTCATTACTAATTGCAAATAATTTAATACTAGAATCCTGACTTTAAATTATGAAGATTTAACCCAAAACACCTAAATAAAATATATCTGCTTACTTAGTTATAGGGTTTAAAAATTTAAAAACTATTTGGCTAATTTTATTGCCAATCAACCCAACATATTTTTTAAGGTAAGAAGATCATTTAGCCAAAGAATAAATAAGCATAGTCATACAAATGTCCTAAAAAGTGTTCACAAAGAAAAACACACTATGAAATGACTTTTTGTCAGGAGTTAATAGAACTTTACTCAGATAGTGGGATAAAGTTTTACGAACAATTAATGAATAATAAAGATAGAAATGAGATGACATTCTTTTTTCAGATGAATCAACTGCGAAGTTAACCGGCAAAGTTAAGTCAGCTGACAATCCCCAAAAAGTTTATTTTTGGACAGGTATAATAGGTGACCAAATTTTAAGTCCTATTTTTATAGAATAAAATTTGATAGTAGAAAAATATTTAAATATGTTGGATCGAACGTAGAGGCGTATATGCCCTCTATAGAGGGGTACTTTTAATGTTTTGATGTTAAAATACATCAACTAATATTACAGATATACGAGAAATGATAAAAGATATAAGAAACATCACAAGAGACGAAGATACTCTAAACAAAATTAAGAAAGAGACTCATAATATACACATTTTTACTAACAAGTTAGTGTAGAACATTTATTTTAATACCGCCCTTAGTGTTATAGGTCGTTGAATTTAGTTATCAAGGAGCTTTCAAAAATACCTATATAAAATATGTATATAAAAAATATATAGTTTTAACAATGTATTTTGCTATTGAGCTATTAGTTTGTAATTCCTGCAGTTTTATCGAATTTATACGGATGTATGATTTTACTGTTTTTGATAATTCAATTTGTTTAAAAAATAAAATTTTAACACCATGTTTTTGCTATGTTTAAAATTAAATAAGTGCCTACCTTTTTTTCCTGATATTTCGTCACCGACATTTTATCTACATACACATTTGGTGGTGTTCAACAAAAAATATATAATGTCGTTTATTTTTAGAAAAATTGATATGCGTGTACATAAAAGCGTATAAGTGCTACTTGTACTTCGTATGTGTTTTTTGTTGTGGCTTTGAAACGGAAATACGGCAATATGTTAAAAAAACCTTTGCATTTAAAAAAGTTGTTACATGAGAAACTTTATGAATTTAAAGTACCGATATCATATTATTTATTATAAACTAAAACCAGTCACTGCTGAAACGAACGATTTTTTCTGTATTATAATCTATAGGTAACAACTTGAACTTGTGATATTTTATAAAAACAATTAAAATAAGAGGATTTAAGAAACTAAAACTGGAGATCAGTAAATTATAATAAAAAATCGGTCTGTATCAGGGTTATTGGTCATTGGTTATTAAAATAATCATGAAACCAGTATTTGCTATTTTGTCTACTAAATAGAATATCTATATTTCAAGTGTGGAAAGTGAAACATTATATACTCTTTCCAACACGTTGTGTACTCGATTTTTCCTACGATCCCAATATTTTTTATAATTATGTATTTTTTGACTTTGTTTATAAAATTTATTTAAATTGTTAGTCATGTTAAAAATTAAAGATTTTTGTGCCGCGAATTATGAAAATGCTTGGACAACCTTTTGTGAAAGATACAATAATAATCGTCTATTGGTACATATGCATTTAAAATCATTATTTGAATTAGAATCTATAGATCGTGAAGGGGCAGACAAAATTAGAAGTCTAGTTGATAGCGTGTCTAAGGGTTTAAATGCGTTAAAAACTTTAAACCAAAAAACTGGTAATTGCATATTTGGTTTTAGCACTTAACTCCACAGAAGTACAGAACGTGAGTGGGAAAAATTTAGGGGTACTCGTAAAATAAGAATTCCGAAGTAGAATATTTGTTTTTAAAAACTTTATTTTACTAAAAATACAATTGGTTAATTCCCGACAATTTGTTACGACTTGTTTCTTTAAGATTTTACTGTAGACTAACTTAGCAAAAGAATTTACTTAAAAAGAAAGTTATTAACATCAGCGAAATAAATATGATTACAACATCATTTTAATATGATCTTTGTTATAGAGGGTGATATAATTCCTCCCCCCTAAGATTCGGCTTCTGAGGGCTGAAGGTCAAGGAAGGCGAACATCTTCTTCAATATTTTCTTGAGTGACGTCTGCTTGAAGTCTTCTTCTGCAGGTGCATTTAGAGTAGATTGTGTATAATATCAATATTAGCGGAATAAGGTAAACTATAGCTTTCATGGCGATTGAATGACTGGCTTCGACTACGTCTAAATTTGGTTGGTTTCTAATAATTCTTGATCGTAAGGTGTGAAGTTCGTCTAAATTTAAAGGAGGTAAACTTATATTGAAATCTTGATTATTTTCTTGGTTGTTAGAATTTACTATTAGCTCAGGAAATATCATCGGTTTACTTTGTATTTTTACTGCTTCTTTATTAATAATATGGATTCCGCCTACGTCAATTTGGCAAGAGGCAGGAATATTAATTAGGTGCGTACCTAACAGGTTAATGATTTCTTCTTGTTGGTAGCATCTCAAATGTAAATTAGTATTTTGTGGTAAGAAAGCGAGCCATTGATTAGTTGAATGTAATCTCTTGATAAGTATTTGAGGAATGAAAATGTTTACTTGTTTGCACGTAGAAGTAGTTTTTAAGTTTAACATTTGGATTTCGCATGGACTTCCGTCATTGATTTCTTGTAAGTTGGTTTCGTCGCAGATGTATTCTTGTGTTGCCAATTTTTTGCATGAGTCGCTCAAGTATGTGAAGTACAATTTATTTTTTAAAATGAATTTATTTTCGGGTACTATTATTTTAGTGTGGTTCTCTTTTAAAATAGGTACAGGGTAAATGCGGAACAAATTTAATTTTTCTGGATAAGTTATTGGGACATGTAGTATATAAGTAATTTTATTATTTAAGATGAAACAAGATATTTTGATAATGTTTTCGTATGTTGAAATTGAGTTTAAATTTAATTTAACAGGTATTTGAGATTCTTCGAGGTTCTGGTATAATTTTTCTAGAATTGATAATAAGTCACTGGTTTGTATTATACTCGGATGCATAATACCGATTTTTGTAAAAGAGATAGAGTTTTCTATGTCTTGCAAAACGGAGATTAATATTTCGTACATGTCAAATATTTGATTAAGTGCATCTTTAACGTAAATGAAATTATTACTATCGGATTTATTTTGAATTATCTCGTATATATATTTAATTTTATTTCCTAAAATTTTTTCATTTATATTTATTTGTTGAATAGTTGAATTAAAATTATCGATTAATGAAACTGCTAGTGAATTTTGAGTTTTGATAGATCCGGCTAGTTTATTTTGATTTTGTTGAAGTTCCTGAATGAGTTTCTCGTAACGTTCGCCATCACTAGCGTCTAAATTACCGCTGATAGCTTTAAAAATGGAACCAAGTCCGTTAACAAGACCTCGTTTAGCTCTTTTGTGCGTAGATAAAATTTCAGACAATTTATTTTCTATTTTTATTTCAATGAGATTAATAGTATTTAGATTATGAGGTAGATCTTTAATTTGTATTTTACTAGTATTAATAAGTTCAAATGTTTGAATGGTTCTTTCTTTTAATTTTTGAAATTCAATATTTATAGGATTTAAATCGTAATAGTAAAAAATTGAATGATAGTATTCAGTTACTTTAGCAGTGCCAAGTTTAACTGGGAGAATGCCGGGGTTATCTTGCGGATTCTTTATCGTTATACTTTCCTGGTATCCGAGAATCCCGGGTAATCTGAAATAATAACGGTTAGGTATCAAATGAATATAATCTTTTAAGTGGGCGTTTAACATTGTCCATATGTATTTTACCATGTTTAGCAGTTGTTAATGTTTTACGGTTTTTATTTATAGTTTTAAGAGTAATTGGTTTGTCAAATTTATTAGAATTTTTCTGTCTCTTTCTCCTTTTAATAAATATTTTTTCGTCGGGTATGAATATTTCTGGATTTTCTTTATTTTTATTAATCTTTTCTATTAGTTTCTCTTTTTTATCTATTAGATCTGAATTTATTTTCGCATAAAGTAATTTAGAGCGTTCTTTGTGTTGATTAACGTAATCGTTTATAAGTAATTTGTCTATTTCTAAATCGAATGGGTCGTTATCTGTAATATGACCGTTAATTATATCAATGGGTTTTAAGTTAACAGCGGAATGTATTGAGTTATTGTAAGCTAATATTGCATTTGTAATTTTAACTTTTATAGGAGTATCAGAAAAACCTTGTGAATTTAGTAATCTTAAGTGTTCAATGATAGTAGAATGGAACCGTTCAATAATTCCGTTTGATCGAGGATGATCTGGAGAACAAAAATGTAATTTAATTTTGTGAAGTCCGAGAAGTTCGGTGATAACCGTATTTTTAAATTCGGTGCCGTTATCGCAAATTATTTGTTTAGGTATACCGTGATGAGAGAAAAATTTGATAAGATTATTGGCTACTTCTGTTCCCGATAAACCATTCAAATAATAGGCTTGGGCATATTTCGAAAAACTATCTACAATTGTTAAAAACTTTGAATTCTCGAAAGTAAATGAGTCTATGTGTATTATTTCAAATGGTTTGGTTGCTGTTGGGGTTAAATTCATCTGAATTTTGACTGGATGTCTGTCGTATTTGCATTGCTGGCAAATCTCGCATTCATTAATAAAAGTTTGGATTGATTTTTTCATGTCTGGCCAAAAATATTTTTCTTTGATTCTTTGAAGGGTTTCATTAATACCCCGATGATTAGATTTACCTTCGTGGTAGTTTTTAATTGTTTCCATTATATCTTGTTTGTTTATTACATCGATAAGTTTAGTTGTACATTTTTTAAATTTTAAACTGGAGGATTTAAAGTATTGTTGTAGACATACCGACAGTGGCTCGTAAAGGTTTGGGTCTTCGAAAAATAAGTGATAAGTGATATCTGGTACAACATATTCCTTAACAAAATTTATAACGTCATTATTAAAATTATTTTTTGATAACTGAATGTAAAACCTTTGTTTATTTCCGAAAAGAATTTTTAATTTAGGTTTTGCAGGAGAATGTAATACTGAATCTATAAATATTTGGTTTTTGCCATAATTAACTGCGCATTCAACGATAGGAATACCCACTATCGGGTGCTCATCGTGGTTTGAGTGTACGGTGTTATTATCGTCAGAAATATTTGTGTTTTGGTTATTTTTGTCATTTAATGTATCATCAATATTTACAATCATAGATAAATCATCAAAGTTATCGTTTAAGTCATTTATGTCAGGATTTTCAGGTTGTGTATTTGTTATTAATGGAGGAGTATTGAGACTACAATTGTTTTGATTAGTATTTATGGGACGACTATAATAATTATCTGCTTCGCCTAAGATTTCGTCTATGTCTGTCCAAAAAGATTTATCATTCCAGAATGGTTGCGAGTCTTTTGTATGAATTTCGATACGTGAGAGGCAATCTGCATTAACATTTGATTTCCCGGACCGGTAAATTACTTGATAATCGAATTCTTCGAGTTTAATTCGCCAACGCAAGAGTTTTGAATTTGGTTCCTTGAGTGAATTAAGCCAAACTAGTGGTTTATGATCAGTTATAATATTGAATCTTCTACCATATAAGTAGGGTCTAAAGTATTTAGTTGCCCATACTATTGCTAGAAGTTCCTTTTCAATAGTTGAGTAGGACTGTTCAGAATCATTAAGGGTACGCGAGGCGTATGCTATAGGGAGATCTTGACCTATTGGTCCTTGAGATAAGATGGCTCCTAAAGCAACGTTTGATGCGTCCGTTGTTAAATTAAAAGGTTTTGAAAAATCAGGGAACTGTAAAATAGGTTCATTCATAAGTAGGTTTTTACAAGTTTCAAAGCAATTAGTATATTCTTCATTTAATTCAATTTTTGCACCTTTTTTAAGACATTTTGTTAATGGTTTTGTAATATTCGCGAAATTTTTAATAAAACGTCGATAATAACCGAGTAAACCGAGGAAAGCTTTAATTTGTTTAGGCGTCGTTGGTATCGGAAAATTTCGTATAGCATGTATTTTGTCTGGGTTTGGTTTAACTCCATCAGGTGTTACTATATGGCCCAAATATGCAACTTCCTTCCGCAGGAACTCCGACTTGTCTGATTGAATCTTAAAATTTGCTTCTCTAAGTCGTTGAAATACTGTACGGAGGCGTTCCATATGTTCTTGAAGTGAGGTTGAGTATATAATGATATCATCGAGATAGACTAAACACATTTCGTTTTGTATACCTCGTAAAATGTTGTCTGCTACTCTTTGAAAGGTGGCTGGAGCTGATTTAAGTCCAAACGGCATACGAAGAAATTCGTAGTGTCCGTTTTCCGTGTTGAAAGCTGTTTTCTCGATGTCCTTTTCTTCTATTTCGATTTGGTGGAATCCGCTTGCTAAGTCTATAGTTGAGAAGTATTGGCAGTTTCCTAATTTTGCTAAAACATCGTGTATATTGGGCAAGGGATAACGGTCGTCTATTGTTTTTTCGTTTAGCTTCCTGTAGTCAATTACGACTCTCCATTTTTGTTTACCGCTGGCATCCTTCTTCTTACTGACTACCCAAATGGGGGATGACCATGGTGAATTTGACGGACGGATTATATTGGAGTCTAACATGTGTTGTATTTGATTAGCGACTTCTTGCCTATGAATAAAGGGGTATCGGTACGATTTTGTATAAACCGGTATTTCATCGGTAGTTCTAATTTGATGTCGAATTTTACTAGTAAAGGTTAAAGGTTCGTTTTCTTTATAAAAAATATCGTTATATTCGCGACAAAGTTCAAGAATTTTTCGTTTCTCTTCGCTATTCATATGTTCTGTACGTATGTTCGGCATGTCCGAAATGTCTGAGGAATTTATATTATAGCATTCAAAATTATTTATTTCATTTTCATCAAAAGGATCTACTATTATGGGTTTTGAAAAATCTAAAACTGCTGATTTAGTGGATTTATTTAGAATAGTTGTTAAAGCATAACCGTTTTTTGCTGTGCTGAGACTTTGAGGAATTTCGCAATCGTGTATTTTTTGATAAGGAATAATTATGTCTCCCTGAGAAACACTAGTTTTAATTTTTATCACTTGTTGTGTTCTAGGAGCTACTGTAATATGATTTATATCGTTTGTAGTATTATGATAACACAACTTAACTTTTGTAAAAGGTGTAATAAGATATCCTGTTTTAAAATCTACATTAGCTTGGAGTAATTTTAAATTATCTAGGCCCATAAGACCATCAAAAACGTTGTGAAATTTAAAAAGGAAAAATTTTAATTTAATTGAATTTGGTAACTTAAATATTTTTGATATTGGTATGTCTGCGCGATGTTTATGAGAAGATTTTTGAAACACCGTTGTAACTACAAAAGGGTCATTTGTTATTAAATTCGGGTAGTACTTAAAAGCTATTTCTGGATCTATAAATGATCTACTAGAGCCAGAATCTATTAAAATTTTAAGATTGTGTTCCGGTAGAATTATATAAGGTAATTCACTAGATTTTATATTGTTAAAAGAAATTATTTCCGGACTATTATTATTATTGTTATTTTGAGAAATGTTTTCCGAGGCACTTAATGAAAATTTACATCGCTATCGTTTGAATCTCTTAAATTATCGGTTGTATCATTGGCATCAAAGTATGCCGGTTGCTCGGAATTTTCGTTAGCTTGTGATTCTAAGTTATAGAGTTCTTCAGATATGAAATTTGGGCGATTTGGGGTGCATAAGATGTAGACGGTAATTGTCTAGAAGTATTTCTTGTTGAAGTTGACATAGGAGTAGGTTTAGGGAATCTATTATTGTTGTTCTGATTAGGTCTAAAGACGTTAGTGTTCGTATTCGGCTGTCTAAATACTTGAGAATTTCTGGGAAAATTATGTTGTATCGGTCGAGATTGTATAGGTATAGGACGTGATGGAAAATTATTTGTTTGTCTAGAAAAGAAATTATTCGGTGTGTGGTTATTGAATGAAGCTTGATTAGAATATTGATTTTGATTATGATTATGATTTGGCCTATTAGTATTATTAGAGAATTGTCTTTGGTTATGATTAGGTCTCGATGAATTTCTATTGTAAGAATTTTGAAGGTAATGTGCATTTTCTTCTTGAATTACATATTGAATTGCCTCTGCTAAGGAAGAAGGTTTCATGCATCTTATTGTCGTGCCCAAGGGTTCTTTTAATCCAGAAAGAAATGTCTTAAGAGCTAAATTTTGATATAAAGTAGTTTTAAGAGTTTTAGCTGCGTCTGTATTTTCATGAAGATTAACGTAACTACATAATAGATTTAAAATATTAAGACATCTGTCATAAAATGATTGAGTTGATTCGTTTGAATTTTGCTTTAACATTACTAGATCTCTATTCAGGCAAACTTCGTCTCGTTGATCCGAAAAATTACTAGTCAAAATATTTTTCAACTCAGCCCAAGTGTTACATGAATGAATATTAATTATTGTTTTTGCGTTTCCTTTTATTTTTGATAAAATAGAATTCAACAAATAAATATTTTGAAATCCATTAGGATTTTGTCTATCTTCAAAATTAGAAATAATTGATTCGCTTACAGAAATAAATCTATTTAGATCATTAGGGTTACCGTCAAAATCTGGAATACAGTTAATATATTCCCATTTAAATTGTGCTTGTGTCATGTTTGTATCGTTATTTAATAAAACGTCTTTTGAAGAATTACTTATTTGATTATTTAATTTTAAGATTTTAGGTTTATTTGTTTTATGTTTAAAAATAGTTTTGTTTTTTGAATTTGAGCCTACAGAAAGAGAACCAACACTTAAATTTTTTAAAGCGACTTCAATTTCGTCGAGCAATTTATTATTTGAATTCATAAATTGTACTTACAAAAGTAACAATACGACTTTTCTCATGCTAACTATAAGGAACAGTTTATCCTTGCAAGATTTAGGCAATTTGGGTCCTAATCCTCGATGAACTTGGGAAGGGCTGGAACAGGTCTTCGATTGACTGCTGAGTAATCCAAAATGTGAACTCACTGTCCTCTAACCGATCTCACAATGTTCAACTAATTCACAGTTTAACTAACTATTTTACAATGTTCGTTTATTTCGGTAAATCGTTGAAACGAAATCGAACGTTCAATACGTGCGACCCGAAATATCCTACTGACTGCGCCAAATAAGAATTCCGAAGTAGAATATTTGTTTTTAAAAACTTTATTTTACTAAAAATACAATTGGTTAATTCCCGACAATTTGTTACGACTTGTTTCTTTAAGATTTTACTGTAGACTAACTTAGCAAAAGAATTTACTTAAAAAGAAAGTTATTAACATCAGCGAAATAAATATGATTACAACATCATTTTAATATGATCTTTGTTATAGAGGGTGATATAATTCGTATGACGACATTGGAGTGGAAAGATTTAAAAAAGTTTTTAAAATTCAGGGCTGACTTTTTGCAGACAGTTGAACAAAAGAACACAGTACATACCGAATGTGATAAAAAAGGAAAGGCGTTCTTCTCAAAATCGTTATGAAAAAAATATACAAAAATATAGTAAACGTTTCGTGTCTAATCAAATGAAATGTATTGTCTGCAAAAAAGGATCATGTCATATCTGCTTGTGAATAATTTTTAAAATTGTCTATAAATGATCGTGTTGAAAGGCTAAGACATTAAGAGATGAAAGAGAATTGTTTTTTCTACCTCTGCTGTTTTTCTACTAAGTAGAACTGTCGCGAAAACGGCTGAAGTATTTACTATAATTTGAAGTAGCGACTTCATACAGCAGATACTTCGAATTCAAGAAGAAATCGTAGTAATTACTTGACGTTATCGAAGTTGGTAAAATAGCAACTTCACCGAGAATGCTAAATGCTACAGTATGAAAATTGTCATTAATAGTAATAATAATATTATAATAATAATAATTTATATTATATTATTATTATTATTATCGCAAGACTTTATGATATAGGTTTGTATGGAAAAATAAAATACAAATTAACAAACAAATTTTTGTTTCAACGTTCTCTATACATCAGTTCTGCAATTTCACTACATAACTGGATTCATCGTCGACTAATTTCATCATTATTTGGTTCAGGATATAATTCAGCCATAACTTGTTCACCGTATATATCAATTTGTTGAAAATTTTCATGTGGATCTCTCAAAAACTTAGCAGTTATGTAAACTCGCAACATTTTTGTGGCCATTGGTTTAATTTAATTTTCCGATTCCCTGTTTTCTTCTTATTCACGATACTCTTAATTTTACTTTTTATGTTATTGAGTTTCTTCATCACTTCTTATTTAATGTTTGTTTAGTATTTTTATTGTAAATGACTGTTAAATCCCTAAGGGCTTTGTCTGTTTAAGATTTAAT
The DNA here is from genome assembly GCA_035357415.1 of Ophraella communa. NCBI lineage: Eukaryota > Metazoa > Arthropoda > Insecta > Coleoptera > Chrysomelidae > Ophraella > Ophraella communa. The sequence goes on along the minus strand of CM068982.1, from coordinate 29,925,947 downwards.
TGCAAGTGTAATTTTTTTATCTAAAATTATTTTTTGGTCTTCCAACATAATAACGAAAGCTAACTGTAAATCTTCATTTTGGGATTCTTCTTGTTGGGGCATTTCTTCATCTAACACAACTACACACCTGACTACTTATTTCAATTGAAATTAAACAAATTTGATAAACTTGTCGTAATTCCCGACTAGGTCAAAGTGGTGTAGATGCTACACCTTTAGAAGCATATACTACGTAATAAAAGAAAATACTACAAGCAGTGTAGTACATACTTCGACGACAAGTAAATACTACCAGAACTTACAACATGCTTAATACTGGAGCAGATACTTCGAAGTAAATTCTTTAATTTGTTGTATTAGCATTTACTTCGTTTTTATTCATACCACCCAATAGCTGCGGCAACATTTGCATTAATTTCATTCAAATCACACAATAATGTTGGTACAAAATTGTTAAATGAAAAAACAAAATTACCTAAATAAAAAAAAATCTGGTGTTTACAAAATTAATTGTCCAAAATGTTGTGCTGTATATGTAGGTCAAACACAAAGAAATTTTGAAATAAGATTCACTGAACTTAAGAGCATATAGATTACAACAACCAGATAAGTGAAATTATGCAAAACACGTTATTGAACATCCACACTCACTCATACACACCAATGACATTTAAATATTACATATTTGTGATAAAAAACAAAATTTAGATTTGCTCGAAAAACTTGAAATAAAAAGACATCTAGTAGATCAACAATATAAAGTAGTTAATCGTAGTTAATGAATAAATAAATCTTGGAAGTTCACCACTATTAAACTGTTTTCTTTGATTGAGTCTTTATTTTAAACATAGATAAGACGTAATTGTAACAGAAATATATTAAGTTATTGTAAAGATCAGCATGATACAGGTTTTTCCTGGTTTTTCTATATCATTGCACAGTTATACTGATCTTAGAGGGAAATACATCCAGGATAATCCCTTAGGGCTAATATATTATAAAACGAGCACGTTTGAATATTAAATAAAAGTCTGTATTTGAATTATATTTTTATTTCTATTTAAAGAATACACTGTGTCATCTAAAGTCAATATTATTAAATATTTGGGAAAACACTCAATCCAGATAGACATTTATATAAGTTGTACATACGAAACATTTTACAAGTTTTTCTCTCACTTTACTTCTCAGAAGTAGAAACAAGGTAAATTTCTATACAAACAGTAATAAAAAATCTTATCTGGACCAAGCGAGCATAATAGTAATAATATATAGTACATCTGCGAAAGGCTTATTAATTATAATTACAACTAACAATCGCAGCCGTTGTTTATTTCTAGATTTTTAGAATAATCAATGGGTTTTTATTAATAAATGTATTCTAAAGATATATTGACAATCATTTTTAACCATTTTATTCGGACAATATCAAGTTCTAATATCTCACGTTTTTCTTTAAATTGAGTATGGAATGTTATATTTGTTTTAACATGATGAATGATGCAACGATTTATATATACAGGGTGAGCTCTAAATGATGCTTGGACATGTATGTGGAAGATATTTTTTATATAAATTCTTAGTCGTTACAAATATAAAGATTTATTGTTATAATTTGTTAATATACAATTTAAATAAACATAAATGTTTACAATATAACTATTTATATTCAAAGTTCAAAATATTTAGAAGAAAATAATCATTGGGTTTATTTAAATAAAGAGCCATAAAAAATGTGAGTATTTGTATTGCACAAGAAATATGTTTAGGAATAGTGAAAGTACCTACCATTTCAAACAATTTTAACGAATTCACCACGATATTCCATATTATGAATAATGAGTATATTATATTTTTAGTTTTTGGTAACAAATAATATTAAGAGTAATGGTTTACAAAATTCAAGCATCGTTTTTGGGCCACCTATAAATATTATAATATATATTATATATTTTTATTTATATTCTAAAGGCTTCTTAGGCGAACATCCAGATTAATATCACTGGAATCAGTACGATCTGCTTATTACAAGTATTCTTCAAATACTTACAAACTACATAAAACTAAAAGCTAAATTTATCATTCTATTTTTTAATATAATTAGGTTGTTATATTTTTAAAAAACTGGCTGGCTGCCTTAAACGCTACAAAATGCAGAATATCACTGCGTTTTAATAAATGTTTGTATTGGGTATTTTGACTCCCAATTTAGGAAGAAGCAAGATATTTGTAATCTAAGTAATAAATTTTTGTAATTAACTGCATTTTCATACAAATCACTAAAGTTTATTAAAACTTTATACTCTACTTTATATTGTATAAAATATTTATATTATATGTAATAACTGAAGGAATTGAAATTAAAATGTTCACCAGTATTTAAAAAAAAAATAAATACTTTTTAAATTATACAAGAGTATGTGATTTTAAAGTAATAATAATAATTTTGGCACTCGATATTTGGTTATCTTCCAGTTTAACCATCCGCTAAAAATTCTCTGCGCATGTACAAAATTTGAAGTATCAAGGATAATTTTATTGGTTGATAAGGAGCGGCAAACTTTAAATCTCGAGCTGCGTTGCCACATATGTATGAATAAATAAAGTGAGTGAATAAACATTGGAAAGACGAAAATTATAGACATTATTTAACAGATTGCGTAACTTAGGTTATGTAATCGAGTTAAGTAAATCTATGAAATAATGCATGTTGAACGTACAGTATGTACATTTTGCAGATAACGTTAATTTATTATAAAAAGGAGATTCAATTATAGGGCTCATTTTGGATTGAAATTTTATATGCATGTAAACATAATATGCCTTAAATAAAGACATAATATAAAATTTTAATTATATATTATTTAATTTTAATATAATATGCATTATTTAAAATGTTTTTTCCTTATAGTTTCTACTGCATTTATTATGGTAGTTTATATTTTTCATTAATTTAAAACCATAATAAATTAAAATCACAGAATACCATTAAAACAACAGATGTTAATATTATATTTTATTTGAATTAATTAAAAAATAACACCTGTTTTACTTCAATTTTTTAAACCATTGTTATATAAAGTTTACTCTTTATAGCTGAACTTATTGCCCCATTGCTCTAAAAATGTTAACCACAGAATACCATGAAAACGTGAGATTTTTATATTCGCATATTACAATATATTTAATTCGAAATAACGAAGGGAAGTACCTACCTACGTTATTATTCATATTTTCAACTGCTATTCTTAACATCTTAATTATTACTTATGAATTTTAGCAGTAACGCTCCTATTAACGTGCGTTTTTTTTATAATCAAATTTACTAAATCAAAACTAAACTATTCGCTTTCAGGAAAAAATATTTGATCTGACAACACTGTGCGGCTCTCCCGCTGTAAATTTCGAATATTTTTGTACATGCGCAGAAAATTTTTAGCGGATGGTTAAACTGGAAGATAACCCGATATTTTAAACTTGCAATAAATATATTATCTATAATTTTAACCCTTTCGTCTCTTTTGCAGGTTAACAATATTTCTTGACTTTGAGAATGTAATGTAGAGGAAGACCCAACATTTTACACAATAGGGTACTACCAAAATGAAATTGATTGTGTTAACCTTTACTTTTTGGAAGTTCATCTTACTAAGAAGAATAAATTACTGAACAATTAAACTAAACTTCCACTATTTATTCGAAAAATTTGCTTTAAAATTCAATTACAGCTGTTTCGCTAATAGCATCGTCAGATTAACATATTGAAATTACACACAAACAAAATGTAATTTCAATATGTGAATCTGACGATGCTAGCTATTAGCGAATCAGCTGTAATTGAATTTTAAAGCGAATTTTTCGAATAAATAGTGGAAGTTTAGTTTAACTGTTCAGTTATTTATTGTTCTTTGGGTAATACCAAATTGATAAGGTGGATGTATAAGTATTCATCGTAATCAATATTGGCAATTTGACTAGCGGAATGCGAATGAAAAGTAGAAATCAATTTATGTTGTGTTCAAAAAACCGCTGAAACGGAGAAAAGAGTGCAAATGTAAGAGGAATACCCAAAACAATATCTCGCCGCAATACATTTCCTTTTTAGCAATACACTTTATTTACTTTCTGGATTTTTGTCAATGTATATAAGTACATTATAGTCTTATTCGGATGATATATCTTGAAAAAGTAAACATGTATTAGATATTTCATTAAAATTGTCACTTTGCAACATTTGGACGTATTTTGGTTTTGGTTTGTTAATACTTTGTTATGTACTTTTCAAAATACAATTTGGTATGTTAGTTTCATTAAATTTCGTTTAAGTAGTTTTATACTAATGCAAATGGTGAAACATTTTAAATTAAATTCCTTGTGTCAGACAATAAGCCAAAGTATAAAATTCTAAAAGTTTGCTCTGAATTTATTCAACACGCAATCAACTTTTTTAGTATAACGTTTATCAATATCTTTTATTCTGAGAATTTTGAATTAGTAACCAAATTATTGAAACTTGAAAAGTAACATACCATTTTCATTCAAAGAATAAACAAATCAATATAGTTAAATTTATTGTACTAACCCTTACTTTTTGGAAGTCCGTCTTATTAAGAATAATAAAAAACTCTTTGTTTGAACGCAACTTCCAAGTTTATTCGAAAAAATTAGGTTTTAAATTACAATGACGATGTTAATCTTAGCGAAACGGCCGTCATTATAATTTAAAACATAATTTTTTCAAATAAACTTGGAAGTTACGTTAAAACGAAGAGTTTTTTATTATTCTTAATAAGACAATATAGTATTTCTTTTTAGATAATTACCTACTATTGCTGTTGCTTTGAAATTAAATATGTTTATTTGTTCTTTTTCGTGAATATTGAATATTATGAGAATATGTATTAGTTTTAATATTATTAGTTTGTCGAGATATATTAAATTAAAAATTATTAATAAAGAAATGCGGTTATTACTTGGGAAAAATAATATCATCAAGCAGCACAAAATAATTTAAAATTATTATTATTATGTATCATGTATATTAGCTCTTATCTTATGGTATTGTGCGTATTTTATTTTAGTAAAACTAATATTTATTGTATCGATAATAATGGTGTGCTTTGGTTCAGAGCAAATTCTAGTAGATATTAATACTTTAGTCTAGTCTTATTTTATAATGTAAAAAGAGCATTTCTACTTCTAGGTCTATAAAATTTTTGAGTGCCAAATTCAAAAAGTTATATAATTTATAACGCGACTAGGTATATTCTTAAAAATCTATCTACATTTGTATACAAATATTATGGAAAAAGGAAATGCTAACATTATTTAAAAATAATTTATTTTGTTTATTCTTTCTGAGAAACAAAATAAATTTGGAGAAACATTTTCTAAGTTATCCGCTAAGAGTGTTTCACGTTTTGTAAAACTTCACAAAAATAATTTGCGGAATATTTAAAAGAAGTTCTCGATCAGTATGTCAGCTTCCATCACATTTTATAAAAACAAGTTTTGGTACATACGTATATATAAATTGATTACAAAATTATAAAAAAATATTTAAACTAAATAAATATTTGAGCAACAATAAAAAATTTAACAATCATTAGCAATATCTTCTTAAAGCAAGAAGACTAATTTGCCACTGATTGTTATTTACAAACTTAATTTTCTAAAAATGTGTAAGTATAGTATTTGTCAGGTGCAAAGCACCAAATAATTGACATATTGCTGATTTGTTATACACTCGTTAAATAAAAAAAAACATGTTTAACAAATCATAATAAGCCTCTAAACGCCGTGTCAGATGACCGAAAGATTCACTTCCAAAATAAAATGAAACAATTTAACCTTAGAAAAAGTTAAAAAATTCTACAACAAATTATAAAATAAAACTGTGTGTCAAATTTATAAAAGTCTGATATATAGATCCTAAAGAATGTAAAATTTAAAGTAATCAAACTCTATTGACAGGTAACAATTATTGTACTTTTAATCATCACACAGTCCATGGAAGGTACCTCGTTGGTGGTAAGTAGACTGTGAAAAAAACTTTAGTACACAGGATAGAAAAAAGTGAAAAGTAAATAAATAATTAGAAACATACGAAGCACACTCTATTTAGTAAACTAACTGGTTAATTTGGTTTTTTTACAAGCGTCTCTTTAAATGGCGGTAAAGAATACTTTACGTTTTTTATTATAATGGCCGGGTTTCACAAGGTAATGTACGATAGCTGATAGTTGTATTTTAATTTATATCTATTCAATCAAGTTTCTTTAAAAAAAAAAAGAAGTACCTAAGTAAAAAATCTGATTGTATGTCTCAGTTATAGAGATTTAAGCAGTCTGTCATCTGTCATAACGTGTTTACTAAAAGCAATTTAGGTAAACATGGAATTAGCTTTTTTTGATGAAATCAAACTGGTTACAGGATATTTTTGTTTTTTTTTCAGTCTTATATACATTATTAGACGCACTAATCAAATACCGAAGCAAACAATATAAAAATCCTCACCTTGCAACAGCTATATTTGTCACTTTTTTATTTTTGTTTATGAAGATAAAAAAATATTGTTAAATTGTTACAAAGTGAGAGAGTGTGATTTGATATAAGGAGAGGATATATTTGGTAACAAACATATACAGTCTAGTAAATCTAATTCCACAATTTTTAGTTAGTTGTTATTTTACCTACTTATCGGTGATTAATGAAATATTCAAATAAAGAATTTTAATTTTCTCATTAGAAGAATACTAAAATATTGCGACATTTTCGATAGATTTTTAAAATATTTCTCTTTTTACTTATTTTTGTTAGATAGATCTGAACACGTGATAATATTTTTTCAAAAATAAAAGTAATTTGAAAAGTTTGTTAAGAAAAATATTGTAAAAAAATAAACAAATGATAATATATATTGGATTATAGAAAAATTCGTCTAAAATGCAGCAATATAAGTACTTTAATACAAGTTTGATAGAGCGGAAGGTAACATCTGTTTTTTTTGGATGAAATATAATGGTCTGAATTTTTGATCAAAAGAGTTTGATCAACTTTCAAATTTACTAAAAAGATTTGATCAATGTTAAAATTCACTAGACTGATATAAACAAAACAATAACGTTGTAAATAATGAGTATCGTACACAATCTAATCACAATGTGGTTTTTTTTTCTAAATTATAGCAACTCTATTTTTACGGACATTCTTACCTAAACACATTCATAAGAAGCACTTATTAATCATCAGAATATGTATATATAATTAAACAAGTCTATCAAGTTGTATCTAAAAAATGCACACTGCCCCCTACTACATCCTATTATAACTATGACGCAATCCTAAATTTTTATTTTCAAAGTGTAATCTAATATCTCTCACCAATAATTACTTGTTGGTAATTATATCTTTCTGTTAGTGATTCATAAGGAAATCTGCCTTACCAATAAAATATAACACTAATATTAACTACTGCAGGCTGATTTATTTTAAATTTCTATATATTATATTATGGAGTGGAGCGCAAAATTTATCTTTTAAATGAATCAGTGAAGTAGGTCTACGTTATTTACTATTTCATTTATATTATTAATATGACAATCGACTTATACGAAAGTGTAGACTCATTACATATAATATATCAAGGTAACGAAAATTAACTAACTTTTCCCTGATTCAGGTAAAAGTGCTGGTTTTTCTAACACTGTCTTGAATTATGTTATATTTATAAGCCAAAATTCCTTTTTTATTCTTTGTTTTTTTTTGTATCGTTCATTTAAAAATTTCCCTACGAACCCCTCTTATATCAAAACCATTAGTCAAACATCGTCAATCAAAACATACAATCTATATCTGTCCTGGTAATATCCGAGTTTCATGCCTCTAACTAACAGAACGTTGACTTTGTTTACCTTCAGAACACAGTCACGTCCTAGTAGTAAGTAAGCGATGACATCATTCTCAGATGATTCATCAATAGATTATATCTTTTAAGAGAACAGCTACGCCCTGTAGATATAGGAGGCAGTATTAGGTGGCGTCGGCGACGGTGACGAGGAGGGTGGCGATGGGGAGCTAGAGGATCCACTGCTAGTCGGCAGGGCGCTATGACCAGATCTCTGCTGTTGGGAAGGTCGGGGAATACGACCCAGACTTCGCCCCTCCTCACTGTTTTCTCAGAGATATACTTTCTTTACACTACGGGTTGTTCCGAATCCGTCGCCTCGTCGATAATTATCACCCTGTAACAACTAAAAGGAACAACATTTTTTGGGAAGCAGTGTAGGAAAATTGTTATAGTCTAATTGTGCAAAAAACATGCTACAAAAGTGCTGGTAGAATATAGGTAAAAATGTAATAATTTAAAAAACCTATACGAAGTTAAATAGATTCATAAAGATTTGTATACTATTTTCGTTACAATTAAAATTAATAATATATAAAATAAGGATTGTTGTTTTTGCATTAACAATAAATGAATTCATTTGTTAACTAACTAACCCTAAAGTCATTGAAATTTGCTAGTAAGAAAGATGGCAAACGCTATTGAAAATAATGTAAGTGGTAAATTATCCAGATTGTTTTAGATCTCTAAAATGGACTAGTTTAGTGATTTTTTTTTATATTTGCATCTTATAAAATAGGTTTTTAGTGGTTCAACTGTACAAATAAAATTTTTATAAAATTAATCCTCTAGCCATAATCGGCTTTTGAAATTTAAATTTAATGGTTACATACGTCATAAGTGGTAAGTGACGTGTTTCAATAAGATTGGTAGAAAATTTGCGATGTTGTCCATATGCTTTAATATTAACCGAGAAACTTATCTCTCTCTCTTATTTGTTGTCATTAAAAAGAGATAAACATATCGATATTTTTGTTCTCTGATTGACACTTTATCAAATAAGGAGTAAAACACTAAAAAAAATATTCTGTCATTTTCGTTAGTTTAATTTGTTGTTTGGTTGTGTTTGGTTTATGAAAGAAATTACTTCTATACTATTTTTGGTTCGAAAATAAAAATCCCTAACACCTTCTCTTGGTGTTATAGCGGTTCCTTCAAAAATAACCAATAGAAGTAATTGTTCTCTCGAGGAGTAACCCTTCTATCGGCACAGTGAGAGAACGAATTTCAAGAATACCGTTTTGGCATTTTCAATAGAACCACACCCACTTTCTATTGGCTGTTCTATTCTATCACCGTCAAGAATAGGGGTCTTGTTTGTTTATTACAGATAAAGACGATTTTCTCTCCTGTCATATATCTTGTCAACTGGTACAATCAGTTAGTCACAGAACAAGGTGTTTTGTGCCGCCAGTTCTTTGAGAATACTTAAAACGAACGTATCTAAAATGTGACAACGTTGACTTTTAAACACACTTCATTATTGGTTATTAGTAGGCGCTACGTTTAAAACTTACTAATTATTTATTGCTAAATTTTACGAAATGAGAAAAATTAATTGCAAAATGAATACCAATATAAGTAAGTAGGTATCTTATCCCAAATATATATTGCTATCATTTTGATTAATATGATCCTACTAAACTAGTCCATTGTGAGTAAAATATATGGTACAGGTATAAAAATATAAAGTGTTTCGGTAACGTGGGTACTTCTAGAACAACGTTGAACTAATATAAAAACTTTACATTTATTTAAGACGCTAAAGTCTATTAGTTGAGTTAACTAAATTCTAATATCACACAGTAAAATGTTGGATCTGGAACCGTTGGCAAAACTGATAACGAAACCGTTTACACTACCACTACACCAACACACACTTTTAACCCCTTTAAAGTGTGTAGTGGTAATGTAAACGGTTTCGGTATAACAAAGTAGCTTAAAAACATTCCTGGTTTTTTGACGCGATTGCAAGCATAATGTTTTTATAATGTACAGTCATTGTAAAAATAGTTTTTTTCTTATATTTTGTATGTTAATGGTATTTTAATTTAGAAATACCAATGTGTACATACAATTAACCAGCAAAAGTGTACAATACAAACATGCTATAATTAAACAAAAATAAAGATTTGCTTTAATAAACATTAATAGATACTTATTTTAAAATATCCTATCATGCAATAATTATGAAAAGGTTGACACAAAATGCTCTTAATAACACAGTTAAACCATCAATTTTTTTTAAATATAAAATGTGTATGATCAATAGTATCTCTCATTCTATATTTTTTGTAACTTGTTAATGTTAAAATAATATAGTGGTAAATGTATCTACAAAGAGATAGTCTAAATAAAAGTTATATACATCCCTGACTTGACAGAAATATCTATTATTGGTAAAACATATTTGTAAGCTAAAAAGGTTTAATGAAAAACAAAACTAGAGTATTAATTACGTTGACTAAACAGATTACAGGATTCATTTATTTAGCTACCTCCAAGACTTTCTAGTAAAAACACGCGAATTGGAGACTGACATACTCCTTAAGAAGATTTTAGGAAATTTTTATAATATATATATTTACAAGATTATTATAGTTATTTTAAAAAGTAATGCAAATTATAATAAATGTATTTTAGAATATTAATACACTAAAATACATTTATTAAATACGAAGCAGTTTTAATATATGTCTTTTTCCTAATATCTTTCCCAGGAAAACATATTACACATCAAAACTAGTAATTACAAATAATTTCTTCGGTTTACCTGATGGGATCGTAATGTCCCAAAATTGTCGCGACCTCTGTAGTTGTCTCGGCCATTGTAGCCACCATCGGTCTGGAATTGGAAGAGCGTTTCTGCATTATTTTGGTGTGGTCCTTTGCGGAGAGTATTTTTGGGGGAATGAAGTTTGGGAGGAGGTTGTGGAACTAAAACTGGTTCGGCGTAAGTAACTTCTTCTTGAGGAAGTAACTTTGGTTCTGCTGCAATTCTACTGTGAACAGAGATTAATTGAATATAAATATATTTAAACTTACTACACAATCATTTGATTTTTACAGTAATAGTTATTTACGTTTCAAGTCCGGGAAGTGACTTATTACGGTAAGTGCCACTTCCCGTTCTCAAGCGAGTCCGGGAAATGGCACTTTACCTTACAGTATGAAAAAAAGTCTTTAAGTGTTTGGTTATCGTTATGACATTACTTTTAGATAGGAAAAATATATTGGTTATATTGGTTTACATATTTATATTTTTAAATTAATTAATGAATGTTTATGGATGATGTAATGTACCTGTTCATATTTTGTCTCTGTTCAAAATACTCATACTCAGTATCTGGATATGGTAGATTGTCGTCTTCGTCTTTATGGCATTTGCGACCACATAAGTAACCTGCGAAGAACCCTACAACTAAAGCAGATACTGAACCCGCTACCACAGCCATTATGAGTGTTTCTACCGAATACTGATTAGGAAGAACATCGGCAGCTTTAACTGCAGGACCTAAAATGAAAAGAATATTTACATTTTGCTACTAATTTCTACAAATTTTAATTAATCATCAAAACACTAATGCATGTTACTATAGGATTCCATAAATCTTAAGTTGTACTTGAACAGACCGAAATTATATCACAACAATCGCCAACCTTCAATCATTTTGGTAATGTTTTGATTATGATTTTTTACTGGCCAACTCTAATCCAACCTGGGCTTGCAGGCGCTGATCGGTTCCAAACAAGACTAGACTAATGGCAAGTGGTGACTTCGGCATATCGCTGATTAAGTTTATTATAAGAAATTTTGATTTTTTAAAAAGATATGTCGTGAGTTGTCAAAATTGCCTTTGCGAGTTATTCTTAGTTCGTGATCGACGTGTTCGCAACTACTATTATATAAATTAAAATGAAACTTACCACTACTTTCAAAAGGTTTATCTTGAATAATATTAATAACTTGGCCATCAGGTTTGTCATTACTGGGTTGATGATCAGAATTATACTTTGGTTGAGAAGAGCTTAATCCTCCTACTGATCCAGCGTCTTTTCCAAGTTTCAAAGGAGGGCAAGCAGCGTGTTCTCCAGTACTAACACTTTGAAAGAAATAACTCTCTTCGCCCCATCTACCAGATCCTTTGGATCTACACTTTCCTTGTACTTTGTCCCAAGCGCAATACGGATCTTGCAGAGCAACACATTCACTGTAAAATAAAATATTATAAGTTAAGGGAAAATTAAGGTGACAATGGTGATTATTATATAACGTATAAGTATATTTTTTTATATAAGTGATATTTCACAATATATTGGAAGTTATAGAAACCCACACCCACCAGAACAATAAAAATTATGTTAAATATTTCTTTATTTATTTCTCTAGGCATACAAAAGAAATTTAAATTGAGCAGTTTCAACAATTTTTAACTGCAATGACAAACAATCAAAAAGCATTAATTGAACATCTAAATTTTCAAACACAGGGTGGTAGAAAAAAAACTTCGGTTCACATGCAATCACATTGGAGTCATCTAAAACGGCGAAACATTTTAATGTAAACTGTAATATAAACTTTATCAAAAATTTCTAACCATATGTAACAGAAGACTGATCACCTACGATGAAGGTATCCAATCGCAAATACGAAAAGCTGTGCATGAATTCTACTCCGAAAATATTCAACCAACACTGGCAAAAGTTCTTGCTAAAATAAATTCAGACGAAAATGTACCAAATTTTTCTAAAAGTACGCTAAGACGCTTGCTTAACGATATGGGGTTTGTTTATGGAAAGAGAGGAAGAGACTCGATTATAATAGAAAGAGCTGATATAATCGCCTGGAGGCACAAATATTTAAGATCAGTGAAGAAGTTCCGCGAAGAAGGATATAACGTAATATATCTGGACGAGTCATGGATTAATGTGGGCCACAGTGTAAATTTTGAATGGAAAGACACTACTATAAAAAATGCCCGAGATGCATTTGTCAAAGGACTGACAACAGGACTGAAGGCTCCAAGCCAACGAGGACCGAGATTTCTTCTTCTTCATGCAGGCTGGAAAGGCGGTTTTCTTGAGGGTGCAGAAAAAACTTTTCTGGCAAAGAAAGGTGCAGACGATTACCACGACGAAATGGACGCAGAAGGCTTTGAGGACTGGTTTAAAGATCAATTGATCCCTAATTTGCCGAAAAACGGATCAAATAATGTTGTAGTGTTGGACAATGCGTCATACCATTCGGCGAAGTTACCTTTTCCAAAGACAACTTGGAATAAGGAACAAATAAAGTACTGGCTACTGGAAAAAGAGATTTACTTTGAGGATGATTATTTAAAAACAGAATTATTGGCTACTGCAAACGCGTTTAGAGAGCAGTACGACCTAAGAAAAATAGACGACATTGCCACGGAACATAATATGACAGTCCTACGATTACCACCTTATCATTGCGAATTAAATCCTATTGAAATGGTGTGGAGCCAAGTGAAAGGATATGTGGCTCGTAATAATAGTACTTTTAAAAAAGAGGATGTGGAAAAACTTATAAGAACAGCGTATTCGCAAGTAACCCCATTGCAGTGGTCTAATTATGAAAAAAAGGTAGAGAAGACAGAGGAAAAGATGTGGCAAACAGATCATTTAATGGAAGATATTGATTACCAGATTTAGCTTGTGGGATGAGCAATGAAAGTACAAAGCCTTGTACTGTGTGAAAATCGAAATTAGTATTAGTCTTACGTTCCTGAAAAAATCGGATTCGGAGCAGTAGTTTTTACAACCAATTGTAACCGATTTTCAAACTATCATTTATCATCTAACAGTACTGTTTTTAATAAAAAATGTACGTATTGTTCCAAGCACTAAAATAAATTAAAAATATAGATGTCCTCACACCACAAACTCTCTTAGCTCAATAAACTCTTCAAATCTATTTAAAAAATGTACAAAAACAATCCCAGATCCCTCAAAATAAAACAAGAAACAGAAGTTGAATTGAATCTCATTCAACGCTGGAATACAGGGCAATGAAGGGACAACTCAACATGCGAAAAGAGGCAGTGAAAGCTGATAGTAGGAACATAATGAACGCATTTTTAAAAAAAAAGAAGTTGTTTCAATAAAGTGGGTTGTACCTACCTACAACTTGAAATTTTAGTACTATCACAGCGATGTACTCTCATAGACTGAACTTCTGTATCCGAAACGACCACAAGGCGAGTTTCTTCTTTACCATTTTTCACGTTTTTCATTATTTTTATACTTCGTACTGGTGCATGAATAGGAAAAACTTGTATTTCTTCTATAACAACTGTTCGCACCCCAAATCTTGAATCGGCAGATAAGCCATTAATTGCTTTAATAACCTTACCATTATCTGAAAAAATATAAACACACATATTATACTTGCACTAGCACATACTAATAAATGTTAATAAAATATTACGAAAACAATTATTTTAGATATGATTGTAATAGCCACATTAGAATATATTCGAAAATACCCGTTACATTTTATCAACAGTCTGTGATGACCAACTTGCTGCTCTCCCTAGATTTACTGACTGAATAATATTTATAATAAAATAACAACCTTTTAATGTTTAAACTTAAGTAAACTGGATTTACTGAATAATATGTATATTTTTTAACTAAATATGTTCCCTTCGCTTAAAACATTGTTTTTTAATCCTTTCTATTTTTTTAAAAATCTGCTAAGAAATCAACTGCGGGGTGGGATTCGGATTATTTTACTGTTTATTACTTTAATTCTATTATGGTTTTACACTGTTGATGTACGGTGATTTGGTATTTGTTTGCGTTTCTTGTGTTATTCAACGTTTTTTAATTGAATAAAACTTTATTTGGAGTTATTTAAAATGGTTATTTAAGAACTAGAGAGAAATGTAGCAACTTCTTTGCTATACAAATTGTGGAAGATGTATGTAAGGAGGCAGAAAAAATTGTAAATTAAATATATTGGTGTCACAAGACATTAAATAATTTACACACTTCTGTTTTTGAAATATTTGACGATGAATTTCTATAGGAACATTCGATTTTTATCAAAATTTATTTTAAAACCATATTTTAATTTAAAATCAGTAAATCATAAATGTACTTAAATAAATCTAACTATGCTAACTTATATATAACTATATATAAGTATTATTGTTGAACTGATCGAAATTTCCTCAGGTTTTTAAAGAAATTCTTTTGGTTTGGCACCTGCCAGAATTTATTTTGATTTTAATTCTTTTCCTGAATCAGGTCTCCACCCACCGTTCTTGTTAGAAACTAAGGCTGATTTACATGTGTATACTTCACATTATTTTAAGATATTTGGGTATTCTTACTGATTGTGCATTGACAAATTTCTGGTTATAAATTAATAAAAATATCATCTAGTCTCCCTACTCTATGATTGTACAATTTTAAAATATAATAATTATTGTACCTGTTCCAATGAAAAGCACATCATAAGTTTTGCCTCCCGGAACTTTAACTTGTGGATCTACTGCTATTTGTGTAAATCGATAACTGAAAAAGAAAACGAATTACTGTTAGTGATGTTAGGGTTAGTAATGTTTAGGAAGCTAAATATTAGATGGCATTAAAGGAATAGGTATATGTAGAATTATTAATATTGTTTGTAATGTGTAATTTGCTAAAGTCTAGATGAAATTGCCATCACAATAGTTTAAAGGTAAACTACTTTTCCGTGTCTTACAACTCAGGATGAGTTTTTACCGACTTCACTCCTGTACGTTACTCATGGCATCAACTGAACTGCTAAGAATTTGTATTTATTGAGTTCTCATCCGGTAGACCATATACCTACAGGGTGAATCATAACTATTGGGACATATACTAAGGACAGGTTATTTGGACCAAAATATGGCTATTGGGCCAAATATGCCTTAATGTTGCTGAGAAAAAAGATACAGGGTGTTAAAGTTAATTTTTGTTTTTCGTTTTTTGCTAATAGTTTCTCTGTATATTTATAAATTGATATCAAAATTGGCACAGAGGCATAATCTTAGACAAGAAATAGTATTTTATTTACAATTCCACTATCAAATACCAAACTAATAAACAAAGTTGCAACTAACGTAAGGTTTCCGTTTTGACGATAAATCAAAACTAAACACACTTTAACTTAAAAGAACTCACAAAAACTCAAACTAAATGTTCTACATGGTCTCCTCCGATTTCTATGCCTTTTCTAATTCTTTTTATAAAGGATTTTCGGACGTTAAAAAAATGTTATTCTGTCCCCTTATAAGATTAGCTGCATTTTGAATGTATCTCCAAAGTTCGTCTCGTGTATTAATTTTATTGGCATAAACTAAGGACTTCATATGTCCCCAAAAATAAAAATCTAGGACTTCTTGGTGGCCATTGAAAATCACTGCCTCTGCCAATCCATCGTTGAGGAAATACGTCATTAAGATGATTTCTAACAGCTAATGAAAAATGAGGTGGCGCTCCATCCTGCATAAACCACATTTTTCTTCTTACATCCAGTGACAGATCATCTAAAATATCACTAAGAGTATTTTCCAAAAAGAATAAATAAGAATCTCCATTTAAATTCGGAGGAAGAACATAAGGCCCTAGTAGTTGGTCGCCTATAATGCCACACCAAATATTCAATTTAAACTCATGCTGAAAATGTCTAGCTTTAATAGCATGCGGGTTTTCTTCTTCCCAATAATGACTATTTCGTCAATTAAAAACCCCTCGTCTGGTAAAAATTGCTTCGTCGGTGAACATAAAATTCTTAATAAAATGCCTGTCATTGCGATGTTTATTCAGAATACGTTGGCAAAACTGTAACCGTCGTGGAAGATCTGTTGGAAGTAAATTTTGAACAGGAATGAAGTGATAAGGATGGAGGTTCCCTTTTTTTAGAATTCTAATTATAGACGACTGACTTACTCCTGTTGCTGCTGATAGATGTCGTGAACTTATTTCAGGATTTTCATCTACTCGAACCAAAAGTTCATCTTCTTGATTAGGTGTGATTTGTTTCGGTCGACCACCCCGATTTTTAGTGTGAAATGACCCAGTTTCACCTAAACTACGATATAATCTTGCAAAAGTTTTGTGATTTGGTTGCCTTCTGTTTGCGTATAACATTCCATACCTTCTGGCTGCCGAGCGACCGCAAAAATTTTTTTGTGCGTATACGCAAATCATATTTCGCATTTCTTCATTAGTAAAATGATTGTGACGAGACATTTCAATCAAAAAAAGTAATGATTACTTTTAAAAAATGCAACATTACACTACGCTGTCACATCAAAAATAATTTACTCTGAACAAATGACATTTACCAACAACAATTATCTGACAGTCCAAAGCATACTTTTCATAAATGAATTAATATTTGAAATCCTTTTTTAAGACTCTAAGATTTTAAGTTCGACTGCGTTTTTATCGAAAACGGTTGAAATTATCATGTTTAAAGAAGAGTACCAATTTTACGTAAAACTGATGTTTACGTCATATTTTCTAATAAAAATTACTAAAAAATTTCATCAGAAAAAGTTTAGACTCAATTTGATCATTAGGAATGATCCACGTGGCGCCCTCTATCACAAAACGTAAAATTGTAAATAAAATATTATTTCTTGTCTTAAATTATGCCTCTGTGCCAATTTTGATATCAATTTATAAATATACAAGGAAACTATTAGCAAAAAACGAAAAACAAAAATTAACTTTAACACCCTGTATCTTTTTTCTCAGCAACATTATATTAAGGCATATTTGGCCCAATAGCCATATTTTGGTCCAAATAACCTGTCCTTAGTCTATGTCCCAATAGTTATGACTCACCCTGTATATTTTTCTCCACTCAAAGACCGGTCTCAATTCCCTACATTAAAACCGATCTAATGATTATTTTGTGTATGTTTATTGCTTTATTTTTAGGAGATTGGATTGCATAAAAACATTTCTTGGCGTCTAATTTCATCCATGTAAGTGATATTTTGACTTAAAGACGCTTTCTATGATCTGGTTGTTTCTGGTGGATTACATATATTCTTCATTAAATTTGAGGCAGATATTTCCAGCATGTTTTTTGTAGATGAATGTATTTTTGATATCTATCCTCCTGATTCCATTGACCTATTAATGTAATCATTTTGAAATACTTTTTAATTAGTTGTAGTTAATGTAGTTAGTAGTTGGTAGTTAATGTATAGAGACGATGACTCTTTTCTATTAATTTGGTATCTGGGATCCATTTGCGTAGAAGTAACCTACGCATTCTTATGGGACTGTTGGCTTTTCATTTTTTTGGTTGACGCGGCCACTACTGTATGCTCTTAAGTATCGTCCAAATCGATCGCAATGTAATTCAATGCCGGTGTAAGTATTTTGTTCTTTCATTAGAAATCGGTCAAGCCCGGTTTGGAAATTAATTAATATTTCTAAACCTCAGAGAGTGCAAGTAGAATTTTTTTTTTAAAGTTTATTATTGACTAACCCTCGTATTTTGAAATTTACTCTAATCAATCAGTTGTCTGAAAATGGTGACAACTTTATATTTTATACTGTTCAACATGCGGATAAAGAAACCAAAAACAAAAAAGTAAATCACTCCATCAATATGTTCACTTAGTTCCGATAAACCACCTCGATGTAGTAAACAACATGAAATTTTTATTTTTAAATAGAATACATAAAAAACTTTTTATCATTAAATCCTTTTTATATCCGTATTTTTGAATTTACGAGGTACTATGACTCTACTTTTATTTTGTTGTATGCTAAATTGCTAAAATTTCACATTAAGTAGCGAACTCGAAGCAAACAAACGTGTTTTTCACTGTAAAGCCTTTTAAAGCTGAAATTTCTTAAGCTGTACATATTGAGAACTGAAAACCTTTTATAATCATCGTCTGATATTTCCAAAAAAACTTTGAAGGATACATAATAAAACCGTGTAAAGAAATTAAAAAATTAAAACATATTATTGTTTACATAATGAAACTAGCTGGTACCAGAGCATTCGTACGCTTGGTTTGTATTTTATTATTAAATTTTGAATTTCATATATCTTCAAAGTATAATAATCACGGTAAAATAGTTTATTTCATACTGTTCCCTAAAACGTACCTTTACGTACTTGAGTGCAATCCGGAAAAAGAATTTTACCGAATAGTAGCACGTAATATATTTCATTACGTGCTACTATCCTGTAATGAAATTTTACAGTCCTTTACATATTAAAACTAATAAGTTAGGTTTCAAACGTATAAATATACATTTATTGAAGTTCAACAGCAAAACAATAAACAGGACTTACTTAGTGGCTATATTAATATTAACGGTTATATTTTCGTTCTAAGAAATGCATTCTTGATCCATTTCATGAAAATTGGATAATGAGAATCACTGACAGTATCTAATTACATCATTAAGAACAATAATACTATGTTTCTCTGGTTTCCAGCTGACATCTGCCAAATGTCTAAATTTAAAACTACATATAATTTAGAAACAGGTTGAATGGATCTTCCTTTTTGTTTATGATTCTTCTTTTGATCAATCGACCATCAAAGAATAACCAAATAAAAGTAGGGAGCTGAAATTCACTGATAACAATTTAAACAGCCAGCCAAACAATCTCAGAGTGAGCCGTGTTGAATAGTCTTTACTGTTGTCGTATCATTATCCTAATATTTTGAAAATAATATAATAATTAGAGAATTCGTTTTCTAAGAGCAGCGCACCTTTAGCATCGACAGTCGCACTCTATAATCTCTAAACTCTATGACAACAGAAATAAAGTTGAAATTACATCTTAACTGGTGTTTTTAGAAATGACGAACTTGTATACAAACCAAACCACTACCCATACTCTAGCCCCCTCTTTTATACATTTAGGGGCTGAAATTTCAAAAATGCTAAAACGCGTGTTGTCATTTCTACTAAGTATTCTTTTTGAAAAGTTTGAAGCGGTTTGTAAGAAATGACGAATTTCCTTACAGAACTTCAATTTTCATTCAAAGTTATTTCTACTTATTAGGCTTATTTCAAAGTTAAAAACGGATTATAAGAAATGAAAAACTTCTAATGCCTTTTTAGCCAGTTTTAAGCGAATTGTCTAAGAAATAAAAATTTCGATTCAAACTTCTTTTTAACCTTTAGGGGTTAAAATTCCAAAAATGCTAAAACGCATATTATTTCTATTTAACAGTATTTTTGGAAAGTTTGATGGGAATTTTTGCCCCCCTCGGGTTCAAAAATTTAAAAATCTTTTCTTAGTGGGTGGTTACGTTATAAAAGGAACCTACTGTGTAAATTTTGTTTCTAGCTTCAGTAGTTTTTTGACTTTTGAAAGTAAAAAATGTAAAAAACTGATATTTTTTGACTTTTGAAAGTAAAAAATGTAAAAAACTGAAATTTAGAAAACCATGAAATTCGATTTATTCGATTTAAAAAAAAAAAACAAAAAGATTGAAAAAATAAACATACTGTATAAAAAAAGATAAAAGGGCGCATCTAATGATGTATCATTTATAAGGGTTTTAAAAAACCAAGTTGTCATTATCGAGGTTTAAAGTGAAAAAAATGTTTTTGAAAAATTGCGATTTTTGATGAAATTTCAACTTTAACCCTTAGGAAAAAAAACTACCCCATGGATTTTTTTTTTAAATATAGTATGTCGTAGGCCCAAGTATCCTCTTTCGATCGAGGTGTCATTCAAAAATATATCTTTAAAAACACCAAAGTTATGGAAGACAGTTTGAAGCTAAAATTCGATTTTCAAAAAAACACGTTTTCTATTTTTCCGGAAAATTGGAAAATTTTCGTGAAATGCCATTATCGGATTCTTAAATTTCGTCCCACCGTATAAGTTCGGAATGAAAACTTTTTCGATTTCCCAACAGTTTCCTTATTTTCCGGACCCAAATTTTTTTTTTCGCGAAAAAAAAAAATTGAAATTTTGACTTTGACGTCACACCACAAAGTCCTTGATGAAAATAACGAAAATTTTAAAATATTGACGAAAAGGCACATCATTTCTCTATAGATTACCAAAAAAACCGAAAAAAAATACACAAAACCTACCCCCGAAAAAAAAACGCCACCCAAATCATCACTCCTTAATTATGACCGATATTGGAACTTTTTTTATCTAGGTATTCCCAGCAAAATAATCAAGTGAGAATGTTATTGCCATCTCAACAAAACCGTATGCCAGTTCAGCAGCAAACGCAACAACAGCAGCATCCGCAACTTCCACAGCCACATCAACAACAGCAGCAGCAACATCAACAACGGTTGCCTCTATACCATGCATAGTGGCGGAGGTGTCAAATGGCATACACCCCAACAAAGCACCTCGGGTAAGAAAATGTGATTAAATTGTTATTATCGTAATAAAGTTTTGAATATAATCCAGCTGCATTTATTAATTATACTCGCCAATCTTCGTTTATTTTTGCCTAACTTATAGTTGTACGACTAAAAGTCATTAAGTTTTCTAAGCTACTTTAATTCTAGAATCGACAAACGGTAACACGTTGATGAATCAGCCAGGACAAACAATTTTACAGATAAAAAAGACGATTCTAAATATTATCAACTATTTCAAATAAGAATTTAATACTTAATGTACTTACTGAAATATAGTCCTTATAAGAATAGGTTGGCCGAAAAAGCTAGGCACACTCTCGTCCATCAAAGAATGCGTCTTAATAAAATTTAGCGTTAGATCCGGTAAAGTCCTACTATCATTGTGACATTGTCCTGGTCTCGGATCCGGTACTTTGTTACTTAACACTGGCAACCAATTCGAGTTAATCGCAGCTTGTTCTTTGAAGTTTCCCTCAAAAGTATCGGTTATATCTTGAAGACTAAAAGCGCAAACCGCGCTACCCGAAATACTATTCGGTGGGGTGGTGAAGGTACCATAAATCAACTGAGCATGAACATCTCCGTATTTGCCTTCGATGAGATCAGTTGTAGATTCTAAAAACAAACAAAAAATATTATTAATAATTTTATTACTTATACATACTACTACAAATAAATAAGAGCTGAGGTTAGAAAATCCATAATCCCATTATAACAAATTTAACTGCAATAATAAAAAACACGAGTATTTAGTACCTTCAAAACCAAGTACAAGTACAAGTAACAATTCGAAATGATAAGCTACGACAAAAAAATATTGCAAAAATATATATACAAAGAGAAAACAGAAACAAAAATAATGAGAACTTTTGAACATAAGTACCAACGGTTAGATAATTTGTGGCCGAAATTCAAAGTAGTCTTAAACACGGCAAAGAGAGTTTATGGAATATACAAGAACAAAAAGCAAACCAAATAGTGGAATAAAGAAATAAGATTGGAAACCAAGATGAAAAAAGAAAAGTGGAAACTTTATTTAAATAATAGGAATGAAAGTAGGTAATTATAATGAATATAAAAATCAAAGAATAAAGGTAAAATAATTAGTAAAAGGAGCAAAAGAAAAATCGTGGGAAGAGCAAGACTGGTTTGAAGATAAACAGGTAAAAGAAGCAGTAAAAATGGTGTAGTTTTTGTGTATTTGCAAATCACGTAAACTATTTGTACCTCTATATTTTTACAACTTTTGCTTATGTATTATTAGACTGATTGTTTCACAAAAATTATCTTAAATTAATTACTTATATTGGAAATGACTTGGAAATATTGTGATGCTCCTACTTTATCAATAGATCTTGTATTCACGTGCTCGTATCTTGGCAATGTGCAAGACTTTTTATGATAATAAAACAATCATCATGAGCGGTATTTTTTTATTGATACAAGATCAAGGCCTTCCATTATTATCAAATATGTGTACAACAGAACTTTTTATAATAAATAAACGTTTTAATGGTGGGTAGTTCAGAACAATAAAAAGAAAATGAAAGCATATTATATGTTAATATTTTTATTTTATTCACAAATCCAAATAAAGGTTGTATTGTTGTTAGAATATACTTAAGACAAGTTGTGTGTGGTTGGTGTTTTTATGTTTGAGTTTTTGATAAAATATCACAAAGTATTAAAGTTTCAAGTTTTTTACTATTCCGTTTTCTGTGCTGATTAATTTTTTTGAGTACTATTTTGTAAGCTCACTAAAAACCTTTAGTGGTTGTTACGGTTTCTAATAAACAAATCAAATATTTACTATCACCACCAGATTTTGTATCTTTACTTTTTCTTTTGTAGTTATAAAATAATCTAAGCAAATATCCGATGTTCGTTTGAAAATACTTTACATAGGAAATAAAACTCTACCGATCCCATAATAATTTAACTTATCTATATCCTAAAGACCTATAGAGAAAAAAATATGTTGTTTATATTAAATATAAGAAGTATTTTAACATTTTTTACAACCATATACAATCTTAAAACTAATCAGATATTGGTAGAAAACTCAGATAATTTACACTTTTCCCATTTTGCGAAATATAATTATTATTTATTGGCCTAAGAGGTAAGATTATGCTATTATTTTTTATTCAGTTTTAAGATGAGTTATAGAGAAGTTTCAGCCAACCAAGTTCTTTCAGTTAAAACTTTGGTGAAACCGCCGTGAGAAGAATTTAAAATTTGAAAATTTATCATCGCTACTTTCGAGTGGTAGTTTTTAGACTTTTCCAGAAGCTTTAGATTTATTGCTCAGACTAGATTAATATTCTATTATAGTTAACTTTTGTCTACACGTGAAAATATTAAAAATTAAAAAGGCATTTTAATGTCTGGAATTAAAATGAGAAATGTTGGGAAAATGATTTTTCTTTATCGAAATTAATTAAAAATATATAAATTAAATATAATATATTATAATGAAATTAAATATAAAACTTTTTATGATGCATTTGATTTCCTTCTCAAATGAGAAGTTAGTTTTTTAAATTCGATTCATTAATTAACATATAAAGAGTGTTCCTTAGCTAATTGTACAGGGTAGTAAAGGTTACCTAACTGAAATTAAATTTTTTGACAGTAGCCTTTACGAAATTTATTGTACTAACAACTAAAAAGTTGAATTAACTTTCACTATTTATTCTATAAATACTTTAATTGCAATGACGGCCGTTTCGCTATCGAAATAGCATCGTCAGATTGACATATTGAAGTTATACTTTGTTTGTAACTAGGTACTTGATGTTGATAGGTAGTTAAGGCTAGACCAAGTAAGGAAGTAATAAGACATAACAATATTAAAGCCTAGATGTTATTAGCCCTAAGGGATTATCCTAGATGTATTTCCCTCTAAGATCAGTATAGCTGTGCAATGATATAGAAAAACCAGGAAAAAACTATATCATGCTGATCTTTACAATAACTTAATATATTTATGATATAATTACGTCTTATCTATGTATAAAATGAAGACTCAATCAAAGTAAACAGTTTAATAGAGGTGAACTTCCAAGATTTATTTGTTCATTTACTACTTTATATTGTTGATCTGCTAGATGTCTTTTGATTTCAAATTCTTCGAGAAAATCTAAATTTTGTTTTTTATCACAGGTGTGTAATATATGAATGTCATTGGTGTGTTACGTTCACAAACTTTTTTTGTGCTGTTGACATTTTTAAGATACTAAGAAATTCAGGACGTTAAATTTTGCTAGAATTTCCTGTCCACTATGCGTTCAGATTAATCGGTCTTCCATACTTCCTTTTCGGAAGAGGGAAAGTTGGAAACCAACATGAAACTTTGTAAATTGAAATATCTGCACTGTTTGTTTATTCTGTACTCGTTTAGGGTTGTCTTAGCCAACCGATCGATTTTGTTGTTGTAACCCGTTTTAAGACTAATTGGATTTTCTCTTAACTTATTTTTCTTAATCCTGTGTCTTTTGGTAATAAAATTAACCTACCAATATTTTGTTTGCTATTTTACCATTTTTAATCAGTAGAAAGCTTCATAAAATTATTTTCCTTTTTATCTATAAATCAATATCAACAAATGTTACTACGAAGGAGTCGTCATGGACAAAGTCTATCATGGGGCCAGCAAGCTAAGGGTCTGACGAACCTACGTGACCCCAATCCAGCTGTCCGCTGTCCTCTTCCTTTTTCCTTCCCTATTCACCTATCTAGGGAAGTAAACGCCTATAATACATCCGAAATCTTAAGGTGGAAGCAGGGTGCTAAAAGGCTGAATGGCCCATTCGGAATGGGCCATTATTACAAAATTTTGTAAATAATTGTTCATTCAATTCGATTATATATAAAAAAACAATTTTAATATATGTCTGCGTATACTTACGTATTTCGTTGAAAGCAAATGGAAATTCCCCAGTGACTGAACAATTCAAACGCGATTTCAAAAAAGAAGTCCATCGATTGCGAAAACGATGAGGTCCTCCACGGTCATTTTTGCAGACTCTCGCTACACGTGAATAAACAGCCTGTAAAAAACAATAAGCATAAGTATATGTGTAAAAAAACACGTTTTATTTTTAACTTTATTTGACATTTACCCCATATATTTTATTGCAAAATTTTAATTATAAGATTAAAATTGGAATTAACAAAAATAGATTAATACTTGACCGATTTAGGTTGAATAATTGCTGCATTGACAGCCTCGTATAAATATCTTCCATGTTCAAAAACAGATGTCAAAATCCGATGAGCCCCTAATAGGTAGATGATCTGCACAACGGTCGTAAACGGTTATCCAAAATGTCTGCCAGGTTGTACCTCCCGAAATGATGAAATTAATCTCATAAATTCTGCTATAATCTGGATTGTTTTTGTTGAATTGACTTTATTGGTAAGTACTTTAATACTGCTAAATAATATTTTTGTTGAATACGTTGATTTACCAAATTTTTTTATTAATAATGATTTATGATGCTAATTAATTAGCAATCGACGTATACGGTATGGATCAGCGAGAAACAAGAGCGGGAAAATTCAATTTCCTGGTCCTTTTATACTTTTTTCCAATTATGACAATAATGACATATAATTAGTAATTCAATTGTTTAAATTTGCAAAAAATAACCTAAATTTACGAAGAATGATGAAATATTTTTACAAGTTCAACTATTTCTTTTATAATATAAAGAAAATCTGTATTCTTCTATTCATTAAAAATCTGTTTAAATTAGGTAAGTTTTATTTTTTAATTTTACTGAGCTGATATAACTTTAGGTATAGGGAATTTGATTTATGACATTAGTACTTTTCAATAGTGATATAAAATACAGGGTCTTCTATTTAAAATTACCAAGAAAATAATGTACTAGCATTTTGACTTACCCTGTAGTTGATTTAACGAATATTATAAAAACGAATATGTTTTATAATTTATAACAATTATTAAAAAACTATGGTTGCAATAGATTAATGTTGCTATTCTCCTTTTTAATTATACAGGGGGTTAAACTTGATACGATTTTCAGGATTTTCAGATGAAGTTTTTTTAGGTTTAATACAAATTTAGTTTACTTAAAAAATGATATACATTAAATGCAAATTATTGAGCATCACACATTTTTATGCGATGACAGGTATAAAAAAAGAAATTTGCTAATCTATAACTCAATATGAAGAATATTTAGTTGAATATAAACGAAAACTAATATTCCCAGTAGCCGATTTGAGGAGCAAAAACATGAAATATATTCGCATAAAAAAGAACTAAAATAGGCTTAGGAAATTTTTTATAGCCATACATCTTTCCCAAAGCCGAACAAACACAAAGAAAGATTCCAAAACTTTCTAATCAGGAGTTCCGCATCTACCCCAGTGACACCAATATTAGATTTCTTGGAAGGTTACAAATGAAGGCATTTAAAATTTATTTTTGGTCTTTTGCTTTTTGCCAAAGATTTATGTTACCATTTTGTAAGTAAGCTTGGAAACGAAAGCTCAATTTGAATTTAAATAAATAAGCATTTAGAAAATTAAATTTAGCTTAATGAAGATTTTAATGTGAGGGAGTGGTAGGAAAATACAAAAAAATACTTCCACAAATTGATAGTATGCTAAAAACAAAAGTTCTATAAACGAAATCGTTTGGATAAAGGAATTAAGATGTATAACGAATTTACGGAGAGAATATTTCAAAAATACTTTTTTACAGCAATTAAAATATAATTAGGAATTTATACAATTAGGAATAGGCATTTAGGTATGAAAATTTTACTCCTCTACTTTTTAACCAATAAAATGTCTTGAGTTTCATTTCATTTTTTGACAGCTGAAACGACATAGAACACTGAAACAACGTACACACCAGAGACAAATAAAAATATGTTATATTTCTCTATGGTGCAGATATAAAACTAGTAATTATGAGGCTTTGTGACAGACGTCAGATTGGATTAATTATTATTTTTCAAATTTTTCTTACCAAATACCACGCAACGAAAATAACTTAAGCTCTTGGTAACTAAATCCACCAATGAACCAAAAAATTTTCATTTTTCTTTAGGTTTGTTTATTGCACCGGTTTGTTGAACAAACGACTATTTATAGTTGTTAGAGTTAGAAAAGGTAAAAAAATACAGTGCGATATTGCATTGGAATTAAAAATACTCAATGTATCATAAAATTATAAGCTGCTATTTTATGCGATATAGGATTGTTTGAAGTTTATGGTAGGGTTACATATTTTGTTTGATTTTCAGTGTATTGGAGAATTTAGTGAATTATTATTTTTAAATGCAGAAAATTAATTACATTTCTCTCTTCAATTACTAATTTAATAAAGTGTATAGACAAGATAATTTTCATAGATTATTGCTTCATAAATTTTAGTTTAGGGTATTTTCAGGATAAAACTGAAAAACGGAAATCCTCAATTTTTGACTTTGAATTATTTGGGCTATAATTTTAAATAATAATTTAATATTTAAATAAAATAATAATAAATATATTAAAATAACTATTAGAAAAAATTAAAATAATTTTATCTTTTTATTGTTATTTTATTAATTACCCCCTTTAAAAATTGTTAATTTTTACAAATTTGACTATTCAAAGTATTTAAAATAATTGGTCAACTTGACAATCTCTAAATATGAAACAAATAAAAATATTCAACATAATCAACAAAGATTATAACAATATCCCAAGCTTATTTTAAAACTCATTACAACCTACACAATAAAATGAAAGATTCAACAACTAAGAAAGATCTGAATAACGGAGGAATGTGATGTTTGAGGATTCGTTTCTTAAGCAGGCAATTCTTTAATTTTCGAGTTCGTTGTTATCAAAGGTAATGATTTACTATTCCGTGAGGTCTGTTTGTGATTGAAGTTTAAATTGAAGTTTTAACATAAAAACTGTATAAATAAATGCTATCAGACAAAGGTGAAATCAGTGTATGAACTATAAATGTTACAGTGATAGACAGAGTAACCTTATTTCATTATAAAAACTCAGATAGTGAATGCTTAAAAGACTATTTCAGCAACAGTTGATACAGGTTTATATGAGACAATTTAGTTAGAAAAGATGTATGTAAATTAATCATTTAAGTTTGTATATTAGTTATAAGATGTTAATCTTTGATAATATCAAGAGATTTCATTTAAACAAGTACTTATAATAGTTAATATCTGGTTCATATAATAGATTAAAATAAAAGCTTGATTTTCATTTTTTTTTTAATTCAAATTAGTATTTAAAAGTTATAATAAGACTATCTTAAAAGATTTATGCTTAGATTTAGATTTATTTTAAGTTATTAGCTTAAATTTATATAAATCCCAGGTGATTGACATACCCAAAATGAGCACATTTCAAACTTCAATTTTATAAGTAAAATCATTATAAAAAATAATTTAAATAGCTTTTTCATGAATGTAAGAATACAGATTTTCTTTATATTATCAAAGAAATAGAGATGTAAAAAGATTTGATCATTTTACGTAAATTTAGGTTAAATTTTGTAAATCAATACAATTGATTTCCGAATTATGTGTCATAATTATCATAATTGGGAAAAAGGTATAAAAAGGCGGTGAAATTCAATTTTCCTTCTATTATCTCTCTTGTTTCTCTCTGATTCGTGCTGACTACGTCAATTGGTAATTAATTGGCACCAAAAACTCATTCAAGAAAATATTATCAACAAAGTATTTTAATAGTATAAAAGTACTTACCAATAAATTCAATTTATCAAAAACAATCCAGATTATAGCAAAATTTATTAGATTCATTTCATCGTTTCTGGAGATACAGCCGAGCGGACATCTTGAAAAGCAGGTGTGTTTGCGAATCACCTAACTAGCAAAGACCAACAGCATTTGACATCATTTCAACGTAGAAGACAGTTATACGAGGTATATGCATAAAAAACTTATTTATTTGTGTACGCATGATTTTGTAAAGGTAAATCCAGGTTGACTAATATAATTTGGAAAACAAGTAAAAGAGTTTTCTTAAAAAACATAGCCGTTTACCCCAAAAATTCTGGTTTAATACGTATTAGTCGGCAAATAACATAAATTTGTTGTGATTATTCTGTAAATATGAAATAAAGTAAAAATTGCTAATTGTAGCCTTAGTATAAGGTAACAGAAAAATTGAAAAAATATCCTTTGTTAGTCCTTTGCGAGTGCACGAAAATTTCATGTTTCTAGCTTTACTGTCACCACCTTTTAAGAATTATATCACCTCAAAGGAGCGGGATAATTAAATTTTGTAAGACCCATCCTAATTTCATACGTGCAATCACCTCCTGAATTTTGTCGAATGAATTTTGAAACACACTGTATGTTCCTGCATTCATCCTGAATATATCGCATAGACATTTAAATCAAAAATACGTGATTAACTATTAAATAAAAAAAATCCTCATTAATTTTGCAATAATTAGTAGAAAGTATAAAAGTATTTTCAAAGAATGTCGACTTACCTTGCCACAATTGATGTACTCCACTGCTGTTTCTCTGAAGAAGAAGTATACGAAGTCTCCTTGGGTCATGGATCCGACAAAATCGGGAGCTACGGAAAAGAGACAGAAAAGCATTAATCAACTTGTTATCAAAGTTCCATAGAGGTGTATAAGTCAAATGAAAAGTTTTTTGAAATTCGGCCGAATGCCTTTGAAATTTTCAAATTTCATTTATCACTATACTATAGTTAACCATCGCACAGTCAGGCAATGTATTTAATGGAATTGGCTGTGCCTTTATATATAGCCTTTTAATTTTATTTCGCAAATTATAAATGAAAAAGTTGGGATAAAATCAATTTGAGTCCACTTAAATTGTTTTAAAATTTTAGATGACATAAACGAGTAGATAAAAAATTAATCATACCATTCGAAAACAATGCACTAAAATCATGCAAAACAATAATTATATATTTTTTAATAGTCACTCTGGACGGATAATAAATGATATGATACAGAAAAATTCATCATTAAACTATATAAAACAATCATACAGGGTTATTTACGGTTTTCGGTTTTGAGTAATTAATTTTTTATGTTAATTTTTGCAATAAATTTAGAAACAAACATTTTTGGATAGAGAATGAAGAGGCCTTTCAAACGATATATCACAAGGCCAATTTAAAAAATTAGGGGTTGTAACTGTCACTCAAAAGGGGTTGAAGGTAGGGATTAAATTTTTGATGTATTTGTAACGCACAAAACCCACAATATATTTTAACAAAGTTCTCCGTGAATGATGTTAGATTCCATAAATAAATAAATAATAAACATTTGATTTTGATCTTAATGAAGCATGTTAAATTTCAATATTATCAAACAGTTACCCTTATCCAGCGCTTTAATTTCATGCCTTACAGGTAATCGCTTATCAGCGTTTTTTATTTGTACTTTAACAAAAAAGTTAACCCTTGCTTAACTATGCAATTAAATTGTATTTAAACCGATATTTAAAATAAAAATATAAAAATTGGACTGAATAATAAAATTAATATCTCCTTAAGACAATAATTATGCAACTTATGCTAAGTTTCCACAACTATGCGTCGTCTATATAGAATTATTACATATATGAAAAAATCAGTATCTTAATAATTGCTCCAGCTATTAATTAAACATGTAGGGAAGTAAAACAAAATACTAAAATAGTTAAAGTATTTGATACTGCCTATTCATAAAACTAAATATGACAATAATATATGACGATTTGTTTAGCGTTGGTCTTCTATAAGATTGTTACCAAATTGATAAAACAAATAATAAGAGAATAAGTATATAAATTATACAGTGCAAGCCTTTATAATCCCCTCCCCCCATACTATTATGCAGTGAATGGATTGGAAGACGACGTTCGATAGAATAGCCAGCTCGGTCAACGGATCTCACACCATTAGATTTTTTTGTGAGGGTACTTCAAATATAAGGTTTACGCTACAGCACCCGACAGTATAGATATTTTGAAATAACGAATTGTTGAAGAATGTGGGATAATTTCTCCCAACACACTTGAACGAGTACAACCAGAGTTTAGCAATAGAATACATTACTACCAGGAAGTAGATTTTGAACACTTGAACTGGTTCGAAAGTCGAGTACCATCTTTTAATGAAAAATATTTTTCTGGTAGGACCGGAATAAAATAAGCAAAGTGTATATTTGTAATACTTCTCTCTGCTTTTGAAATGGATTTTTTTATTAAAGAAAATGTGTACAATATTTAGATTACTACCTCGATTTCTGGAAATCCAAAACGATAGTCGGACAAAAAGAAATGACAAAAGAGGAGGAGGTATAATAGGAGAAAAGAAAAGAAAAACTTACCGTTGAGACTCATTGAATCATATTGTTCGGTTTGCAATGGTTCCCTGTAGATAATAGGGTCCATGCCGCTGAAATCGGCCACAGTTCCCGTGTACAGGTCTCCATCTGAAACAAAAGAAAAATAAATTTTTTGTACGTTCGGATAGCTGGATATTGGTTTCTCTTGAGAAGATTCTCGATCGTTTGCTTTTATAGAAAATAATCTAAAATAAAAAAAAATATCGGGAACGCTTTTTATCCATCTTCTGGAAAAATCTAAAGATTAGATCCATTGTGAGGATAAATATTTTAGTTATGATACAAATATTAATATAATTATAGTAATTTTACTTCACTTGTCGTCTATACAATTACACATACGTGTAGTTTCTGCTTTACCTGCTTATCACGATTTCCACAGAATCAACATTGTTGATTTTTGTTTGTTTGACTGATTTCTTTTTTCTGTTTTCTTGCTTATCAGAGGAAAATTATATGAAAAATGGCAAAACAAAAGTTATAAGACGGGAGAAAAGAAGATAAGTGATGATAGAAGAAGGACTTATCTAAAATTAAAAAATCCATAAGACAGGAAACAAAAAAACACACTAGAATAAGATTAAGAACATTTAATTTCACTTATAAGAAAATTTCAATGTGTACAAAGTAATTTAGTTTTAGCACTATTTATTAAAATCTTTAAGTTTTTTACTTAATTTATTATATATAAAAAGTACAAAATAATAAAATACAAATTATTTGAACCAAATAAAATCTACATTAATATTTTTGTAAAAATATCCGCATTATGTAGCATAATATTTAATGTAAATTTCGATTCATGTTTGCTGTGCGATCATTTTCATTGGTAGTTTCAAACCTATAGTTTGAAAGTTTGCTGTCAACTTTTAACCAGGGCACTGTAAACCTACTTAAAACACTCGGCTTGGGTCTTGCTAACTTTAATGACTTTACATTAAAAAAACTAGATAATGAACTACACAATTTAAAGTATTAACATTAAGTATTAATTTAAGATTCGTTTATTGATATACTCTGTATTCGTATTATAGAACAAATTCATTTTTAGTTAAATCGACCATTTTTATAAATAATTCTGAAACAGGTCGATTTATGTTTTGCGAAATTTAGTACGAGACTCTTCTCATATGTATAATTACGAAATGGAGAGAGGAGAACCACATTTAATAATTTTGTAGAATTTTGTATGTACGTTTAAAATGGCAAATGTTAAGGCCAAAGAAAAAAACTGAAACACACTTTGATGTTTCGGTATTTTGATTTCAGTGTTTTAGATTAATCAACTTATGAACTGGCATTTAGTTTTATAAAGTTTGTAGGCTTTTTTAAAAGCACACATGGTAAAAGTCAGAGTTATTTACCTTTTATTTCTGGACTGACTAAAAAGTTTAATTATCTGCCATGAAATCAAATATAAACTTGTATGTGGATTTGAAAATAAATAAAAAAAAAATTCACAGCAGTCGTCTATTTTCGTAGATATTAAACATATGCTATTTGGTTTCAGTGTTTCCATAAGCTTCAAACATATTTAATTGGACATTTTAATGACTATACATGTTGTTTAAGTTGCGAATTGTCGGACTGCGCCTCAGCTGGTAAACTGTTCTCAAAAAAATGGTACTCCATTTATCAACCATTTTCTTTTATATACTATTAATAATTGAATTAACTTGGACAAATTTAAATACCAAAAATTAGGCATACAAGAAAGTGTATAAATTAATTACTGACTATTATGTTATGGAAGGAAAAACTGTTTTTTCTTTTTATTAATTTTTTCTTTATTTAAATAAATAGTAATATATTATTTTATTTACAGAATATAAAGATTGTTTTAGGCTTTAACTGAAATTGAGCAAGTTCAAATTTTAACACAAATACATATTGCTTAAAATCGATTTCGTATTCTGGTTGCTTTGATTTAGATCGGGGTATACCATGAGCTGAAATACACGCAAGTGATTGATGAAGTATCTCATTTTCTTCATCACAACCTACTGGGATACAGATTTGGCTCGGTGGGTGTTAGATGGGCGGGCTCGGCAGACTCCGCCACCCGCTATCCTTAACGGTAAATAAATCAAGGACTCTCTTGACGTGTGGCCGACCTAATACTTAATAAAATGGTTTTTTCTTTACTGTGTTAAATACACCTGGGATTATTACACCAACATGTCATTTAAAACGATAGAGATTAATCAGAAC
The DNA here is from genome assembly GCA_035357415.1 of Ophraella communa. NCBI lineage: Eukaryota > Metazoa > Arthropoda > Insecta > Coleoptera > Chrysomelidae > Ophraella > Ophraella communa. Next base: position 29,892,048 of record CM068982.1, on the reverse strand, counting down.
AGAAAAAAGTACCTACGTTAATAATAAGTTTTATAACAGAAAAAAATTGGGTTCTAAAAAACTAATGCCTTTAAAACCTTAAACTCTAAATTGTTTGTTTAGTGTTTACAATATTATGGACTTTTCATTCCAATTTTCCGATTTTAATCAAATTTTCGAAAAATTCTACTACATATTTTAAAAACTGTATTATTATTTGCCTAAAAATAAACAAACGATAAAGAAAAAATTTCCAAAGCGAAATAAATATTTTTCAGGAATGGACTATTACTAAAATAATTTATTACTTTCCTCGCATCACTATTGGCTGCACTTTTGTTAGTATTATGATTTATGCTAATACATCAAAACTTATATCATGTCAGTAATTTACTAAAAACTCACATATTACACAATTATTTACCATAACGCCTCTCTTCTGTAAGATTATCTTTTAACTAAATCACTTATATCACTTATATCGGTTATAATTGCACAAGTGCATAAAAATTACCGATAATTTTGCAAGAAAGCGTGTTATCTAAAAATTGAACAAGATTTTTTCATATTTTGGCGAAAGAGCCCGGCTCTTTCGCCAAAATATGAAAAAAACGGAGTGCAATTTTTATAGATAACACGCTTGAATGTAAAATTATCTGGTCATTTTTATGCACGAGTGTAATTCAATGGAATATTTCACGAATAAAGAAATAAGTATTGATTTTTTTCTGAGAAAAATCACATATATACTGTCTGTTAGATTTGGTATTTTTTGGTTCACTTTCAACTACATTTTCAACTACATTTTTTACTCACTTTTTGAAGTATATCTGACATTTTTATCAGTATTGTCAGTCAGTGTTGTTGTTATTGGTGTCATGCCGACGGGATGTTTTCGCAGTGTAATTACCGCAGTAATTTTTCGATAATTGCATTCCTCTTATGACATATATTATACATGAGGGAAATATTCTCATATATTTACTTGTTATATAACATAAACCCAATATCTAAGGAATTCACATTTATAAATTAAAACCACATATTGTATTAACAGCTAAGTGTTAAAAGTGTTTTTCTAAATAGACATGATAATACTGCCCTTATTGTTCCTACAATGTTTCATTTGTTGAATATGTATAAATTGAATAGCTTTCTCTTTAGAAAATAATAAGTATTAAAATTTACATAAAAAAATAAATATTTTTATATAAAATGGTCTTACAAATTTGGGTTAGATACTGGATATGTCTGTTATCTTCATTCATCCATGGCAATACCATCTTATTTTCTTTACTTTAACCATAACCATTAAAAGTTTGCCAATAAATAAGAGAACAGACAAACGGTTTCCATATTCAAGTCAGAATGAATTTTATATTCACTTTTATATGCCTGACGCGCGTTTCAATAACCAAGTTATCTTCTTCAGAGACCGAAGGTAAACAGTTGAAGAAAACTGCAGCAGTTAGTTAATTTTGGAAACAGTAAAAGTAAGTGGTAAGAACGAAAAAAATTTTCAGAAAGTAAAGTGAAAGTAATTAAGCTGGAAAGTAATGTAGCTGAACCAAAAGTATAAACTAAATAAACCACAAGATATAGTAAATTCAAAATTTAAAAATAGCTGTAGAAGATTAGCACAGCTGTTGAGTGAATAGAAGACCTGGAGGATAGTTAAACCTATAGAAGATAAGTGAAGCTAGTGAAACAAAAAGGAAAAGGAGAATTTTAAAGACAAATTCTGCGGTAATTAGGGTTAGTTAAGATAGTAAGGTAATTAGTTAAGACTAGATAAAAATACAGAATTAATAAGGTAAAAAAAAGATACTTGCAGTGCACAGTTGTGCTTACTTTGTAAGAATTTTGAAGAGACAGTCTTACGGTATTTTTCGAATGACATTGTATCATCTTTCACCAGAACATTTCGCATTACATGAAAATGTCTGACCTCGTCATAACAATGGAATTAATGAACAAGTCAATTTAAATCAAGTTTAATACAAATCATAAATAGGTACATTTAGTAGTCCTCAAAATTAGACAAAATTTCATGTCTTTTGGAGGGATTAATTTATTTTTATAGTTGAAAACCACGCAAAGTTGCAAAGAAATGGGTTAACTTTTTGTCATTTATCATTAAAGAAACTCTAAATGGAAGATACTTCTTTGTCGATTTTCTACCATATTATTTGGAATTAAATGTTGCTACTAGTTATTTCAAATCGTTTATAAACAAGTCACGCATTCATTTTGCATGAAAAAATTGAATCACGTCAACCTAATTAAATGAGTCCAACATGAGAGAAATTTTTCAAAATTTTATAACGGATTGGATAAGTTCACTTATTTAATTTGATTTCTAAATGTATGATATTAAGGTTTGCAAATTAATTATTATACTATTATGTGGTCATACAACAAGAATATTCTTGAGACTTATAATTATAAAAATCTAGAAATACAAATATAGAAATGAGAAAAAATATATGCAACAGAAGCAGAATTGTACTAATAAAAAGTAAAATAAATCCAGATATTTTTGATGTAACGTTTATTTATTTTTATACTCTAATTTTTAATTTATTTCTACACTAAAACCGATGTACGACACAAGTTATTTACTATATACTGTTTTATATGAACACTTTTATTTCCTTTTTGATAACTGCATAAAGGACTATCTGCAATTTTGAGCACCTTCATACGCTTGTCAAGAGTTCTACGCTGTTTTGAGTAGTATATTGTAACATACCAAACGGTCATGTTAGTTAAATGTTTTATTGATTTTATTAATATTGGTAAATTTTCTTCATCATGCATACTTCATTAGGTACACTAGTGTTCTTGCATTCCGGAAAAGCACACCAACGATAAGTGGAATAGCTTATTTTTAAGATAAAACCACAGAGCATTTGTTTACGCCGCGAACTGATGTCACGACCGTACATAATGGCACCTACTGCGTACTGTATTTTGGACATAAGGGTAAGAACTGTAAACAAAAACTGGTGAACAATCAGGAGGCGACTTCATGATACTGGATGATTTGATACTGGATTATTATATTGATGCCTTTAAAATTATTAATTTTCATTATTTCATGTAACACATTGAGCGGTGAAAGTTTTTAAACAATTTATGCAAGAAATGACAAATTTTCAAAGTTGGGTAGCTGTACATTCCAGAAGAGGCTGCAGGTTAACGTTAATATTAATTTGTATAAAATTATTTAAGTCAAATTTAAGACCTATTAGGAGCTACGATTGTTCGAACAACCTCATAGATACTAGATATAGAATGTAAAAAGAAACTAATCAACGTGTTTTTCCTTGAACATTTTATGCAAAAGTTGTTATTATGTTGTTGAGAGAAGAGTTTTATTAAGTAAAATTAAAGATGGTGTTACATAAAATACGTTCATTTGGCAATAATTAGTCTTGTTGAAGAGGAATGATTTTCTTCTCTCTCTTCCGTGAAAACACAAGTAAGGAATTGCGGATGGTCACTTTCGAACAATAGCCGTTGAAGTAGCGATGAATACATACTACACTAAATTTCTATTTTAAATGGATTGTTTCTTAGACAACGTAATACAATTTATGTAATAAAAATAATTTTACTTACCGACATATATTGCTGTAGAATTGTGATGGGGATCATATGGACAAACAGCTTGACCTGGCTTCTCCTTCGCTGTTGTATAATTTTTTGTTAAAATGTTATATTCTCTACAAATCGGTTTAAAAGCATTGGTACCGCAAAGAAGAAATTTGCCTGTATTGGTTTTTGCCATAATTCTTATGTAGTTTTGACAATTTTCCTGGAATAAAAAAATAACCATTAACTTTTAGGATTATTTATTCACATATTATAACATTGTGGTTTTGTTAATTTAGGCAAATATTTCACATTTTTTTAATATAAATTTTTTATTTGTTGGTGGAATCCCCCCATCTTCGTAAGAGGGGATGGGGGTTCGTCGTATATTGACGTGACAGCATGTGATGAATGGCTGGTACGTAGAGAAAAATAAAGAATGAGGTGTAGGAAGAGAAGAGAAGTAGTTGGATTAAGATTTTGTTTATGTATAACTCCCCTTTGTTTTTATATTTAAAGGTTTATGATTTATATGAACTATTAATATTTACTACTTCTATTATATAACCTAATAAATCAACTATAATGGTTGGTTTAATCGTCACACTATCGGTAAAAGTGTTTTATCACTCTCCAACCACGTCGATGTTAAAAGAGGTAGAATTTCCTTTACATAGATAGTAAAACGTGCCCTTAATGTATTATAGGCATGTTTATTGCACAGAGACGGAACAGCATAATAGTTACTTTATATATTCAGGGACAAGTTAAAATAGTGTGTCTCTTCAATGTTTTCTCATATCTTCTAACTTGTGTTATTTTAACCAATATATGACCAAGACCAAGACCATTTTAAGGAAAATAGTATATAATTAATTAAAATGAAAATTTTAAAACCTTATAATATCTAACTTTAATATCTATTTTTAAATCAATAATGTAGAAATATTTTAACAAATAAAGATAGAAATTCCAAAAACTTTAATTTAAAAGTAATAAAATAATATAATGAAAAACCCAAGGTCAATGTCTCAGAATTGGTATAAACTAATGATAAAGTTCGCTTTTCTCTAAGTTTGCCATGTAAAATTGATATTTATTGATTGTTATACGAGGAGCGGTTATTACTTCATAATTTTCAAATCAAAATATTCCGAAAACGGTACATAATATCGAGTTTTACCAAGAGTACCTTTTTGGTGTAGAATTAAACGATGTTTATGTTCACTTGGAGTTTTGACTAATAATTCTACCCTAAAAAAAGTTATGTTGAATAATACGTTGTATGAATCGTGTAACTAGCGCCCTCTATGAGAGTTAGTTATAAAAACAAATTCATGGGATATATCAGCTTCCAAAACACATTCGTATAAAATTTCATTGCAATGGTGCCAGTAGTTTCGGCAAAATTGTAAGAAATGTGTAATTTTTTATTTTCTTCAACGCCCTTTATCTTGAAAACGGATGGCGTTAGAAAAAAATTTTACTAAGCAAACCCCAATTATTTTTCAGTTTTTTACCTACCCTAGAGACGGTGTTACCTTTTTTTGAAACACCCTGTATAAAAGTTTATGTTAATTCCCTATTTCTTTAAATGGTAAATTTCAACGCAAGATATTTTGAATTTTATTTACATTTTATATTATAATTTTAAAATCAGTTCTACATCTTTTGACTATTGAAATTTAATTGATTTATAATATTAAATGGTATCAACGTATCTTTTTTTATATTAGTAAAGTAGGATGGGTTTTCAAAAACAAGCACTTTGTAGGTAACCTTTCTTTACATATACAAGCATATATAAAAATATTAATTTATAGACATTTATTTATTTAAAATTAAATTTAACCAAAATTAAAATATTTTCTTTTGTAACATAAATCTAATGTATTTAAAAATTATTGAATATGAAGAAAAAATAAACATAAAAACCCTTTACTTTATGGCAATCATTAGGTACCTAGCTTATTTTACCTGTAAGTTACTCTATCCTAGCTCCTTTTTAAATTTATTAACATAAAAATATATAAATAAATAAAGTTAAATTAATTTATTGTTGATATTTCAACATAAGATTAATGTCCATTGTCCAAACTTTTAATAAAAATTAAATGGTAGTATCTACGAAGCATTAAATGTACCAACAGGTAAAATAAAAATTAATCAAATCTGAATGGACAAACTAACATCAACATTATTGTCTTTCACTTAGCGGGAAATTCTTTATTCCACTTTTTTCAATCATCTAAGTTCAATTTTTCACCTACAATCCGTACCTGACGTAAGATTTCGATAGCAAAATCATCCGGATCGTTAGGCTACGACTACACTCTTCCTATATTTCCGTAAGGCATTCGCTTATCTTTTGAAACCGACAATACTGGTTACCATAGTGCCGGTGCATGGTGTATGTTTATGGGATTAACTCGGAAATATATTGGACAGAATATGGGTGTACAGAGACTTGGCTCAAGATTACAACTCGACAGGTTCAAAATTTAGTTTCGATAGCAACGTCCTTTAGAAATCCAACCGCATCTTATCAATCTTTTTTTAGCGGTATATATATAAATCCAGTTTCCATAAAAGCTTTTCACTTTCTCTACCCGTAAAATACATTTTTTACGCTGTAAAATATACTGTCGAATATTATACGTACACTTGAGTTATAGTGAACAAACCTTTTATGATTCAATAACAGTCCATCATATTAAGAACAAAAAATACAAAGTAATTTAACAAAACTTAATGGACTGCCAGAAAGTAAAGGTTACTACAATCAATTTCATGTGATAGAATATTTGTATAAAATGATAAAAAGTAAATACAAAAATTCCCTTTACATTTATTAGAATATTACATCAGATACATTTAATAAACTTTTAAACAAAAAATAAAATTAAAAAATAATAGGTACTATTATAATAATCTTAATTATTGTTACACTCTCTGGGCCAAGTTGTTCTCAGATGTAAAAAAGCAAAGGTCTTAGACTTTTGGATTCAACCAGCAGAATATCCATAAAAATACACGCCTTGATTTACAAATGGGCAAATTTTGTCGATTATTCATTCCACAGAATGAGTTTGATCCATCCAATACTGTTTTTTTGCTTTTTTTATAAGGTGTACTGGCTGTTTTAAACAACTTATCAAATTATGCTCTTTTTAGTTTGTTCCTTAAATATACAGGGTGGTCCAAAATTATGTACATGAATTTCTAGAGCTGATAGAACATCAAAAAATAAGGGTACTTCTTCATGTATACTTTTCTTCAAAACCGAATAATAAGGGAGATTTAGCCCTTTAAAGGGATTAATTAAAAATCATATTTTTTTAAATAACAACCAAGTAGTTTTGATTACAAAGTTTAAACTTGGGAATCAATTATAAGGCATAAGAATAATTAATTTTATAATATAATTCACCCCACCCAACTTTCTAGTAGGGTAATTTTGGGGGGTAGGTGAGGGTTTTTACGCCAAATTTTTTTTAATATTTAAATAAATTTTAAAATTTAAATTTCTTAGACATTTTTACGCAAAAAAGATCCTCTTGTAACAATTCGTTAGATATTACCCTTTTCGATTTATTTAAACTCAAAGGTATACATGTACTGCACAAGCAGTAAAAGCACGTCTATAATTTCAGAATTTCAATACTACGCCATAATTAAGACAAAAATTATAAAAAATGAAGGATAAACACCAATAACAATTATTTTTATCAAAAAAGTGTCAATTCTAAATACTACTAATTTTATTGAAAAATTTTTTTGATCAAAGTGGTGTTCATGCAGACCTTTGAATTTAAATAAATCGAAAACGGTAATATCTAGCGAAATGTTACAAGAGGCCTTTTTTTGCGTAAAAATGTCTAAGGAATTTTAATTTTAAATATATTTTTAAAATATTTGAATATTAAAAAAACAAAGTAAAAAACCGTACCTAATCCCCAAAACTACCCTACATGAAAGTTGGGTGGGGTGGGTTATATTATAAAATTAATTATTCTTATGCCTTATAATTGATTCCCAAGTTTGAACTTTGTAATCAAAACTGCTTGGTTGTTATTTAAAATAATATGATTTTTAATTAACCCCTTTAAAGGGGTAAATCTCCCTTATTATTCGATTTTGAAAAAAAGTATACATGAAGAAGTACCCTTATTAATGTACATAATTCTGGACCACCCTGTATATGTGATATATTGTTAAACCCTAAAATGGTAATGGAGTAGACTTTTATACGCATTGATACCATAAGATCTGAAATAAGAAAATACCTTTTTGTGTTAAAAACTAAAATAGCAAATAATTAATATGTTGTATTCTATTGAGCAGTTCCAAAATATAAATATAAAGTTCCAAAATATAAAGTTCCAAAATATAAATGGCCTTCATTACAACTACAACTAAAAAAGGGGATGGACTCAACCGAATTTAGTTTGGTTGTAATGAGAAAACATTAAAATTAAAATTCGCATAGCATACTTTTTTTAAATCTCTGATTACCATCTTATACTCACTTTAAAAAACTATCTCGAGCTATATATTTTATCACGCTTTAAGTTAAACTTTGTTGAAAACTCATTTGTTGGTAAATTCCCAATATACCACAACTGTATTTTCCTGAATGTTGAGACTAAGTCCAATTTGCATATAAGATGATTCCAGCACAATTGTAGTCAGTAGCGCAACATAGGGTCTTACTAATATTTTTAAAATATTTAAACAATGTTTTTAGCACTACATATATGAACACAAAACTTATTTATTAAATACCTATAGACCTATGACAAAAAATAAGAAACACTAAACTACTAATAAGAACATTTTAATTCTATATAAAAAAGTTTTGTATATAATTCGTAACCTGATGGGTAGTCTGCAGTACATAGGAAACTAGTCAAAGATGGAACAAAAATTACAAATGACAGAACAAAAAGGAGAACAACTGCAAGCATAGCAGAATAAACAATAAATAATGGTAACAAAGGTAGAGTTTAAACAAATTAACTGCCAAGTGAATCTAACATTAAATGAACTTATAGTTTATATAGTAAGTTAATATTGCATAAGAAATATTTTCTTTAAAAATTAAAAGCCTCTGTATCTAAAAAGTGCTTTTGAGAATTTAAGCGTAAAAATAATTGATCTTAGTTAAGGTAATTCATTTAACAACATTAAAAACGCCGCTTGTAAAACTTGGCTCTTTTCATGAATTTATATCATTGCGCATAAAGGTAAAAATCCCTCGTTTGCTTTTGCAATGAAATTACAAGCACCACTTTTCTACTTTATTTTAAATTAACCAGAGTTGGCTTTCGCCCTCAAATCACATAATGGCGTCAATATTGAAACATCTTTAACTTTAGGGTGTAGGTATTCTAACAGGAGAAAATAATATTTAAGTGAAATTATTTTCAGATCTATATTATGACATTGAAAAAACCAAATAATACATGATCATGATTATAGAAAAGCATTTTTTTTAATATTCGCTATTTATTGGATGATTTTTACTCCAACTTTAATTATCCTCGCATATTACTGCGATTAAGAACATATAGTAGCGTCTGCTAAAAAAGTGAAAAGTCGAACTTTGGCCTTAGAGATTAGGTACTTTATTTGGATTTATTTTTTTAAGCTGTCTATTTTGACTTGTATCAAGTCGCTCTACTTACTTTTAATGTTTTAATAAATAGTTTCTATTTTTTAGCGTTTCTTAATATATAAAAAAAGCGACTTGAAATGCAAGAAACTGAATCATTTTTATATTTACAGTTTTTAAAAATAATGTATAATTTTAGCGTATTTCCAATTATTTATCTCTGTTCGATATCCTGCATCGTCTTTCACCTTGTGGAAACAACATACAAAATAGTCTACATAACTACAATATCCCTTTTGAACTGTTAGTCTGGTTCACATCTACGATTTTTCATAAAATATTTTAATATTCACCGAAAATTACGAACGAGGTGTCATTCAATTCGGATTATTACACTATATTAGGGGTTTTTTATATATTCAAAAGTTTGTAAGATAAATAGTTGGATATATCCAACACTGTTTTCTAAGCAGCCACACATAAAAATTTGCAGTTTGTACCTTGTTTTGTGCAAATATAACAAATAAATACAATATCACTTTAGAACTGTTAGTCTGGTTCATAAATATTTTGAATATTTACCTAAAATTACGACTAAGGTGACATTTGATCCGGAGCATTATGTAGAAGGGTAGGAAAAAGATACGCGTGAAAAATTATGAATTTTTCAGTTTTTTCGATTTTAAACGATTTTTTTTGCTAGGAGTTGTATTTTTTTATTATTGTATATGAAAATTAAAGTCATTACGAAAAAAATGAGACCTTCAAGAGGCGTCTAAAATAAAAATTCGGACCTTGATAGCCGTTACAAAATGATGTCTTTTTTTCGAAAATCGTTAATATGTCGGAAAAAAATTGAGTTATCGTAAAAAAAAAATTTCTACTTTTTTGGTATACAAAAAGCTATCACTGTACTGAATTTCATAACAAAATATTGATTTTTCGCTGAGTAAAAAATAAAAAACGAAAATAATGTTTTTCGCTTTTTTAGCTTTTATTTTTAGGTTATGTGAAAAAATGTTTTAGACAAAAGTTGTCGATTTTTTTATTGTCTACAACTTTTCCATTTAACTTTTTTCAATAAAATGCGTATTTACGCTGCAAATTGCAATTTCACCCCCTTTCCACCCCTACCACGCACCCCTCGCACGCATCTAAGATCTTGGATGGTCGCCTTTCGATTTGTAATTATTAAACCTACCCTTTTCCACTTAGCTACCTCAATTCGGACTTAAGTCATGAAAAAAAGGTAATTCCATTGCACTAAAGAGTTTTTTATTATTCTTAATAAGATGGACTTCCAAAAAGTAAGGGTTAGTACAATAAATTTAGTTCTAACCCCAGTTAAGTTAAAATAAAACATATACGAATATTTCTACCCGAAAGAGGCGATATAGAGGTGGAGAGTATTAGAAACAACAACTAAATCATGATAATTTAACTTAATAGGAGTAAATTTAAATGCTTTTCAAATCTGAAATTAATCAAAATCAACAGCATAATTTTCCTAGCTACCAACCACCTTAATCTAGGTCGTTCCTATATATATTCAGTCTTCGCAACACTTACCTCATCTTTACCCTTTACTACACACATCTTAGCATCGTGCTCATTGGAAAACCACATTAATCTTTGTTGTTCCGTTAAATCAGCCAAAGTTAAGTTGTAGACAACGTTCCTGCAAAGAAAAAGAAATATATTAGAAATAATAAAAAGTACATATTCTTTTTGTTTGAAAATGGAATAACAACGAACATACTTATATTGAATTATAAAAATATGAATGACCGGCAAAACGGTAAAATCTGATGTCCGAACGAAGTGGTTAAAGATGGATCATTTCTAACTACGGATCGCCATTTTAAATATGGTAACAAATTTAACACGTAATGAGGCTATATGTAAATTATTCATATAGGTTGTAAAATTTTAACTACATCCAAAAAATGCTAATTTTTGTGTAATCAACAATAGGAACATTTAACATTAATATTAAAAATGGTTTATAATATGGGTACACATGATCCTGAAGTCTGATTCAGATTCAGCTAGGTTTATTGTTCACTTTCTCTGTTATAGCTGCTAAGATTAGAAGTATTTTTATATTTTTGTATGCTAAAAAAATGTACTTAGGAACTTGTATATAATATTGAGTGAAAAATGAAATAAAGCGTAACAAAGGCCTATGGTTGTTCAGCAATGAGTAAAACAAAAAGCGCGAAGCCAACTGTGCTGCAACTGCTAAGTTTTCGATCACCTACAATCTATTTACCACTTGGAAACAAAATTTTCAGAGGAAATCACCGCACAGAAAAATGCGACGGGCCCAAAATATAACCAGCAACTTGTGCAAATTGCCTGGAAAAAAACTGAGGCCCCATCGGATATTAGGGTGGTGGAATTTCTCTCCAGAATGCATAAGTATAATTTAAAGGGTATGCAGGAAGAACATTTTGACTGTTATAAAAAAATCCATACATGGAACAAAAATATATATCTAAAAAAATCCAATTTCTGGTTCTAAATCCAATTTTATTAATACATTATCACGATTCATTTTAATTGGCAAAATTACATATTTTGTTTAAAGGAGATTCCATCGATAAATTTACCAATAAGGATGATTTCTCAACCGAGATAATTTGATAATCAATTGCATTAGCTTCGTTATTCATTAAAAACAAACAATAATCGATAATAAAACTACTTAAACATTCCTGATCAGAAAGAATAATGAAATCGTCAATAACAATTACTATGACAGGTTAATCGGTCATTTGACGGCTAGATTAAAAACGGCTGCTAGAAATTCGCCGCTAACTTCACACCAGTAAGTAGTTAAAGAGATTGTTTTACTCTAAACTGCTTAGAATAACGATGCTAATTCTGGCGAAACAGCTGTCATTTCATTATCTATTTTTTAAATAAAAGGTGAAAGTTTAGTTCAAACGTTTATTTGTTTATTATTCTTAGTATTTTTTATATTGTTTTTACTTTTAATTTATATGTATTTATTACTTAACAAAGGTGACTAAATAAACCGAAACAGTAATAGAGCCATCAGTTTTCCAGTATTTGTGATTCCATTATATTCACCGTCTAAGCGAGGCTAAGAATCACCTTAAAATATTTATTTAGAAAATTGCTAAAAACAATATAATAATTGAACAGCTAGAACTTTTAGCATAAAAATTGTAAACATTTTATTAGTTATAGAAGTGTCAATTAAATGTGCATTCAACATTCTTCCACAAGGATAACGGCACAATTCGAAACCAGCCAAAAACAATAAAATTTCCAGTTAGTTAACTATAATTAGTGGCAAGACAATTTGGCGAGAATTAAAAGCACTTCTACCGTTTGTTTTCTGTTAACTGTTTCTCTTATTAGGCGATATCCAAGCAAAAGGAGAATGCAGTTTGCAAACTGGTAATTACCAAAATGCATTTCTAGCACTTAATTTCGATTTAATAAGATAAAAATTCCAAAAGCAAATTATTTTATAATTACTTTCTCTTTCTATAATCTTCCAACAAAATAAGTGTGCGAGATGCTCCAAGGAGAGATAATCAATATATTTGCTAATGAATAAAAAATATTATGTATAACAAATTGCACTTTCAAAATGTTAATCTGGAACTTTCATAAATAAATTCCACATTTTAAAATTAGAATAAAATTGGACTTTAAATCAATAAATCTCCAAAACTACTGAATTGAATACATGAATTTTACATCGTTATAAAGGGTGTTAAAAGACCTTTCAAATAATGGATCATGCGAACCCCCTTTTCATTTAAGATTTTAGGGATGATGCCACCCCCGCTTAAGGGGCTGCAAATGTTAAAGTGATTTTATGCCAATTTTGTGTCCCCCTCGAAAACAAAATCGACGGGTGTCAGAGCGTTTTTTCAAAAAAGGAATAGTCTGCCAGTAAATGCCTCTGTTTCGTTTTCGGTACGCCACACTGTATATGAATACATGTTAAAGGAGTATGCATCCCATTTTGAAAAAAACACCACAATTACTGCATATAAATTTGATATCATTTTAAATAATTGCTTGCTTTACAGGCATTAACTATACAGATATTAGATATACATTATTTCACATTACAGCAATGCAGCCATCTAACGGCTTTGATTTTAAAACAACGTTAACCTGATTGACAGCAATTAAATGTTTGTTCAATTTCAAATCAACTCACGTATGTAGGTACCTATTAATGCTTTTCATATAGTTGTACTTTAGCTCAACGTTTTTGATACTTGCGCCTTCTTAATTGTTCTACTTCTTCGGAGTTGTGGCCTTTTCGTTAGATGTTTTTTAGACTGTCATATATAAAAACACAGAACACATACTTTCTGTTCACAAAAATTTGTTCTCAGTCAAATTTAAGTTAAAACACATTTAATTTTTTAAGTCCTAATTAATATAAGATACTGTTTTACTTATCTTCCGGACTTTTTTTATTTTTTACTATAAAAATATAAATAGGGATTAATAATTCAATATTTTATTTATTGTAATATATTTATAATCACAGATGGATTCGTCCAAAGATGACGAAAATATGTATAGTTACATCCACATACTTTGCCTTAACAAATTTTTAATGGAAAAATGAGTGCAGATCGTCGAAAATCCTTAGGGTGTTTCAGGCATTGTAATATGTATCAGTCCTTGAATCTAAATAGTATTGTGTTTGTTTCACAAATATCAAAAGTTGTTAAAGCCATGGAGAACATTTACAAATTTACATAGAAAAAAATTGCGGCACCAGTTTTTATAGTTGTGAAATATATTAACTGTAGGATTCAATAGTTTAATTTAAATTTTATAGTTATTTTGAGCCAAAGTGAATTACTATGTATTTGTTATTTTAAGCTCGTTAATTTTTTTTAGTTTTATTAAACCTTAGTATTAAAACTGTAGCAAATTAAGAATTAAGATATCAATACCAAACATTTAATATTGGATATAAAGAAATTTTATTGGCACCAGAAATAAAACTACAGTATAAAAAGTATTGCACTAATGACTATAATAGTAGTCCTAAATTCTTTCAAACTAAAGTCAGTTCTCTTTCGATGTTTATTTTTTAAGAATAATAAAAAACTCTTCCAAAAAGTAATGGTTAATATAATAAATTTTATTTTTTTAACTTAATTATTAAATTCAACGTTTTGTTTATATTTTTAAATCATATTTTTGGTTTCGAAAATATTTGAAGTCGGTAAATAAAATTGATTTTTTAACTGACCATATTATGTTATGCAAAAGTAAACTATAACTTAAATACTTTTTCAGAGAATTATTTTATTATTGTATCTCCCCGTATATCGGATTTGTTTGCATTCGCTTGAGCAGAACAATCGTTTTAACTCGTTGGTAATCTTAAAGGATTCTCTTTTGAATGACTGCATCTAACGACTAAAAATAAAATTATGCATATTCATCTAAAAAGGAAAAGTCACAAACCTCTCATTTATTAATATATACCCCAAGGGCTTTTGACGCTATGTCCCCTTTATTTCTGTGAACAATGGTTTTTGTCGTCTTAAAGGCGGAAATACAGCAGCAGCAGCGATGCCAACATTTCGCGATGGTGGTACATTAATTGAGGGTTGCTCGAAATGAAGTCTAATGAGATCCGTTGTGATTTGGTACACCGTCGCTAACCAGCTTTGACACTCCTTGTTCTGCAGAAGTCGAACGTAAACATTTAATGAAGGGGACAAAAACGCCATAACCGATATCAATGACGATGATAGTAGTCTGGTTGCAATTGAAATTTGCTCTTGTTCCTACTTTTTGCCAAGCATTACTAATAATTGAACGGTTAGCAGTAAAAAATATTATTAGTTTCTAGCATCTGATATTAAAAAAGGTTAAATACCTCTCTAAAAATTTTTCATTTAAATTAATAGATAACTGCAGTTTGTACATTTATACATGTTTTTTTAATATGTTTTTTATTAATTATTATATCAATCAAAATTGTGTATATCCATATATCCATTATCAGAGTAGACGCAACGCTCCATTCATAAATACCAATCGATTCTCTTTGTTCCGTCATGCTGTATCATTATTTACGACTTCTGCTTACTTTTGTAATCAATGGCGTGCTTTTTGTTAAAAATGGGAATAATTATTAAATAATTATAAAATTAATGAATTATTAAATAATTATCGTTAATATTATTTGTGCAAATAAAATGTAACGTATTTTTAAACTATTTGTTAATAAGTATTAAATAACCAAAAGGAAATAATTTAAGTGTTATACTCCTAGGGTTTCATGACTCCTTGATTTCTCAATTTGAATAAATTTGAGGGGACATATAGAATAGTTGAGGAATATACAGGGTGTTTAATAAAAGATGAAGGAGTTTTAAACAAATTAATTAAGGTTAGACTTAAAAATCATCTATTTTTCACCAAAACGGTAAAAATGAGCAATTCCAATGTTATTATTTGAATTTACTACCACAAAATGAGTTACCTAAATAATTGTTGTACAAACTTTGTTCTTATCACTCAGAAACAATTAAAACACTACAAGTATACAAGTTACGTTCAGGATAACAGAAACTTGGTTTTTAAGAATTAACTTGTGTTTATTAAGTATTTCAAATCAATCCTATGAAAAGTTTCTAGTATAAAGTTTTAGTTTTTTACTTAATACAATACTTAATATGTTAATTTCTAAGTACTATTTAATTTATAAATTTTTTAAGGTGTCAAAATATGATGTAGTAGTATACATGAACATTTTTTTTCGTTTTCTTTCCCGAACTGCCATCAAAAATGTTTGTTTATGGCCATTTATTCCGGGCTTACCCTAAATGCTTAAGATGTTCTATTTTATTTCTTGTATTTAACATAAGCAATCTCGATAATGCAGATATATAGAATTACCCATCCTAAACAATACCAAAAGATAATTTTCAATATATATACTGATATAATTTTGAATGGTTAGATAATCTCTCTAAACAACTCAATACATTTTGTTAACTACAACATCGCACTCTCAAGATTAATTTACATAATAACATTGCAGAGCTCTTCAGTGTTCTCCCTGCATCTTAATTTGGTAATAATCGTAAATTTACAATTATAAGGCCAATTAACTACACGGTCAGTCTCATGGAGAATCCCGCCATTGCTGCTCCCATATCGATTAAGTTTACATGCTTTGTAGTAGGTTAAACATTACATTTAAACTTAATTCCAACAAACATATTTGATTTTTAAAATAATGTTTTAGAAGAGTTTTACAGTATAAAGACGCATTAAAAGCGGTCGTTTTAAAATTATTAATATTATTATTATTACCTTTTTTTCATCTTTATAGACATCTAGTTTACGTGGGGTTCGTGAACCATACACTTTAATCGAGTACATTAAATACTTATAATTACAAATCACAAAGGGGACATTATATAAGGTATTGTGAAGGTATGTTTCAGGGTGAAATCAAAATTTATTTTAGTTTATTTATTTTCGGAGATATGTCAAAATTTGAAGTTTATGTCAAATTTAAATTATTAGGTAAAATAAATTTCTGTAATGTAAACAAGTATTGTATTAGTTTTAAGTATAGATAGGAAATGTAGGTTATAGTGATGAAGTTTGGTTGCTAGGAGAGAAAGAAAAGTTTGACAGTTGGTAGATGAGAATTGAAAAGTCAAGAGAGCAGAAATTAACATTTTTTAAAAGAAGTGATATAGAATAAAAAAGGTATAATTTAAAAGAAAGTTAATGTCAAAAGGAAAAAGTTTATATTAATGGTAAAGAAAATAAGCAGTTATAAAAAGTTATTAAAATAGAAAAGCAGTGACAGTTGGTAATTGATTTAAAGTCAGAGAGAATTAAAGAAGAATTTTTATTTGAATATTATAAAAGGCGACAAGAAAAAAATTGTATTTTTTTTGGTAATGTAGAAGAAATTATTTAAAGATATAAAAAAAAATAAATAACATAAAAGAAGAATTAAAATCAGTAACTCTTAGTAATTATCCGAGTGGAGTGCAGTGAGGAGAAAGAAGCTAAAATTAATAGATAAAAACAACTAGAGGTCAAGTGATTGGGACGCACAAGGAAATTTGGCATAAAAGGTGTTAGGAAGAATAGAAGAGAAAAAGACACTGCGATAGTTAAGGTTAGTTTAGGTAGTTAAGATAAGCTAGATAAGTTAGATAGGCAAATAGATAGGTTAGATAGGAATTAGTTAGGCAGAAGTTTAGATATAATAAATTTTATTTGGCTGTTTTTTAAAAATTAATATTTATAAAAAAAAAATTATTTAAAAAAATAAATTTTGATAGAACCCTACCTTAATTTGAACAAGTTTAAAATAAAAAGTTAATTTATAAATTAAATTAAGTTGGTGAATATAATCATCACAATTGGCGCCCGAGTAGGGACCTCACAATATTTCAACGTGGGGCTTATAAAAAAAAAATTAAAAAAAAAAAAATTTACTAAAAAACAAATAAAAACATTAATAATGGAATCTAGATATAAGAAAACTACCCGGAAAAATCCACAAGAAAATACTGCCGAAGAACAAGAGGAAAGCAGCAGGCAACAAGAAGCTGGACAAACAACTGGAGATATATTGGAAAATATTCAGGAAAAAGGAGATGGACTAGAAAAACAAGAAAAGGCTGTGGAAATGAAAATTATATTAAATTATATGAAAGAAATGGAACAGAAAAGACAAGAAGATATAAATGATATAAAAAAACTATTCCAGAAGATAGATGAGAAGACAGACACATTCTCAAATGAGATAAGGCAAGAAATAACAGAATTTAGAAACCAAATGGAGGACAAGATAGGAAATCTTTCAGAAAAAATTGCTACCAACCGAAGGCAAATGGAAGAGCAAATGGATCAAGTCCAAAGAAGAGATAATATAATCGAGGAAGGTATTGACCAGGATAGACAAGCTATAAAAAAAGAAAATGAAAAAATAGAAGAAAATATTAACAATATACAGTGTGAAACACATAAGATAGATGGAAATGTTGTTGAAAGCCAAACAGCTAATAAACAAGAGGTAGAAATGGGAAAAGTCAATGGGGAAGGAAAAGATGTTGAGAAAGATGACAATGCAGAAATAACTAATAAAAATTCAAAAGGAACAGACAAGAAAGAATATAAAGAAGCTGAAACAGAGAAAAATAAAACAATTAAAATAATTCAAACTGATATAGCATTTGATGGAATAGTTTATGAAAATGTACCAGTAAATGAGGACAAAGAAAAAGTAAATTATAATAAATATGATATTAATGAATATAAGAAGAAGCAAAATGTAATTATCACTATAGATGTGGAAGAAACAAGAATAGAAAAAGTAATAAGAAAAGCCAAAAACAAAGTTAATAAGATATTAATTATGATTCAAACAATAAAAACCATAAAAATTGTATTAGAGAAAAATTGGAAAAAAGTAAAAAAAAATAAGACTGGTCAATGTGTAGGGGGAGATAATAGTTCAAAACTGTTAATAGATCTAGATTAAGGGATTTTTGTACTAGTAGTTTAAATTAGATAATTGAATTTCCATGATCACATTTTAAAGTAGGTAGTAGAATTTGTTTAAATGTACTATAAACTTAAATCAACAGGAAAGGAAGAAAAAGCTGGTTAAAAAAAAAAAAAATTAGAAAGTTGAATGTGTAAGAAATTTAAATTTTCATAAATTCAAATTAAATTTAAATTTATGTAAAATTTTAATTGGGGGGAATTGTGAAGGTATGTTTCAGGGTGAAATCAAAATTTATTTTAGTTTATTTATTTTCGGAGATATGTCAAAATTTGAAGTTTATGTCAAATTTAAATTATTAGGTAAAATAAATTTCTGTAATGTAAACAAGTATTGTATTAGTTTTAAGTATAGATAGGAAATGTAGGTTATAGTGATGAAGTTTGGTTGCTAGGAGAGAAAGAAAAGTTTGACAGTTGGTAGATGAGAATTGAAAAGTCAAGAGAGCAGAAATTAACATTTTTTAAAAGAAGTGATATAGAATAAAAAAGGTATAATTTAAAAGAAAGTTAATGTCAAAAGGAAAAAGTTTATATTAATGGTAAAGAAAATAAGCAGTTATAAAAAGTTATTAAAATAGAAAAGCAGTGACAGTTGGTAATTGATTTAAAGTCAGAGAGAATTAAAGAAGAATTTTTATTTGAATATTATAAAAGGCGACAAGAAAAAAATTGTATTTTTTTTGGTAATGTAGAAGAAATTATTTAAAGATATAAAAAAAAATAAATAACATAAAAGAAGAATTAAAATCAGTAACTCTTAGTAATTATCCGAGTGGAGTGCAGTGAGGAGAAAGAAGCTAAAATTAATAGATAAAAACAACTAGAGGTCAAGTGATTGGGACGCACAAGGAAATTTGGCATAAAAGGTGTTAGGAAGAATAGAAGAGAAAAAGACACTGCGATAGTTAAGGTTAGTTTAGGTAGTTAAGATAAGCTAGATAAGTTAGATAGGCAAATAGATAGGTTAGATAGGAATTAGTTAGGCAGAAGTTTAGATATAATAAATTTTATTTGGCTGTTTTTTAAAAATTAATATTTATAAAAAAAAAATTATTTAAAAAAATAAATTTTGATAGAACCCTACCTTAATTTGAACAAGTTTAAAATAAAAAGTTAATTTATAAATTAAATTAAGTTGGTGAATATAATCATCACAGTATGTTCAAGCAGCAGTTAAACTTGATGTCAAAGTTGGTATTACAGTGAGTAAATAGTATTAAATATTGTAAGTGTTTTGCACACCGTTTGTTACTAAGTTTGACTGTTGTATGTATGTACAGAACTAAAATGGAAATATCTCTTCCTTGTGATTAACATGGTTTCTAAAATTTAGGTTATCAATTTTCTTCTTTTTTTACTACCAATATTAGGTAGATTTTTAGTCAAACCCAATATATTTAAAAGACATCTTAATTAATAAGACGTTAGCAATACATAAAAAAAATGTACCTAATGGATATTGATTACTCTGTGGAAATAATGTGGAAGTTAAGTTCAAACGATTAGTAGTTTATTATTCTTAGTTCTATTATTTTATTAATGTTATACTGTATTACTGCATTTAGCAATGGTTCTTTTGATCAGTAAAAGCGAAATGTTTTTAAATTTTTCAATAATTTATTGCTGAAGAAGCAGTAAAATATAGAACATACAGAATTGGACAGTCAAGTATTTAATCTATATTTGATTCTATTTATAACTTATATAGATGGCACTGTTAGTAGTTTTATGAAAATAATATCAATTTTTGACAGAGTGAAATTGAAATCAGATAGTTACTCAGCAGAAAGATCGAAAGTATCCATATACCAGCTTGCACGTCAGGAGAATTTTAAGCCGATAATTAAATCATGACTGAGACTGCTAAGCAAACCATACTAGAACTATGGTTAGCTGTCATACTAAAGATTCTGGGTTCGATGCCCAGTGTCGGTGAAAGAGGTCGAAACATATTTTGCGGCAGCTCCCTTTTGACGTGAAACTGCAGGTTTCGATTATCTGTGTCGAAAATCTCTTTTACTGATTGCTGACGCTCTGTATAGCGCATGAAGAAGAAAAAACTGGATATTGATTTCAGATTTCCTTTCTGAAAAGAGAAAGATAAAGTCCATTAACACCTCCCCTCTGAAGTTGGGATAACGATATTTTATGTTCAAGTCCTTTATGTGTAACCTTGGAGATTTAAAATTTGCACAATATATTCGGCAATCTGAGCAGTAAAATCTGCCAGCAACACCAAACATAATTAGCCTAGCTAAGATGCAATTTACGTCTTATGCAAGTTTGAAGGCCTGATAAGACTGTTTCTAGAACTTGGAGGGGAAAAACAGAAGGTCAAGGCTGGATGAGGAGTTTAAATATACAAAGGTCGGCATAATAGATCTGCAAAGGTCGCAGTGTATCAGGCTGTCGGGCCGGCCCAATTTGTAATCTGTGCGTGACCAACTTCGTGTCGAAAACAATTGAAAACAATTTATTATTTTTATTATTCTTCTAAGAACAATAAATAACTGCACAGTTTCGCTATAACTAGCATCGTCAGATTGACATTTTGAAATTACATGTTGTTTGGTTGTAACTAGGTACTTGATGTTGATAACGAGTTAAGGCTAGACCAAGTAAGGAAGTAATAAGACATAACAATATTAAAGCCTAGATGTTATTAGCCCTAAGGGATTATCCTGGATGTATTTCCCTCTAAGATCAGTATAATTGTGCAATGATATAGAAAAACCAGGAAAAAACTATATCATGCTGACCTTTACAATAACTTAATATATTTATGTTACAATAATGTCTTATCTATGTATAAAATGAAGACTCAATCAAAGTAAACAGTTTAATAGTGGAGAACTTCCAAGATTTATTTGTTCATTAACTACTTTAAACTGTTGATCTGCTAGATGTCTTTTAATTTAAATAGTGGAAGTTTAGTTTAACTGTGCAGTTATTTATTGTTCTTAGTAAGATGAACTTCCAAAAAGTAGAGGTTAACACAATCAATTTTATTATTCTTCTATTTTTTACTTGCATAATCATTTAATTTGTAAATTTTTTGTAACAACAATAATTTAAGTTCAAGTCAATATGACGGAATAGAACAAATAACTTGATTATGTTGTAGTTATTATTTTGTGTGTGTTAATTTTTGCAAATTTAAAATAAATACTCGTATGTCTATAAATTACATGATTAAAATATTTCATTATATTTTTATAAAACTTAGCTTTGAATCATGTTGTTACTGAACTATATTTAAAAAAAAGTTTATGAGTTTTAAATGTTTCACTCTTTCAACGAGTAAAACACTATACTTTTTCTACAACCCAGAGTATATCATAATTATCATAAAAAATCACAATGAAACTAAATTTTATTTTCAATTAAAAATAACAACATAATTCTTAAATACTATCCTTATATCTACTTATGATTTAAATATTGATTTATGGTTATGTTTGAACAATTATTTAAAATAATAGGGGTATTACAATCTAGATTTCTATTTATCAAAGAAGATGATCCTACATCTGTTATGTTATTAACTGAGGTCACTTTAGATGAAGATGCAAGCAGCACATTCTCCGAAAATGAATTTACGTGATTTTCAATTCTCCATTCCATAAATTTTGTATATATTTCTTCATACCTTTTTTTAGATTTTATTGGTAGTAAATCTAATGAAGTTTCTTCTGCTTGATTTTTTATTTCTTCGGGTGTATGACTGTAATCTAATTCACTTTCAGAATCGGAGCTCATGATTTCAAATAAATACTTCTAGAGCAAACTGACAATTCACAAGAAACGTCAAACTAATTAAACCTGGGCACTAGAGAAAAATGGTTTTTAAATCCAATTTAATTTTTCAATTTTTATATTTATTAAATAAAAAGTTGTATTCTAATTATAAAAATAATTCTTGTTTGCGTTTATTAATAATTTAAAATCGTAAAAACATTATATACATTATATGCAAGCGCAAAAAAAATGTTTAAAAATATAAACGTCACTTTCGTCACTAGAGACGAAAATATATTCTCTCACTTGCAACGGAAATCGCGTTTTCGCTGAACGTTTACTATTACAAAATAACGTCATTTTATATAGGGTTGTAAAAAAATATATTTTTGTGGACTTTTTTAAGTAATTCGTTTTCATTGGCCCTTGGTCTCAAAAAGTAATACATAATTTTACTCTCAGGACCCGTATTTTCGAATAATTCCTAAGAGATAGTCGATTCTCACTCTTACGAAAATAAAGAGATAGTTGCATAAGTTTTTTTGTAAAAGTGACAAAGATATAATTACTACTATTACTACTATTTATTATTACTATTGTTTATTATTACTACTATTTATTTATTTACTAAAACACACACTTAAATTAATTAATTTATATATACTTGTAATTTGCTTTTCGCGGTTTTTCGCGTTTTGACACCTGTGTATAACGTCGAGAAATTTTTTTTTCTAAATGATTATCGACGAAATCGTACTCAGGCACAATCGAGTACAATGCGGATAAAACGTATTAGACCCGCCGCAATCGCCATTATTTAGGGTTTATATTACCCAGTGCCGAAGATTGAGGTTGGCGACTTGTAACAATATGTTTCCGAAGGAGTGAGAAATGATTCTCTTGTAGGAAAACGGGCCCATGTAATAAAATGTATACTGCACAACTTTGAACACTTAAGAATTGATTCAGATCAACTCTTTTAACCATAAAGTTCAGGGCTTTTCGGTTAATACTTTTTTCGTTAAAAATAGTAGGTAATGCATAAAATGCCACTTTATCTCTCTTAGAATAGTTTCCACGACCAACAATAATAAATGTAACTGGCATTATTATAAACAAATAAAAAGCGCAGAGGCAAAGTTAGAAGCTAATAAAATATTAAAAAAAGGAAAAACGGACAAACTTGCTTTTCAAATACAATAACAATAAAATTTGCTCTATGACGCCATATTTTTAGTATGACAAATCATTAAATTCCCGTATTTTTCAGTTGTGATAAGTGGCTTTAGAAGAGTTTAATATTAAAATTATCTACATCTATTAAAAAGAGGTTTAAAACAAAATATTTCGATAAGTTACAACCTAATTTACATTTCTAGCGGTCTGTGTTGGTTCCCACTTGCAATTTATATTCTAAATATCTACTTCATATCAGACTAAACAATCCAACAGTTCAAGTGTATAAAAGCTGCTACCGGCATCGACGATAACATCCAATATAATTAGTTTTCACAAATGTGACTTAGTTTTGTCTGTTTTGGTCTCATGAAATTTCCTATTTAAGCTATTTCGAAATACAGGGCGCCGACATTAATACTGCATTATGTCTTGTCCATTCTAGCAGAAATTATGTACAAAGGCATCAGCAAAATATAAGTTTGTATCATTTAATAACAAATCAACCATAAATAATTATAAGTACACTTTAAAAAATATTATGTTTAATGTTTAAAAACAACGCTTGGTTAATATAATTTTTGGATAAGACTAAAAAATAAATCTTTAACTAAGATAAGTTTTGTCCTAATTAATATAATTAATTTAATATTTTTCCCCTAACAAAGGCAAAAAATATGCTATTGATAACAGGTTATGTTTCCATTATGTAGCTACTAGATTAGGTAATAGGCCCTAGGTTGGTGTTTTCAACTAATACTTATAACAATTTGTAGTAAATTAATAAAAAAAATGAAATTAAATATATATAGTTTGTTCCATAGAAGTAATATTATAAAAGATAATTAATATTGTTAAATATTTATCAATTAATGTTATTTCAGAAAAGAAATAAAAATATTTGATTAGAAAAACAAGAAAGTCAAAACAAGAAAGTCAGAATAAATAAAAATCGTAACTTCCTGGGGTCATTTTCAAACAAGCCATTTTCTCTTTGAATGCATTTTATTTCTCTTTAGTTTCTCTTCTTTTTTTGCTTCTTCTCTATGCTGTTTAATTATAACTAATCTTTGTTTGTATTAACCTTTAGTTTGTAGAAGTCCATTTTACTAAGAACAATAAAAAAAAAGACTGAAGTCCTACAAAAATGCTTTAAAAACGAAGAGTTTTCATTATTCTTAATAAGATGGACTTCCAAAAAGTAATGGTTAGTACAATAAATTTAATTACAGATAATTTCATTCCAAATTTAAACTTTAAATATAATATTAAATTTATTAGTGATTTTCTTAGTAAGAAGGACTTCCACAGGGTAAGTGTTGGTATATCTAATAAATTTAGAATAATTTTAGTTATGTTTGAAATATTAAAACTTAAATTTGTCTGAAAGTTAAGTTTAGGAAGTTTGTTCATAGTAAACCTTACAAAGGCAAACAATAAAATCGAAAAGGGTAAGAAACCGCCCTCTCAACAGACAGCAGGAAATGTTAAAAAACCTTTAAATACTCGAACTGGATGTGCCAAAAGTTTTTCTCTAATCGAAACATTATTAGTTCGGCAGACTGCTTCGAAAACTTACACGGTCTGCTTTTTAATGTTGAAAGATGCTACCTGAATTACAATTTGTTGAAATTTTCAACTTTGTAAATTGAATTTTTATCAATTTTCTTAGCAGTGTTACTTTTATATTAGATTTGTTTAAAAA
Source organism: Ophraella communa (assembly GCA_035357415.1). Taxonomy (NCBI): domain Eukaryota; kingdom Metazoa; phylum Arthropoda; class Insecta; order Coleoptera; family Chrysomelidae; genus Ophraella; species Ophraella communa. The sequence goes on along the minus strand of CM068982.1, from coordinate 29,866,672 downwards.
TCGTGACTTACAAACACATTTTTTACACAGATAAATCCTCTTTTCCTTCTTAATGTTTATTGAATAATAAATAATGTATATTACTGTGCACTCAGTCGAAAAAAAGTATATATTATATTTTTTTTCACTACTACCCTATATACCTAACTTTATTGACTTTTATTGAGGTATTAAAGTTGTTCATTTTTAACCAAAGGTAGAAAAAGATAGGGATCACTTGATTAGCATTAAATCTCAATCCATTTGACAGAACTTGAGGTTAACTGTGGCAGATATAAAATAAAAAATGTTTTTCATTACTTATTAAATAGTCCACCTACTTTTTAAAAATGAAAATCAATTGTCTTATCCATGTATTTTCATAGCGATTTTAAGAATACAATACTTTTATCAAATCAAAACAATAAATATTGGATATGTTACCAATATCTCTTAAATATCGAGAAGCGAAGATTTGAGGTCTTTAATGGACTTCGACAATAATACCTCACTTTTCTACCTTGGCACATAATTAATTTTTTTAAAATTGTATGTGACATAATATGAGAATATAAATAAACGCACCCTTACCTACATACTCAGTGGCATTTGTAGTCATAACAGGCATAGGCAATAAATTTAACTCGAAAATACTCTATTATACCTTTCAAACGACCGACAAATAACTTTTATAAATAAGAGTTTTGCATTTATATATAAAAGCGACCCTTTTTTGGTCCCTGTCCCGTAAATTCTTTTTGGATTACCTAAGCGGTTCTATGGAAACCCACTAAACGAAAAGAAAATTTAAGAGGCTCACGACAAAAGCCTAAGATGCACTGGAACTGGTTGATTGTATGGATTTATAGTCTACTTGATAAATATTTTACATCTGTATAATTCTATTTACAGGGATCTCTTGTAAATGACTTTTTATTATAAGGAAAACTCCATTTCAATTTGGACTATTCATTTCATGAATAAAAGTATTTAAAATGTCGGTGCAAACTGAATTTACAACTAGAAGAATGGAATTCGACGATTTAGTCATCACATGATTATTAAATTATCAAGGCGGTTCGACAATGTTGAGCGACCCGATATTAAAACTTTTTACATGAGCGAGGGGTTTAAAACTTAGAGAACAAAACACTGATAGTATTTTAAACAACACGGCCAAACATGTGTTACATTATTGCTACACATTGGTTACCTCTTTCGCTCAAGCAAATAATCCTTTTATTTGGGTAGTATGATTATATATTTTATAATATACACGACTATAATCCACCCTTATCTAATTCCACTTACTCATCGTCCAGCCATCAGCGGCATTTGTCACTTATCTTGTAGCACCAAGAAACTCCTTTCTCTTATATCGGTTGTTGTAGAATTTTCATAACATTTATTGAGTTGGCTAACTACAGTTTTTTTGATTCTTCAAATCTCCAATTAACTGTTAAAACAAGTTGACCAACAAAAGTATCAGCACCATTACAATGAAATAATTGGATTATTTTACTCAAAACAAGTTTATTTATTATTTATTTATAAGAATATTTAACCAGGTATTTGGCACTTTTAATTTAGATTAAATGTTTTAATATATGAAGTTATTTCTTGAGGTAAAAAATAAAATACGCAATATTCAGTACTTTTAAGCTGGGTATTTAAAAAGGATTAGTAATTGTTAATGTTTTATTGGCCATTAATTAGTATTGTATAAAAAGTTTAAAATTACAATTTTAAAAATTTTTATTCGTGCTTTATTTGTACGTGCTAGTAGATACAGTTTATTTATTTGCTTTTTGATCCTTTGCTATTATAGTATATGTCTTTAAAAAAGATGAAAAATGCGTCGGATATATTTCCGACTTATTTACATATTTATTAAATATTTTGGATCTAGTTCTTTGAAAAGTTACATTGAATCAAGGGTTGAAACCCCACAAATATATTTATTTTTTTGGTTGCTGTGTTTAACTAAATAAAAATTTTAATTAGTGTTATATTTTTCTTTTTTTTTTCAGCAAGTTAAAAATTTATTAGTTTATTGTCCTAATTGTTAAACCTGTTGAAATGTGGTACCTTTTGTTTGTATTTATAGAATAAATAGTGAAAGTTAATACAACCTTTTAGTTGTTTATTGTTCTGAATAGATATATTGTATTTATTTATTTTTTTTGTAAATGTCAAAAATCTCAATTTCTCGTAAATAATTTATGTTCTTATTGTGTAGATTGATTATGTCACATAGAGCCCTCCTTTCTCGGTAGTGTTGTTTTAAGCACTGACGATAATTTATGGTGATATCTTTGCTTGGTCACCATAGTTCTAGTTATTCTCTGAATATCTTCTAATTCAGTTTTTATCCATTGTAGTATCCCAAACGAATAAGTTAACAAAGGTATAGCAGTTGTATTAATTGCTCGGTTAAAGTTAACTGCGTTCAATTCAGATTTTAGTAATGAAGTAACCCTCTGTGTATACTGATTTTCTTTTTGGTCTAACAACCTGGCCTGTTGAAATCTCAGGTATTTGTATGTTTCCGCCAAATTCCATACGTACATCACTGGAAAACATTTCGGTTATATTCAGATGCTGGATTACATATTACATATTTGTGATAAAAAACAAAATTTAGATTTCCTCGAAGAACTTGAAATAAAAAGACATCTAGCAGATCAACAATTTAAAGCAGTGAATGAACAAATAAATCTTGGAAATTCTCCACTATGTTTACTTTGATTAAGTCTTCATTTTATACATAGATAAGACATTATTGTAGGGTAACTTGGGGAGAGATGGTGAACAAAATTTAAAATATCCCAATTTTTTTTGTATTCACATTTATTAAAAAAACTAAATATACAATGATATCGTCTGTCAATGTAGTTCAACGAGGTCCTTAAACCGAAACAATATTTGGCTTCTAAAAAATTATATTACACAACAACAATATGTTATGATTCACCATCTCACCCATACTACTGTGGGTGAGTTGGTGAGTAATATTTGGGTGAGATGGTGAAATAAAAAATATGGACTACATTATATTTTTTTGTGTTTAAGTAAGAATTTTCCACACATATCACAATTCTTTCCGTATTTCGTACAGTCTTCGTGTAACCAACGCTGACACCGAGCACACTTTATCCAGTCAACAACTTTTTTAGTATATTTATATTCTTCACCACATCCAATACAGTAGTCATTATCATCTTCAACTTCATCAACATCGTCATCGTCCAGTTCTGGTTCACTTTCCTCATCTGACGTGTCAGACATATCCAGTTTCGTTGCTTTGGCTTTAGTTTTTGATTTCGTTTTTGGTTGCTTACTTTTTGCTTTTTCTACCTTGTTGCGTTTCTCTTCAACTTTTTCTTTTAGATTTTTTTATATTGCTCTCACTATTCAGAACTGAAGCTAAATTTCTTGATCTTTTGCGAACCGCTTCAACACGAGGGAGGTTGGGTACTGGAGAAATGTTATCCAACATTTTTCCCGGTGTAATGTCATCATTTGGGTTAGTTGAAACTAGCAAAACACTGCAATTCTCGTGTCTGTCTGATTGAATGGAGTCAGTTGAGGAGATATTTGATGGTCCAAGTTCAGCAGAAACATTTCTGAGAGGTGCCTGATGAGAAGAGCCTTGTTCTGAATGATTTGCAACATTTCTGGTAGTTTCCTGATGAGAATGGCCTGGTTGGAGAATATTTGCAACTGTTCCGGTAGGTACCTGATGAGACGGGCCTGGTTGAGGATTATCCGCCTGAGACTGAACATCTACTAGAAAAGCATAGTCTGGAATGATATGAGGGTTAAATGGTACAATACCGGTGGCGCGAAATCCGGAGATCCCATTGCTTACAGTTGCTGCTTTTGACCAAGCTTCATTTAATAGTCTGCCAAATACTGGCCTATTTATTTTTCTTGTAGGATTAGCTTTCATAAATACATTACATGCAGTGTAATAAAATGCTTTAAATGACTTGAAGAATGATCTGTCTAAGGGTTGCAAATAATGTGTTGTGTGACTAGGTAGGCATAGTAAAATAATACTGTGTTCTTCTGCAAATTCTAACATCTCAACTGAATTACAATGGGAACTGTGACCATCTAATATGAGTAATACTGTCCCTGGTGGTTTTCTCGGAAGAAAATGATTTCTTAGCCATAAAAAGAAAATTTCACCTGTCACATAAGCTGACTTCTGTGACATATAGATTACGGACCCAGGGGCATACCGTCTTTGAACTCAGGTTTTTCATTTTTACCTTTGAAAATACATGCAGGTGGAAGAAACATACCTTCTCCATTGCAACAAGCAATAACGGATATTGTCTCTCCTTTTTCTCCCGATGTAACATTAGAAACACTTTTAGAGCCCTTTGCGGCCACAACATATCCGGGTTTATTATTTAGTTGAAGTCCAGTCTCGTCAATATTATAAATATGGCCGGGTTTATTAAGCAAGTCATGTTTTACTAAAATATCTTGAAGCAAATCAAAGTATTTTGTGACATTTTCCTTGTTCATATTTTGAGCTCGAGCTTGGGAAGTGCCCTCGGATTTTCTTATTGAAAGTTCAGAATTGCGATTTAAAAATAAATGCAACCAATCGATGCCCGCCAGTTCTGTTGTTTTATTAAAATTATGTTTGATTTGTAACTGTTCAGCTAATTTATAAGCCATTGACCGCACCTCAGATCTTGTAGGTGTAAAACCGTATTTTTGCATTTTTTAATATGTTGAACAATTTTCTTCTCATTTGCGATACCTAGCAGTGACGATGGACCAAGAGATTTTTTCTAGACAATTATTAGTAATTCTTCTTTTTAGTGTACTCCAAGGGACTCCAAACGTTCTTGCTGCCATGTTTAAACTCATGCCGTCATTTTGAACAGCACTTACAGCATTTCTTAATGATTCTTCGGTCCACTCACCACGTGTAGATGTCCGTTTTCTCTTGTAAAATGTTGGCATTATAATCTGCAAAAAAATATCAATGTTGTATCGTAATAATTACTATCAACCTGGTTCACCTTCTCTCCCCTTTTAGAGTTCACCATCTATCCCGATTCCAAGGGAGAGATGGTGAACTCTTTTGCTCTTAGCCAAGGACGTTTAAGGCATTATTTTGAGGTTAGAGTACGTAAATCAACTTTAAACTATAAGTATATGCATAGATGATTACTTACCTCTTATTACTAATACCGATTTTTGGTATAAACTGTCAAGTCCAAATAAATTTTAATTGTTTCGAAATATTATTACTCTATTTACTAGCAAACGACAAAATATTAAAACACGTGTTGTTCTCATGCCGAAGTAGTCTATACTAAAGCATCGTACTTCATCACCGAGAACCATCTCCGTCGAACAGTGTACGAAAAAAAGCGATTCGCCGTCTCACCCGGTTCACCATCTCTCCCCAAGTTACCCTATTACTTCCATACTTGGTCTAGCCTTACCTACATAATCAACATCAGGTACCTAGCTTCAAACAAAAAATGTAATTTCAATATGTCAATCTGACGATGCTAGTTTTTTAGCGAAACAGCTGTAATTGTGATTTTTAACCGAATTTTTCAAATAAACTTGGAAGTTACGGTGGAATAAAGAGTTTTTTATTATTCTTAATAGAAATTGATTAACAGAAAATACTTATAATTGCTGTTAGACGTTTCCACTGTTATTGTTTTAAAAGGCTTCAACTAATAACTTTAAACTGGAAGATATTTGATCTGAATTAATTCTTAAATGTGTAATCAGCCACTAATTGTATTAAAAGTTTTCACAGCATGGTACGATTGCCTTTTCTGTGAACAGCGAGGATCCTTTATTGTCTAAATATAGAGTCCGTTGGCAGCGGATGAATCGTCTAAATTAGGACGAACCGGAAAGGGAATGCGAAATGAGGTAAGTAGTCACCGGAAATGCACTAGTAATGCGAATGTGAACTTCATGAACCGTAAGTTGTCGCCAACCTTTCAAGGCATATTTAACTAAAGAAATGTAAAAGGTGAGATTGTATTAAATTATTAAATAATATGTGAGAAAATAAAATTCTAAGAGATATACTTCAATTTAAAAAAATTAATTGTACTAACCCTTACTTTTTGGAAGTCCATCTTACTAAGAACAATAAAAAACGCTTTGTTTTAACAAAACTTCCACTATTTATTTAAAAAATTCCTTTTTTAACCTCATTGACAGCCGTTTCGCTAGAATTAGCATCGTCAGATTACAAACTTCAATATGTCAATATGCTAATTCTAGAGAAACGGCTGTCATTGAGGTTAAAAAAGGAATTTTTTAAATAAATAGTGGAAGTTTTGTTAAAACGAAGTGTTTTTTAATATCCTTAATACTTCAATTTGTCAGTATTAAGAGTACAACAAATAGGTCGATACAATAATAACTGCAAATTTAAAAGTACAATCTAATGTATATAAAAAATAATATACACTATAACACTAGGTGTTTGCGAAATGGAGATAAGATTGAGGCTATGGTCTCAGTATTGGTTTCGAATACAAAACCTTGGTCTCTGTCTTGCTCTCGGTTTCGTCGAGATCGATGGTCTTGTCTCGGTCTCGAAATTTTAGGTTGTTATTTGGAAGAAAATTCTTTAGAGCAAACTTTAAATGCCAAAGCTTTTACGATTGCAAACAAGACTGAAGGATACAAGGATACCTTCTAATCTAATGCAATAATTTTGGTTATTTTTTTAGAAAAGCTTCTATTAAGTCTTAAAAAATAGATTTAGATAGATTTGCTTCTTTTTTCTTCGATCTTTGCATTTTCCCATCAGTCAAATTCAAGATATGGATACTTTGATTTATCTATAATTATATATAAAATTGAACATACTTAACTAATTTTTGATTCATTCAATGATTTAAATTAATCGGCATTATTTAGGATTGTAGTCATTATATATGCACTTTGTACTGAAAGCTTCAAATACTAGTATATAAACATGTGGTTAAACAGTACGAATTTTTAATAAAAAACTACGAGCTATTCTGCAACATATATTTTATGTATTTATACGATATTGAGGATATTGGTTAAGCCATTTTTATATTATGCAAAACTCGAGTAGTTTTATAAAAATAACTACTTTTTAGACGGCTACAGTTAATAGCCATTATATGAAAGTTGAATACTATACCTTGTCTACGACTTTTAAATAAAATTTACTAGTAATTATAGTAAATCAGGATGATAGCAGTATAGCATAATATTATACACATCAATACACACATACGTAATATATGTTGCCTATACAGAATATAATTTGGTGCGGAAAGCTGTCACACACACACTTGGAAGCCGGTTTATCTACAATATTTTATTAAGAATAACAAAAAACTTTTCGTTTCAACGTAACTTCCAAGTTTATTTGAAAAATTTTTAAATCACACACAAAGAAAGGATAACTAATAGGGGCTATTTCACCTCCAACTTTAAACAAAAAAATATTTAAAACAACGGTTTTAAGTATTTCAGCTCAGCAACAGAACAACATATAGAAGTTACATTTTGTTACTTAATCAATATCAAATGGTGTTTGGACTAGATCAGGTATTGAAGTAATTAACGTAACATAGACATGTAATTTCATTACTCTACGACATTTCTGTATAGTTAATACCATATTGTTAAAATTACAGAAGTTATATTACTACCAATTAACGTAAGATACTCCAAATGCAATTTAGAGTTTAGATATTCCCCTATGATGGTAGAATGCTCGAGTTAACAACTTTCCGGATTTAGCAAAATTACCGGTCGTCTACTAAATAGGCAAAACCCAATATGTAATAACGACAACCTATTTGTTCGTCTAATGTTATCTGCACCAGAAACGTATACATTAAATAAATATGAAGAGACTTCAATAATTTTTCAATTAAGATATAGTTTTAATGGGTCTAGGTAAATTATTCGAATACAGTTTTTCGAAGAACATTTTATCAGAATACAATTATTCGAAAAACAATTCTTCGAAGAGTAATTCTTCGGAGATAACAATTATTCGAAAGCAAAATGCCTTTTTTTGTACCAACCAAACCTAACCCAAACTCACCAATATTTGTCTAAATAATATTGCTAATATTATACCAACCAAACCTAACCCAAACTCACCAATACTATTTTCGGATAATTTTTTTCGAATAATTGTTTTCGAAAAATTGTACTCTTCGAATAATTGTTATATTCGAACAATTCGGTGTTTTCATTAGAAATAAATCAATGAAATTCCTTTGTAATCATGTAGTAAATTATAAATATTTAATCCTAAACTCATTACAACGCAACAATTCTGGTTATTTTTTATATAATATCAAATTTATTGAAAGTAAGTTGAAATCGATAAATTCAAATAGAGAAGTCGAAACGGTCGTGACGTCAAAACTCATATCGATGACAGTTTGTTTACATTTAATGTGTGGTAATTGAGAGAGTTGGACTTATATTTTTGATTTTATTGTGAATTATTGGTTTTATCTGTGTTAAGCAATCATAAAATGTCGTCAGTAGGGTTTGTGAAAGCATTGTCAAACAATTTACCATCCTTAGACATTTTCATGGTTAGGTTAGGTTGGGTTAGGTTAGGTTTCAATGCAGCTGAATTTCGAAATGTAAAAACAACAGCGTAAATACTTATTTTGTGCTTTTTGCATTAAAAAATGTCCAACTGACTTATTTTTATGAAAATCAACAAAAAATAAAGAAAAGAGATGAATAAATATAAATAAAAAACTTCGCACAACCTCGCAGATACACTGTTTACAATAAAATGACGGCGCTTTCAATGACACATATGAGTAGTGACGTAGACCACCCGCCAACAGTCGTTTACGCGGCAAATTTCTGAATTTGAATTTGAGGATGGAATAACTATGCTACAAAATTTTTTTAATTCAAGTTTTTTTGGTTTTTGGGGTAATTGATTGCTGCTCTTTCCAAAAAATGGAAAACACCGAATTGCATTCGAATAATTTTATTCGAATAATTGTTTTCGAATAATTGTTCTCCAAGAATTTACCGGCTACCAGTTGTAATAGTGCTATTTCTACATAAATGAAGAACATACGCAATTTTTAAAGATAGATTTTTATAAATATAAAATTTAAGACATGCATCACAAGGTGTAAGTTTAAATAGTTAAATAATTACAAAAGTTGAAATAAACAATTTAATGGTCGATAATACATACTGTACAAACAGTAAATATCTGACATATTTAAGTCGTAAAAAATAGAATGAATTAAAAAAAATGTCTTTGGCACTTAATATCTTCTGTAAACCTATTCTTATTAGGTACTTATTGATTATATTTGTCCGGTTAGATCAGGAATTTTTCCTGTTTTAAAAATTATTAAAGAATATAAAGAGCACCCCTTTTCATGACACTGCAGACAAATATCGCTTACCGCAACGTGGCACGTTTCTATAATGTAATAAATAAATGTTTATGATGGTGCTCCAGTAGTGAAGGGATGCTTAAGTGCGTGACAAACAGCTATTGTCCGACGCCCTATGGCAATGTAGAATATAACTTCCTTTCTACTATTTTCACTGGAAATACTTCTACCCGAACAAGGCTTAAACATCAGCTACCTAAGGCGGTTACTTTGATTTGTGTCTTCGACTTTGCTTAGTTGGAGTTAATGGTCAATATTGTCAGTAAATATAATATTTAAAAGCAATTATTTTCAAACAAACATTTGTAATAAGATAGTAATTGTGTAATTTTTAAATAAATTATAAATGTGTTATTAATTCTAACAGTTTGAAAATATCCACTACCAAGTGTATTAACTTTCTTTTCGATTTTTATTTGTTTCACAAAACTCGTAACACATATTGTGATCGCATGTGCAGTAAAACGAAAAAGTTTAATTCATTACGTTGTAAGCAATACATCAATTCTAATAATAATAAAAATATTTTTATGTTTGAAATGCATCCTTAAAATGTATAATATATAATACATATAATACATTTATTAAAAAAAACCATTAGAATGCTATAAGATGTGCTTATAAATTCATTTATTATTTTCAGATCCGGAAGAGAGGGTTAAATGCACTGTTTCTTAGCATTTCAAAAATGAGTGTAATACCCTATTGTTTCAATACAAAAATATATTTTTAATTCCAACCAGTAGTTCCCAAGATTAGCGGGTTTAGACAAACAAACTATTCAGCTTTATAATAGTATAGGTTGAAAATTTTATTCGGTGCGAAGTTATTTTGAATTGTAAAAATGGCACAAATTAAAACATATTTATACATTATACATTATTTTGCTCGTAAAGATAAAAAAGTCACCTAAACATATTAGAATCCATTTTATTATCAAAAACGGTTACATAATTATACGAATGATAAATCCTGTCTGACAAATTCATTACAGTGATATAAATATTACAAACGACACAGATGAATTTATTGTTTTCACAGATTTGATGTGTAAGCTCCATGAAATAAAACGTTCCTATTTAACAGAATGACATTTCGTACGCAGCAATTTAAAATCATCATTACGAAACCCTCATCAAAATACAGAACACTTCTGAAAGTTTTCGACGACCTTTTCAACAAGCGACGTGAAATAATTATGAATCCAAATGATAGTTACTTAAAAGGCGGCAAAAACGTTACCGCACCCATCGACATATAAAAAAATCCAAAGCTCTTCATCTTGTCAAAGTAATTACCCAAATTTGAAAATGACATGAGCTTCGAACGCTCTTTATATTATTATATAGAATGCTCTACGATACAAAGTGATATGTTATGGCGACGTAAAAAGTAATTTTATAAATCGAAAATTCAAAAATTATAAAATGTATACTATTGATTTCAAAGGCGTTTAAATTAACAAAAACACATATGTTTACCTAATAGATAAAATATAATAAATAATAAAATAAAAGAGATGCTTATTGAACTGTAATTAATTAATTAATATATATTCTGGCAACAAAATATTAATTATTTGAAATACATTAGGTTTGTTCCAACCAAGCAAAGAACCGTTCTAGAACGGTAATATTACCACTAACGAGACCAAATTAGTGCCCTGCGCAACTCAGTACACCACTGCGCACAAAAATAACTATTTTAGAACAGTTCTCTGCTTGGTTGCAGACCTAATGATTACATACTACTAATTCAATTCATACAACATACATATACATATACAACATACATATGTAAAAAATGAAGCCTCAATTAAAGTAAACAGTTAAATAGTGGAGAACTTCCAAGATTTATTTGTTCATTAACTACTTTAAACTGTTGATCTGCTAGATGTCTTTTAATTTCAAGTTCTAGAAAATTAAAATTTTGTTTTTTATCACAAATGTTTGGATGTTCAAGTAGGTGTTTTGCATAGTTCGAATTATCATCTGGTTGTTGTAATCTATATGCTCTTAAGTGTTCATTAAATCTTACTTCCAAATTTCTGTGTGTTTGACCTATATATACTGCATTACATTTTAGACAATTAATTTTGTAAATACCAGATTTTTTTAATTTTGGTAATTTTGTTTTCACGTTTAACAATTTTGTTTCAATATTATTTTGTGTTTTAAATGATATTAAAGCTGATGTTGCCGAAGATATTATTTTAAAATTGCATTGGAAATATTTCCACAATATGTAATACTTTTATAGCTTTTAATTTCTTTAGTTTGTTTTGGATATATTAGTTCTAGTGACACTTTTTGTTCTTTCTTATTAATTTATTTATTTATCAAATGTATTGGATAGCCATTAGATGCAGTTATTTCTTTTATGATCTCAATTTCTTTATTAAAATTATTTTTGTTCATTGGAAGTTTAGTTTAACCGTTCAGTTATTTATTGTTCTTAAACATAAATTATCTTTTCCGTACGGAACTTATATAATTCTCTGAATGGGATTGGTATCACCCTATGGCTTAAAATTCACATCTTTACCACAGTGGGAATTTTCACAATATAGAGGATTATATGTATGGTATCAAGTTTGTGTGCTTTATGCATCAAACAGTCTTTTTAAAACGCTACAGTATCTTAGATAAATCCTTACGCTTTCTTACCCATGAATATGTAACGAGACAAACTTATCTCACGAATAGATACGGACAAAGAGAAAATAGGGTAAAAGAGAAATTATAAATGGAGAATAAATTTTGATCATTTCGAACGATTGGTATTGTCGTATCAACCTAACCTAAACAAAATAAACATTTTATAAAAATACTCTACAGATGTACATTTTCTAATTGAATCTCACAAGCTTTCTAACGTGAAATTACGGAAGGTGCGAAATTTGTGTAAAGAAAGAATACAATCAGCAGATCCATACAGTTATGGACAAGACAATACCCCCCAGAGATTATTGTCGATACAGCAGTATTTTGAAAACAAAGAAAAGCAATGTTAATATCTCGGCAAACAAATGTATTACACCTGATGGAAACTACTTTTGTAAATAAATTTAAGTTTAGAAAAAATTTGCGTGTTTAATCCTAGAACTTTTCAGTTATATGATATGTCGTTTTCTACTTTTCTCATTTGATGAAGAATGTTAACGAAAACTCATACAAAACAGAACTACTAAAAAGCTATATAGCAAGTATCGAAACATGGCTTAAAAGGTAATTGTCCACTTAAGATAGAATATAGAGAGATTTTTTTAAGGACGATGTACATTTGAGATCACATGCGGTCTCGAAATAGATTTCGGAGACTGGCTGGGGACTTTAATCTCGAGATCAAGACAATTTGGTGTCAACTAGAGATTCAACAAACAAACAACTATATCTGTAAGGTACATCCATGCCATTTAATTTTTACAGATTTTTGCTTACAGACCTTACAGATGTGCTCAGAATACCATTTAAAAACTTTAATATATGAATCTTTCTAAGCAGATTCTAATATTATATAATTTTTGTAGTATGAAATTAAAAAAAACGACATATCCAGGAGACTAAACAAACAACTGTTTATCAAAACTAAAAATAAAAAAAATACCTTTACATACTTGATTTTAATCCGGAAAATAGAATTTTACCGGATAGTAGCACGTAATATATTTCTACATGTTAAAAACTAATAAAATCTGGAGTGTTTCAAACGTATGAATATATATTTATTGAAATTCAACAGCAAAACAATAAACAGAACTGACTTATTGCCTAAATTAATTATAATGATTATATTTTCGTTCCCAGGAATGAATTGATCTTGAAACATTTTGTGAAAATCGGATAATGACAATCATTGACAGTATCATATTACATATTTAAAACAATAATATTATGTTTCTATGGGTACCAACCACATGATAGCTATCTTGGCATTGAATGTAAATTTCAAATTTAGCAAACGTCGATAAATACATTAATATTTTATTTTTCACTGTTCTTTTATGTTTTAGGGTAAATAAAATGTTGTACGTCACACGTCCGGTAAACTTTTACAGTATCCGTTTTGAAAGCATCTCAATCTTACTGTAAAAGTGTACTTACCGTACTATAATGTAAAAATCTATTTTAAATTATAGAATATTTTATTTTTTATGTAAAGCGTCAGATATGACACTTTTTCTACTATCGGCACAAACAATTTTTAATGCTTAAACCTTAATTTCCTTAGTATCGCAATTTGTTGGACCCTACCCTAAAACGTCTTCTTTTTAACGGTAAAGTAATCCTCAAAGCATTGTTAAACATCAGTTGATATATAAAGCTTCAGTTTTTAGTTGGTTGATTCTTCACATTTCGTTTTAGCAAAACAACATAATGGTGTAGTGCCTAACGTATAAGTACCGGATTAAGATATATTTAGAATTTAGAATTGCTTAATTATGTGAAACTTTTTTTTATTTATTTTCTTTGAAATTTAGTACAATGTTTATTTAGTTGTTTTAAACATTTCATACAAATACTTTAAAACTGGAATAGAATATAAATGATACGATAAACATAAAATTCGATATATTCAATTTAATTCAAATATCTTGTTTTAATAAGATATTTATAGACCAGGATAGATAATTTTTGAAACCAAAAAAAATTACAGTAAAATGAAACCCATTAGAAAAAGAGGGGAATATGATCAAAATTTTGGGCGAAAAATTCAAAAAATCAAGTTTTTGGTTTTTTATTTATATCTTTTTCGAAAAGTTGATAAAAATAAATGTGGGTTTTTTCAACTTTTTGCATTTTCTGAGAACATTTCCTATAGTGATGTTTATTTTTTTACACCATTAGAAAGTAGATATTTCAACGAACAAAAAGCCCCCAAACTTTTTGAAAAAAGCTGATATTTTGACGTCAGAATTTTCGATTAAAAATTAGGGTGCTTTTTTGATATTAAGTGAAAATAAGGCGAAAAAATAAAAATTTTTAATCAAACAAATTACAATGTACTTGGGACATAATAAGGTAAGTTTTCACCAAATTTCGTAAAAAAAATTTTTTTTAAAAAGATATAAATAAACAACCAAGAACTTGGTTTTTTGAATTTTTCACCCAAATTTTGAGGTTTTGTGAAAAAATTGCGAAAACAAAAGTTGTAGATCTTTTTATTACCTACAACTTTGCCATTTAACTTTTTCGCATATGACGTGTAGTGTGAAGTTTAGCCGTAATTTATTTTTCCTTTCATTTTGATCATATTCCCCTTCTTTTCCAATGGATTTCATCTTGCTGTAATTTTTTTTTCATTTTTTACCATTTTTAAAGGCTTCGGCCCTGGTCTTTTAAACAAGTTATCCTAGTCAAATTAATTTAAAAACCAGCATTAGTAAGAGAGTTTATCAAAAACAGATTCAGATAAATTTAAATAAAGATGATGGATGCAATGGTTTATAATTTTTCATATTATCAATGGGTTTGACTAAAATGTGCTGACAATATATATGGAGATAAATGAAATATCCAAACAAAAAAGTACTGCAAAAATAAATAAAATCCGGTTCTGTATTTGCTTTATTTGTGAGTGAACGTGCTATTCCGTATTTTTGGTAGAAGCTTTTGATGTGGCTGCCTAGCTTATGTTATTAGGGTTCGAAACTATCTCGAAAAGAGGAAAACTCGTTTAGTGTGAAAATGTTCTTTCGGTGTAAAGGAATGTATATATTAAAAGGATATGAAAACTTGGTATGGAAATGAAGTATACTACTAATTCAAGTTTCTAAATATTGTTTCATTTTTATGTAACAATATATTTTGTTCCAATTGAATTATTATTCTATATTCAATTATAGAGAAAAACAAAGTAAAGGAAATCTAGATACGTTTCAAAATTTTCAAAAGATAATAAATTGAGCTATTTTAACAATTAATAGATAGAAACTAAAAAGCAAAGTTATAATTATTTTTAATGAATACATTCTTACACAGTAAGAATCGTTTAACGCGTTGTCCGAACATTACTGCGAAATTTTTAATAAAATTTAAGACTGAGGTTGAATTTCGTACAATATATGGTAGATAACATTTATTAGATATAAAAGTTTGGAATTAACAATTTTTGTTCCGTTTCCATCAACCCACTTTTTTATCTGTCTAAATGGATCATAATATATAAGTTTTGTTATGCGTCAACAAGCCAAAAAGCGGAAGTACCATTAGTATTTAATAGCTATACTGTTACTATATTTTAACATTGCTTTTCTTTGTTTTCAAAATACTGCTCTATCTACAATAATCTCTGGGGAGTCAAAATTTGCCAATAGTCACCAGAGGCCATTTCAATTAATCAGAAATGAATTTAATAATTTAACGTTTTCCTGTGAAAAAAGAAGTAGGATATTCGTTTTTCTACGAGTTACCTGTTTTCAGACCTACAATAGTACTAAACAACGTAGATCTTCTTAGTATGCCTGGTTAACCATTTTCATGACAGATCCCATATTACAGTGTGTTTACAATTTTGATACTTTTCTATTATCCTGTCCATAACTGGATTTGCTAAATTGTATTCTTTCTTTACACAAATTTCGCAACTTCCTTAATTTCACGTTAGAAAGCTTGTGCGTTTTAAAAAGACTGTTTGATGCATAAAGCACACAAACTTGATACCATACATATAATCCTCTATATTGTGAAAATTCCCACTGTGGTAAAGATGTAAATTTTAAGCCATAGGGTGATACCAATCCCATTCAGAGAATTATATAAGTTCCGTACGAAAAGGATAATTTATGTTTCACTAGCCATATTAGTTTATTTCAAGTTAGCAATAAAGTATATAAGAAAAACTTTTTTCTAAGCCCTATCTTTAAAGTATCTTGTATTTCACTAGTTTGTAGCTCTTAAAACGGCTGTTTATGGTGAGAGTGAAAAAAAGTGAAAAAGCGTTAAAAAAAGTGCCATAACGTTAACTTTATTTCACGCTTGCCACAAGCCGATGCAATTGAATAGTGAAATTCATCCACACCTTTACTAAAAAAATATCAAGTTTGCTTTGACTTTGACAGTACATGAACTATAACTCATTTGACGTTAGTTTTTATAAATAATCCGATTTGTCTAAGAGAATTCAGTAGTTGTTCCTATTATTACAATGGATAGTGAAGATTCCGACTTTGAAATAATATGTACCCCCGAAGAAATTATAGAAAAGGCAAATGTGGCCACATTAAATTTGCTGCCGGAAAAATCCAAAGAAAATTATATAAAAGAGTATGACACTTTTATGAAATGGAGAAACGAGAACAATATTCATAGCTTTACAGAGCGAGTACTGTTAGCTTTTTTTGAAGAAAGGTCTAAAAAATTTAAGTGTTCTGCATTATGGTCCAGCTATTCCAAACTAAAGGCAACCTTAATTATTAATGATAACATAGATATAAGTAAAAACTCTAAGCTAATAGCATTTTTGAAACGAAAGTCGGTTGGGTACAAACCTAAAAAATCTAATACATTCTCAAGAGAGGAAATGAACAGATTTTTATTGAGTGCTCCAGACGACAAGTATTTAATGTTTAAGGTAAAAGTTTTAAAAAGTTAATTTATTTTTTGCTTACATTATTTATAAATTTGTAGGTAACATTAATATTAGGAATAGCCGGAGGTTGTCGACGAGAAGAGTTGTATAAAATGAAAATCGATGACATTGAAAATAAGGGGGAATTTCTATACTCGTCACGATTCCAGATTCAAAAACTCATACAAGTCGACGTTTTACAGTTATTGGAGAATCCATTACAAACATTAATTTTATACATTTATTCCAAAAGTATGCTAATCTGAGACCGAAAAATGCAACCAGCAACCATTTCTTTTTATCATATAGAAACGGCAAATGTACAAAACAAGTAGTTGGTATAAATACTTTTTCGAAAATTCCATCGCTAATTGCGAGGTATTTAAATTTACCACATCCAGAAGAATATACAGGTCACACGTTTCGACGAACTTCAGCATCGCTTCTAGTCGATTCGGGTGGAGACATTCTTCAATTAAAGCAACATGGAGGATGGAAATCTACTGCTGTTGCCGAAGGGTATGTGAACAATTCTCTCAATGCAAAAATGAACTGTGCTTCACGAATTTTACAAGGATCTAATGTCAGCAGTTTTTTTAACCTACCTTCAACATCCAATGAGAATCAAGCCGACACGAATTTGACTCTTCCAAATATTCACTATTTAAATGAGAATCAAGCAGAGATGAATTTAAATGTTCCAAATATTCACAATTTAAGTGAAGCTTTATCAATGAATCAAACGGAAACAAATGTGACTGGATCAAAAATTCACATTAATCAACCAAACAATTGCGTTTTCAATATTCACATTGCGAAATAATACTAAAATACAATATGTAGTTGTTAATTTTTCTTAATTATTGTGCACTTTTTCCAATTCATTCTGCATTCATTAGTTGTAATTTACTGAAGGAGTTTAATTAAATTATTTCAAATTTCTATTTTGATTTTATTATTTGTATAGGGCTGTAGAAAAAATATTGTATGCAACATATGCATAAATTGTCTTTTTTTCACTCATGGAATTTCCGGACAACTTTTCCATTCGTGAAAAAAAGTACCACTTTATGCACTTGTTGCATAAATTACTATTATATAACTAGTTTATAAAATGCCTGTATATACGAGTACAACTAGCAAATAGCTACGGCTTCACGCAATGGTAGTGGTATATTACTTTTTTGTCGTGAATCTTTTTATCTTTTTCATAAATGGAGTATCTGAATTTTACCATTAAATCAAATTTAAATTATTAAATATATTCAATATCACAAGAATAGAAAACATTAAAGAAAAATTATTCTCTTCTCTTTGTGAACCGTACCGTTTAAGCACCAAGTTCTTTCATCCGTAAATAAAATACTATACAAAATATCAGGATTTTAATTGATTTGTTTCAATAAGAATTTACAAAACATCATTTCCGAATAATATTGTCTTGTTAGAATTCGTAGACAGTTTTAACTTGATCGATCGATATTTATGAATCCACAGCAACTTGCAGAAACCTGGAATTCATCAGCCGGTGGTTATAGTCGAGAAATGTTTTTCTTTAATCTTTAGGCATAGTTAATTTTGCACTGACGATTAAGGTTGTATGATCAATGTTGCGACATTCGGTATGCTTTAATTTATGGTAGCAGAGCCGCAAAATCGTAGATTTACTTGCAATAGGAAAATTTGAAAAATCTGATGATTTAAAAAACCTTTAATGTATAGCTAAAAGATTTGAATATTTTCGTTCATGTGTATGCTGGAAACATTTTCTTTGCCTTATTCTTCGAAAAGGCACAATTTACGAAAATAGAAATAAATTGCCTGACGGCTAAACTGTTTACATGACTTTTATTTTAACATACATACTTGATACAAGTTACAATTTCATGCAATTTTCTCATAATAGTCATACTAAAAACAACTAATTTTTTTTCAAACTCTCTGAAGAGTACTTCATGGTTATCGAAACACGCGTTATGTAATTAAGCTTGTTAGAGTAGTAGAAGTGTCATTTATGTTTTGAATTAGGACATTCAACGAAAACATTTTGTACAGCCATTTTCAATGGAGCACATACATTGCTTATTAAAGTTCAAAGTTTGATAGAAACAACCGAACAGTTCGCAGAAAGCATTACGCTCATTTTAATGTTACTGTTATGCTAATATAAACATACTGCATTAATTCTGCTGGGGCTTGAAATGTTCCTTCCAAAGTTAACTTAATTTTGGTAATCATTTTAAAGTACTATATTTCACTGGAACTAAGACGCTAAAGAAACCCATCAAAGTTTCAGATAACTTCGCAGAGTGCGAATGCATCTACGTTGCAACAATAATAAGCTGTTAAATTTTACATGCAAGTTGCTTTAAAATATGCCATAAAAATTATATAGCAAAGCTATTTATTTAATGCAGATAGCTTTTATATTCAGTTAACATATTTTGATTAAAGTGTATAAGATGAGATTTTATGTTTATTAAAATACGGCGTAATTTTTGACAAACTATTTTCTGGTAATAAAACTTCCACAATTTATTGAAAAACTTCACTTTTCTGTGTCAAAAAGTTATTTTATGTGAAAAATTTGTTAAAAAGTTGTTTCCTTAGTGTTCTTAATGTTATTGATATAATATATCATGATATATTTTTTACAAACTCGCAATATAGATATATAATAATTGTAGACTCAATGCATTGGTATATCGTTGAATCCACTAATATGTAATAAACTACTATAATATGATATCTGAAATATTTCTTTTATATTTGAAAATAGAAATTTGTCTCCGTTTCCAAACAAAAATTCGATTTCCTGTAAATCGGTAAAGGTATATATTTTCCAAGGCGTGTAGTCTCAGAATTGAAATCTGCAAATTTGTTATACCTACTGCGAAATAATTCATATTTGCAATTTCTCTAGAAAAGCAATATGTGTCTCTTATACGAATAAATATTGAAATGTCTTTATGGAAAACATTGTTCTAATAGCAATTCAATTATAATGTAATATAAAATGCTAAAATAATTACCCAAGTATACCCTGTATAGGATATTTAGCTCATGGAATGTTCTTAATCAGTTACAATTTTAAATTGTTTTTCTAAATTTCTTATTTCCTAATTCAAGACGCTTTATTAAAGAATCAAACAATAAAACAAGTTTTCTCAGGATACTCCTTTTATCAACGTAGGGATCTAATTTACCTTCTATTACTACTAAAATGAATGAAAATTTCAAAATTTTCTGCTTGGGGTACTTGATGAATTGTTGATAATACTTCTTCTCTTATTGTCTAGAATATCGTCAGGTTTTTTAGCAGATATCAATAACATTCCAATTGTGGTTCTTGTTTCTCTAGTTAAACTGTCATTAAGCCTTACGTCATTTTATGTGGATATAAACGAGCAAGTTTCATTGGATAACTTGTACTGGGTATAATAAATTGGCCATTCTTATTAAGAAGACCCATCAAACTTTCCAAGTTTATTGCCTACTGTTTGTTTTATTCATATCGAAGATCTCCTCCTGTTAACTGAACTGTTTTTCTTTATTTAGATTTCGTTCTTCGTAAATTTTTAGGGGATTCTTCTGTTTGTAAAATTCTTTATTTTTAATTAATTAGATGTGTCAGGATTTTATTTTAGTTCTTGAATTTCACTCTCCAAGTTTATAATAACTTCTTATTAAGAATAATAAAAACTCTTCGTTTTAACAAAACTTCCAATATTTATTTAAAAAATTGCTTTTTTAACTTTAATGACAGCCGTTTCGCTAGACTTAGCATCGTCAATATAATATATTTTTGTTTTTTCAGTAAATATTCTTTGTATTTGGTTATATCGTCCTGTATAGTTATTAACTTCTTTTGTTTTTCTGATAATACCGTATTATTTGACTCCCCTTTATTTTGTCACTTTTGTGACTACTCTCAGAAGCACTTTCAGTTGTTTCAATTATATACTTTACTACTATTTCAGCCAGTTGATTTGTATTTTTACAGTTTTGGGAATCTATATTGAATAAATTGGATATTTCTTCTAAATTTATACAACTGATGTTTCTACTAACCATGTTAATATGTATAGACATTTTAAGGTATATCAAAATCGGGGAAATTATGGGTCTTTGCCAGCTTTTAATGATTTATGACAGTTTTCGGGCAAAATATTAGATGTTCGTTTAGAAAATTCTTACAATCAGATGACAGTCAAAATTGTTTGCAGACAAAATTGCAGAAAATTTGTTATTTGTTCTGTGGTAACACAAATGATCCGTAACAATACCGATCAGATTAATTTAAATTATTCAATTAAATCAATAAACAGTGTTTATTTTACTTAAATACAGTTTACTATTTATGTTTTTTTATTTATTTATGTTATTAATTAATGTTCAATAACCAACAGAGACAAGAATATGGTTCAATTCTTCTCGGCTATTAACGTTTTTAATATTGTAAGTATTTACTAAAAACCCTAAGTAATCTTTTAAATTTATTCTGAGCCTCTCGATTTTCTTGAAAGCAAGAATCTAAAAGATGTCCAAAGTGAGAAACACGATAAACAGGATATTTGAAATATAAAATTCAGCAGAGTTTTCAGACTAAACCAGACGGGAATCGATTTTCTTATAGCTCAATAAACAGATAATTTACAGCACCAGTGGAGCTGAGCTGACCAGAATAAAAAGGACGCCAAAAATCCCTCAAAGTAATACTAAAAATTTCATGTATAAAATCAATATGAAAATAATGTACGTAATACAGAAAATATTTTTTTTAAATTTGCAATAAGATTTTAAAAGAATATTTTTCCTTATTAACCAAAAAAATGTACACTCAAAAAAATTTTGTTCGTAATATTGATTAACAGTGAATATTGAGTAGTATTTTGTTGTGACAATAATTTAATTTGTTATTACAATGAACTTTTTGACATTGTTTAATGTATTTGGATATTGGCACAATAATTACATACTACTTGTGAAAATAACAACAGTACATTAATCAATAACAGAAAATTTATTCAGTCAATAAGATGTTTTCATATATTTAATAACAATGTTAATTTTGTCAACAAAACACGTTATTGAAGGAGTACATTATAAATAATAAACTTGGTTTATCGTGCCAACGAACAAGAGATGTTAATACAAAAATTAATATGTTTGTTACATTTATGAACAGTATTCGTTATACCAACAAATGCATTAATTAATCTACAAATTCGTTTAATATTATCAATGAACGCCATTTGTAGTAACAATAAATGCGTTCGTAAATTGATAACTGCAGTTACTGAATCAATAATTAAAACTACTTTGAAATCTTAAAATTTGAAATACAACGGCTTTTGTGATCATGTTTTACGTGCCGACTGATATCGGATTTTTCAATCGATCGTTTTCGACTTCAACCCTTGAAAGAAAAGAAATTCTACATACCACGCGGTAGTGGTACATCGTTTGATTTAGAGCACAGGCCACATAATATAATCAATTTTTAGAGTATTTAATTACCTATGGTAGTTTTGTAGTGCAGCTGTGTGCCAAATATAACGAACTTTTTCGCCTATTAAATAAGGTAAGTATACGTTTTCACAATATTTATTATTTTACAAACGGTTTAAATCAAGGTACCTAGGTATATTAATTTAATTAATTATTATAATTTTCAACACAAGATTCGAGATTCAATTGTAATTTGTTTTAAAATATTATGCATTTTTTTCCTGAAAAGGGTGTATTTTGGTTATATATCCATCTGATTCCTATTATATTTTTAGAACCTGAAGATAATATGAGTATTGAGGAATTCGACCAATGTTGGAAGGCATGTTCTAGGTATCGTTTGAATCAAATAAAGAAGATCGCCTCAACACAATCTATAATGGAAACATGGCCATTTTATAAAACTCCTTCGGGATATCGTTTGGTAAGTGTTTACAAATAAATATATGTAAAACAAAGAATGAAGGGATACTTAATTTTTTTGCAGATTGACATAGATTTTAAAATTTCTTATGAAGACAAAGATGGCCTTATTTTAAATTGGGAAAATTACTTTGATGCCCTTATTAATTTTTTATCAAGCGACGGACATATAAAAGATAAGAAAATTAAAGGAATGGTAGAGAATGTGAGGAAAACTCCTGATTTGTCAGAAAGTGAGTAGTTCATCTAACGTTTCAGTCATATCTAAATTTTATTAGGATAAAACTATTATTATTTCGAATTTCTCAAATAAGCTTTAATCTTTAACTTATCTAAAAAAAAGGAAGGAAATAGTAACACATCAAGAGTGAAAAACAATTAGTTCAATAAAAAAATGAGAATTATCAATGTTCTTAGTTTTTTGCATTATACAATATCCCAAGAAATTAAATTTGTAATTTTTTCATGTAAGTTAGTTTTAACATTTTACCAAGCTTTTCTAGCTATAGCTATTTGCTATTGTCGACTTTGAAACTGAACCAAATTTACTTTTTCAGATGGAAAAAATGCGGCAATTTTCTGTGCGTTACATGGGTACTTCGTCCCAACAAAATTGGTTGTCCTAAAAAAGGGTGACAAGAAAACAAACACTAAATACACAATTATAAGGACTCGCAAGAATCATCCTTTGTATTTGTAGGAAAATCGCAGCAAGAAGTAGAAGACTATCTTCTTCATATAAAGAGCATGAATACGTCTATTCAGCCATTTATATATTTTGTGTTGGTGAAGATATTTTAAATATTACCAACATAACTGTATATTTTGACGAAATCAGATACAATTTTAAAAATTTTGTCAGAGCAGTTGACATATGTTTTAAAATAATTTATTTATTTGATCTGGAGTTTCCTCCAGCATCTCTAACATTTTATAGTTTTATTGAAAGTTTTTTTTACAATTTTAAGTCAAAATATATTACATCAAAAGTTCATATTTTATCAGATTACTTAAATAATGTATTTAAGGAAAACATCCAGTAGTCAGCCTCATTTCTAAGCAAGTCAGCTTAAGATATAAGATATACCCTGTTGTCAGCTTCTATTTTTTGCATATTCTATTATTGATTATTATTTTATTATTACTTTTTTATTATTGTTATTGTTATTTTTTTTATTGTACAAGTGTATTTTTATACCTCTTTATTATTTTTGAAATTTAACAGTTTTACAGCTTTCGATTTCTGTGATCCTAATTTTGTAATGTGTTTCTAATATCTAAAATAAAATATTATAGATTTTATACTTTTTTTCTTTTAATTTTTTAAATCCCTTCATTTCCCTAGTGTTGACTAGTGCACTTTACACTATGTGAATTTTCATAATATTTCCCCTATGATTTTTTGTTTCTTTAATAACGGATTGTAGGCAATAATTAATGACATTAAGGAAAATCATTAGAAATCACATAGTGAAAGTCCATTTAGTTTGCCATTAATGTACCTACAAATAGAGGAGGGAGGGGGTACAAATTTTTTATCAATCAATTAATATTATTAATTGAGTCAATAAATGCAATATTCAATAATATGTTCATTGTGGGAATGAACGGAACTATACGTTGCCAAAAATAACGCAGTTATTGACACAACGTACGCAGTTATTGACACAACGTACGGTCTTTTTAACAACGACAAATTTGAATTGTCGATCAATTACCGTTGTTGTTGTTTCAATGAACAGTGCTCTTGATATCAACAAAGTGAAATTATTACATACATTAATGAAAGTGTTAAATATACATACGGTTGTTCATTAATTCAATGAACATAATTCATTGATTCATTACTTGAAATAATGAATTGATAAACTACGTTTCGTTGCCTCAATAAAACAAATAGTTGGACAAATATTAAACATCACTTTTGTTGTCTCAATTAACATTTTCATGGATATTACGTACCTTTTTGGTTGAGTGTATCAAAATTAACAATAAACAACTAAAAGGTTGTATTAACTTTCACTATTTATTCTAAAAATACTTTAATTGCAATGAAGTTACACTTCAATATGTCAACGATGCTATTTCGATAGCGAAACGGCTGTCATTGCAATTAAAGTATTTTTAGAATAAATAGTGAAAGTTAATACAACCTTTTAGTTGTTTATTGTTCTGAATAAGATGAACTTTCACACAGTAAGGGTTAGTACCATAAATTTCATTAAGTTATTAACGAATAATATATACGTCAAACAAATTATTTTATACTTTGAAATTAAAATATAGTTGAAATCCTGGACTAGCGACTGTAAACTTTTTAATACAAATGCTTCTTGCTGCAATTACTGCAATTACTTGCACAGGCAGTAAATACAATTGAGTATTACCAATTACAGTGGGAACTTTATAATGACTTCAACAGCAGTGTTCTCTAATTTTGTCTTCTCTATAAGGCGACTTCGATGTGGCTAGTAAATTAGAAACATTTACAGTTTCACAAGTTAGAGTTATGTTAGAAACTAATGGTATGAGACTTGGTATTAATTTTATTTTTAATTTGGCTAGTAACCACAACCGTTATACCAAACGAAATAAACGAATTTAATATTTTTTCTTCAAAAGGTCAATAAATGCATCTTTATGTGCATGTATATACGTAGTAAAAGTATACGTCTTTATTGATTACTGGGAGATAAAGTCTTTAAAAGGCCATGGGCGGAGCCTATGACGTCATAAAGTAAGGTTCATTTAAAATTTCTTAAATAATAATACCGATTTATTGATCAATATTTATACAAAATATTTAATTAATATTTGTCAATTATTAAACAACAGTTACGTTATTGTTATTGAATATTATTTTCCAATACGCGAATACCAACTACTTTGACAACTGTCAAAAAAAAGTAAGATGGCGACAACTATTTCAGTGAGAACTAAAGTTTGTTGTTTAAGGTAGGTAAAATATATTTGTTTAATTTTTATTTATTTTACACGCTTGAAGAAAAAATAGTGTATTTGTATCAACAGAAAAGATTGTATTTAATTTAGTATTGCGAAATAACGAAGAAGGAAAGGGAAAAGAAAATATTTGATCTGATATAGTGTAATAACGAAGCGTGTTTTTTTAACCATTAATGAAATGGATTATACTTTATATATACGTTCATAGTATCTCTAAAATATTGTTTATAAAAAAATATGAATAAAAAAAAATATAGAAAGCACCTTCACAATACCAGTGTATTTATTTAACATCGTTCTCATATTTGCATACCTAAAACTCTAACAATTTACATTTAATTAAAATTAAACATAAACATACAAGTTAAACAGTACGTAAAGTAAATGTTAAAAATAAAATACCTCAAATCTCTCTTTGCCGGCATGTGTATCTTAAGATAAACAGTATTGTTAAACCTTACTTTGATATAAAAGAATTCTTTTGGTGGTTACAGTAAAGTTTTATATTAATTTTATTTATAAAATCTTTGATAATACATATAAATCTATTATCTGCGCCATTTTAAAACACTTCTGCATAGTTCCATCTCTATCCAGAGAGGTTTCTTTAACCAAATACTCTAAACGCGATCTATATAGACCTCAGACAGTAAATTAATACCGATCTAATGAAAAAATGACTCTTGGAAATTATAAGAAAACTGAAGAAAACAAAAAAATAGAAAAATGTATTAATGACACATTAATAACACTCCTAATACTAAAGTAGCTAAAAAATTAAATAATATTCTAAACAATTATGGTTATACATCTAAATATTCAGTACAAAATTCATTAGATTTAATCAAAAAATTAAAAAATAAATGTAATTTAAAAAATAATACTAAATTAGTATCGTTGGATGTAACTAATATGTTCTCAAAAATACCACCTAAAGAATGTATAGGTATAGTTAAAAAGCTATTAGATGAAATAAATATTCATCCAGGTATAATATCAGATATAATTGATCTATTTGATGTATGCATTAGTCAAAATTATTTTATTTTTGATAAGTTTATTTATATTAAAAATGAGGGTCTTCCAATGGGAAGTCCTATTTTTCCAATTTTAGCAAATTTCTTTATGGATAATTTACATCAGGAGCTCCATTTCAAAAAGTTTTATTTCATCAGGATGTAAAATTTTATATTTTTTGTGTTTAAAACCCTCTGATTGTCTTTTTAGATAAGCTTGCGATTTCGGGCAATTTTCAATATTATCTAACATTATTTTTCAACGTTATAACACTTCTTAATGAGGATAGTTAAAATTTCTTAGCAATTTTTCTAAAATAAGCCAAGAGTACGTTTTCAGAAAATGAATTTACATTATGTGTTGTACGCCAATCCATAAATCGCTGATATACCTTTTCATATCTTCCTCTAGATTTTTCTGTTAATAGGTTCTCGGTAGAGTTCGCAGCTAAATATTGGGTGGTATGCTACTAAATTCATCTTCACTATTCGATGAACTCATTTTATTTATCTTTATTTAAATTACCACTATATTTACACTGACAGATTAATAATTTTTAATCTGTCAAAATAACGTCTGTTAATTCGTTTCGATGGTAACTCGACCAACTGACTTACATTACGTTACACCTTTTTACAGAACTGAAGCGTAATTTATTTATTACGTGTCAGTATCCGTTTTGATGTATTTACTTAGCATTCAAATAGTAGGTAATATACAATTTATTGTAAGAGAGTAGAAAAAATGTATTACGTATATTATTTACCACACTACACTCAAGTATGGGTACTATGAATTAAATAATTAAAAAATTCATAAAAAAAATTTAATATTGGTTTTAATAAATAATATTACCGAATCCAGAATTTTGTTATTTTGATTAGTAATAAATAACAAAATAATGAACCCTAAATTTTCCTTTAAAAAAATTATATTCCTATTAAGAGATCTAAAAATACCTTTGAGCGAAAAGAGATGTAACTTGACAAGTGATAACTATTTTCAAGGGAACAGTATCATTAAATCCTAATTAAACCATCTCCGAAATACTAAGTTGGAAAACAAATAATAATCAAAACGAAAATAAAGGAGTAATTACTCAGTCCTCGCCGGTAATTGTGGAAAAACTTTATCTTCATTCTAAATGAAGGATTTAGAAACTAATAACGCCTGATTTGAGACCGACAAATGAAATCGACTCTGTTTTCTTTTAATAAGAGGAAATGAAAATTGGTAATAAATCCGGTTTTCATAAAAATAAAATTAAATATTTAAAAAATCGGCTTTACTAATTCGGTGTTTTCCATTTTTTTCAAAATCATGCAGGAAGACAGAGCAGCAATCAATTACCCCAAAAATCAAAAAAAACTTAAATTAAAAAAATTTTGTAGCATAGTTATTCCATCCTCAAATTCAAATTCAGAAATTTGCCGCGTAAACGACTAAATCCAACATGGCGGGTGGTCTACGTCACTATTTATATGTGTCATTGAAAGCGCCATAATTTTATTGTAAACAGTGTATCTGCGAGATTGTGCGAAGTTTTATATTTATATTTATTCATCTCTTTTCATAATTTTTTGTTGATTTTCATAAAAATAAGTCAGTTAGACATTTTTTAATGCAAAAAGTACAAAATAATTACTTACGCTGTTGCTTTTACATTTCGAAATTCAGCTGCATTGAAACCTAACCTAACCCAACCTAACCTAACCATGAAAATGTCTAAGGATGGTAAATTGTTTAACAATGCTTTCACAAGCCCTACTGACGACATTTTATGATTGCATAACACAGATAAAACCAATAATTCACAATAAAATCAAAAATATAAGTCCAACTCTCTCAATTACCATACATTAAATGTAAACAAACTGTCATCGATATGAGTTTTGACGTCACGACTTCTCCATTTGAATTTATCGATTTCAACTTACTTTCAATTTGATATTATATAAAAAATAACCAGAATTGTTGCGTTGTAATGAGTTTAGGATTAAATATTTATAATTTACTATATGATTACAAAGGAATTTCATTAATTTATTTCTAATGAAAACACCGAATTATCTTAACACAATATTATATTTATCATGTGCGAAAGCGAAAACATTATGATTATTTAGGAAATTTGTCATCTGAAAGCAAATCAGAATACCTGACCCCGATGCTCGAAACGTGTGAGAAAATGTATCACCTGACCACTCACCGTTCCCACACATTTGGTATAATGGTATGCTTAAAACCGAGAGAGCTCAATTAGTTCTCACAGGAGCACTTTATGGATTTTTTAAGTGGAATAAAATAATTATCGCGGGAAATTTGAATGGTATACGTGAATTTTAATGATCTTCGAACTATACAATTTTTTAATTTCTAAAATTAGTAATGAAATAATAAGGTGAGGCAAATTATAGAGAGATTTATAATTATTATTATTTACTATTACTGTAGTAGCGACCTGTTGATTCTCTTGTTGATTATTCATTCGGTATTACGTATTTTAAAAAAAGAAAAACACCATCCCTACAAAATTCAACTACACCAGGAATTAAACGACGACGATCCCGATCGCCGGCTTCAATTTTCTGAAATTATGCAGGATTTATGTATCGGTAATCCACGTTTCATCAATCAAATCCTCTTTTCCGATGAAGCCACATTTTTTTACATGGTACCGTGAATCGTCAAAATTGCAGGTATTGGAGTCAAGAAAACCCACATTGGATGACTGAGGCACACACGCAATATCCTCAGAAAGTGAATGTATGGGCAGGGATCATCGATGACATAATCATTGGCCCTTTTTTCTTCGAAGAAAATCTAACAGGAGAACGTTATTTAACTATTTTGAGAAATCAACTTATACCTGTCCTTGCTAACATGTATCCAAATGCCAATAATGCAAATTTACCTAGTGACAATATCTGGTTTCAACAAGATGGAGCCCCTCCGCATTACACACGTGAAGTACGTCAATTTTTAAATAATTGCTTTCCCAGGAGATGGATCGGAAGACGAGTGGCCAGCAAGGTCGCCAGATCTAACACCTCTAGACTTTTTCCTGTGGGGTTACATAAAATCAAAAGTTTATGTCAATAGACCCCAAAATTTACAGAACTTAAAAGATAGAATTAGGCATGAAATGAGTCTCATTACTCCAGAAGTCATCCGCAATGTACTTGATGAATGTGTCCGTAGATTCGCATATTGTCAAGAAACCGATGGAGGGCATTTCGAACATTTAATTTAAAATATTTATTATTCATAATTTGGTTACTTTAAGGTACGTTATAAATTAAATCATTAGTTGTAATTTGGTTGAATTTAAATAAAAAAGAAATGTTTTTGTTCCCTTAAAAAATATTTTAGTTACAAATGTAATGTCGTTAAATAGAGAATTAAATTCTCCTTTAAATGAGGTGTCGCATTATACCGATTTCTATTTACAAAAATTAACGATTACGTCACTACACCCACACCGGTGACGTCATCCTTACTCCATGTACGTTATAAGATTGGTTTTTTATAACAAAAATCGACCTGTTTCGGGATTACCCTCAAAACTCGACGGTTCTCGAAATAATGATAATATTCCATAAATTAGCCGTCCACTGTATAATAGTAAAATCAATTTTAAAACAATCTTCTTCTGATTATATAGGTTTACAATAATTTTTATAGTAAATATTTCCGGTAACATAGTAACATTATATATTATATAATTAGTTATACTTTAAAATTATTATAACGGTAGAAATTCGATGATATTAAAGCTGATTTATTCATTTTAAAGACTGTTAAACCAAAAAAGTCAACTAAAGTAATTGAAAACATAAATAAAATATATCCTGCAAAGTATCTTCTTTATAATTCTTTAATTTATTTTATTGGAGTCAACCGAAAACTATATATCTTTGGGGTATTATATAAGGAGCCGCCGTTTATCTGCAATATATTTATATGGGTTTGATGGATAAAAAAGTCCTAGCTGTAAAAAAATTATTTTTCGACATAAATGGGCAAGAAAAAACCTTTTAATTCTAGTTATCTCTCTATCAAAAAACTGTACATAAGTCTCCAACAAAATAAAACTTTGATATAAAAGAAATATAAGACAATTTAAGAAAGCTTCAATACCAATTTGCGTCAAATTTTTAAAAAAGAACCATGAAACAAATGTTTTGATCAGTTATTTAAATTGTGGTACAAACAAATTTAATTTAACTTGAAGGAGTCTTACGTGATACGTGAAGTCGATATGCAAAGTTAGAAACAACTTCCGGAATAAATTTCAGAATAGTCGAAAATAGCAAACAAGTTGGAAAATAAAATATGAAACTTTCCTTTAACAATTTTCAAAGTAATTTAATTCAAAAAACTTGGTGGACCAAATACATTTGTTATCGGTATAAATAAAAACGCGATTCGAGAACAGAAATTTAGAACTAACATAAAAAATATAGCACGAAAATTGTGGTTAGATACTTAGTTGCATGTTTATAGTTAGTATCTTACTGGTGAATATTTATTTAAAAAGTATATATAAAGACATGGCAGATTATCTACTCGCTGGTCTTTCCCCTTGTTCCATTGCTTCAGTTAGTTTTATTTATAGTGATGTATTTGTGATTTTTTTACTAGGTGAATTTCCGAGGAGACCTGCCTCTCGACCATATCGTTACCTCCCATCTTTCTCTATTATCTATTTGTCTCCCTATCGTCTTTTAGTATGACCAAGGCGTTTTAGAATTCGTTGGCCACATATTGTGTCTTCAGATCTTTAGTTCCTTCAGTATAGATGCCAGCAGCACACTTCAAACGACTTTATTCTTCATACGTTTATGTTTTCATTGTACAGATTCCACTCCCGTACAGGCAGATTGTAATCCCAGTTATGCAAATTAATCTACACTTTCCATTTTTGGAATGTTTGGTCGTGGGAGGATTTCACCTTTTGTGTCTTTAAGCTTTAAAGTCGCTTTCATTATTGTAATATGAGACAATTTGTTAAGAACTCCCAATATTCAGGTTTATGGCCATTTAAGTGACTTTAATAGTTGATACAGTTTAAACAAAACCCTTCTTTCAGGGCGTCATTCAATTTGACGACATAAGGGATTCTTAGAATGTAGCGATTCATTGCATGACAGTTTAGTTTAAGGTCCGCTTGTATTATGCTAATTTCAGTACTAAAATTATAAGTTAGTTTAGCGAGTCGATTTGTGTTTGCAACTGCCTTAATTTTATTTACTATGTAGGCCTGAGCTCAATCTCACAAGTTTGTATTTTGTATTGATATTCTATTTTTGTGCTTTGAGTGAACACAACAAATAAATAAATAATGATGGCGAAAAAAAAGCTAAGGCTTATACGTAAATTATTAAATTTGGCTTTTAACCCTGCCACGGATGCTTGTGAACATAGTTTGGATGATTCCACTTTTATTACTTCCAATGCTTTGGTTCTTGCAATTATATTAGTATACATTTAATGTTATGGCAAATATAAGCAACGTAAGCATGACTGCATAACCTCAATTTTAGCTGACATTTTAATGGTTTTAGTACAAGAGATTAGAACATGCTCTAATTTTTAGTACTGAATCGGCTTGCGCAACTAATTTATACACACTTTAATTTTAGTACTAAAATCAGTATCAAAACTAGCATAATGGCAACCGGACCTAATATTACAGTTGACAGAATCGAAATCAGAAAAAAATTAAAAGGTTATCGAATAAAAAAAATAAAATAATAACAAAATGTAACTTAAATGTCAATCTGACGATGCTTCTTAGCGAAACGGCCGTCATTGTAATTTAAAACATAATTTTTCAAATAAACTTGGAAGTTATGTTGAAACGAAGAGTATTTTATTATAATAATGATTTTAGTATTATTCTTTGTTCATATCATATCATTGTAAATTATAAACAGTCATCTATATAATATCAATTATTTAAACAATTACAAATATTAGTAATTCAAAACAAAAAATGAAATAATCAGTATTATATTATTCCTTTATAAATAATAGCACCAAGAAGAATTAGGTATATAAATAAACAAAAACAATTTTTGTTGAAAATTAATAATTAACTCACATTGAAGGAATTTATGGGCGTTTTTATTCATTAAATATATTTTAGCAAAATAAATTAACACATTAAATACTTAAACTATAAATAATCAAAAATGGACTCAACAAAAACATTAAAAATTAGTCTACCAAAACTTAAAATATAATTAGAAGCCAGACATCTGGATACCAAGGGATATAAACAAACATTACTGGGATGACTACAGAAATCAAAAAGAACGTAATAGGATTTAGTAATATGTGTCATGATGACACAATTTGTAGTAGAGGTGGGAGAAATTGTAGCAAATACAGAAAATGAACAACAGCAAACTATTTCAAATAAGGCAAAACAAAAAAATTTTAAAGTGAAATGAAAGAATTAAGAGAGTACCACAAATAAAAAAAATCAGAAATAAAGATTAGGCAAAAGCATGTAAAACATAGTCAAAATGAACAACACAAGAGAAGTATAAAAAACTTAGAAATCTCACCTCAGAAAATGAATAGAAAAAAAGATCGAGATTATTGAAATAAATCAGCAAAAAATCAACACAGATATACAAGAGACAAAAGAAAGTTTAGTAAACAAATTAGAAAATACTACAAGAGAAAGTGGACACAAGAATGGAAAAGATAGAAAACCAATACAAAAAAATGCGGAGAAGTTTGGAAAATAAAATAAAAAATACACAGGAACAAATAAAAGAAGAGATGCAAAAATTAAATGAAACTATGGTAAAAAAATTAAGGAAGACCTAAAATACAGTTCCAATAAGTAGAGGAAACTTTGGAAAAAGATATAACAAGACAAAATCTATTACAAGACCAACAAAAAGTAATTTAAAAGGTTATTATATAATATTGATAAAAATAATGATTTGAAGATAATAAAAATGAAACAGTAGTAGAAGCAGAAGAGACATACAATAAAGTGACTAAACACCTGCACCTGGGCATACCGGCATTGAAGGGGAAAAAAAGCGTACCTTTTAGTCAGAAAACGTGGTGAAGAAATATTTATAGGCCCAGATCCATAGCGGCAGTACCGAATGGCGTAGCAGGTGCAACAATATCGAACAATATCGAAGGAGGAGTTCTTACTGGTTCGAGCTAGATGGTTTAAGACACTAGGGTTTGTAAAAGATTCTCTAAAAAGAGCTCTCAAAAGCAGATAGGGGCTCCGAATTATGATAACTGTAGTGACTGGACACAGTGGCCAACGACCCTGATGAGCTTCATCAGAGGCATAGGGCTGATAGCACGACTATAACCTAGGGGTGAGCCAAAATAGATCTTTCAGGTCGCAGTGTTAGGGACGTTGAACGAACCCTCACATAGAACCTAATCTAACCCACATGTAGTCGAATATTTTATTAATGTATACTTTGCTTATGTGAATACGACCTTGGACATTCTAATATAATCTAATCACTTTCGTTTATGTTACTTATAAAAAAATTATTCTAGTATTTTGATTTCATGATTTTTCGAACTTTTTTATAAATTTAAGAAGATTAAACATTGCCGATGGTTAATAGTAAATAAAATAAGCTTTTTTAAAGAATTAACATTTAGTACAATGACTATATAATCTTTTAAATTTTTTTGTAATACAATATTCTGTAGGTGTTTTTTTGTGGTATATATGCAAAGGTTTGTAAGAATTTAGAAAGGTAATTGGTATTTTAATGTTCATAATTTTAATAAAAATATAGTGAGCTAAAAATATCTTGTCATCCCAAAGGACATGCTTCTCAGACGTCCTTGTCATTTCGGATTTTATTGCACATTATATACGTAATCTAGTTGTTTTGTGAGCTGAAAAAGAATTGAACTCAAGTATTTTTATGAAACTAAATTGTATTTTTTAGAACGTAACCACATTCCTGGCATCCGCCGTATGATATACGGACATTCATTTATTTTATTAATACAACATGGCGATAATAGGGGGCTATTTTTACAAGATAATGAAAGTGGCTGGGATGTAAGCCTCTGTCTCGCTGCGCATTTTATTTAGCTCCCGCTCTGATAAGTGTTGATACATGGCCGAGTTTTATCCTATCTCCCGCTTTTCGTATGGGAAACATGGGGAAAACAGATAACGCAGAAAAATTCAGAAAATACGCAACTTTACGTTCGGGTAACTTAAGAAACAATGTTGAATGCGGTTGTAGTCTTAATAAATTTTACAAGAAATGAAAACATGTCATATGCATTACAACTTGATGTTTTTTGATATATAGATATTGTTTTTTTATTTTGATTGGACGGTAAAAATAACGTAATTGATGATCAATTTAAAATAATTATTTGTTATACTTTGTGAAAACAATATTACCAAGACATTATTATATAGCTATTGGTAGCTGTTGCAGGTTCTGGAATTATCAAATAAATTATACATGAGGACGTGAATTAATTTCATTTTTAGTTACAGTAAGTTACACAATAGTGAAATATTAGTATTATTTTAAATTGAGTAATTAGTTATACTTATAACAAAAGTAGATGTTGGGTAAAGTTCATTATTAGCAATTTGACATTTCAAAGTCAGAACAGGTAGTATTAACAATTTCTTCTTAGGTATTAAAAGATTGGTATAAAACGAGAAATGCTTCAATAATTGTGTAAAATCAGCATTCAAACAAAAAATCTAAAAATTTGTAGATGTAACATCAAATATATCAAAAAATAACCATAATGATAATATTTGGGTGTGGATTTGAAATATAACAAATACATTAAAAGATGGAGAATAAATGTATCCTTAAATATATTCTATTGACCGTTATAGTTTTTGAGATTTTGTAATTTAAATATAATTGATTGTACTAACCCTTACTTTTTGGAAGGCCATCTTATTAAGAATAATAAAAAACTCTTCTTTTTAACAAAACTTCCAATATTTATTTAAAAAATTGCTTTTTTAACTTTAATGACAGCCGTTTCGCTAGACTCAGCATCGTCAGATTGACATATTGAAGTTTGTTTTTAGCTAGGTACCTGATGTTTATTAGGTAGTTATAAGGCTAGACCAAGTATGGAAGTAATAAGACATAACAATATTAAAGCCTAGATGTTATTAGCCCTAAGGGATTATCCTGGATGTATTTCTCTCTAAGATCAGTATAACTGTGCAATGATATAGAAAAACCAGGAAAAAACTATATCATGCTGATCTTTACAATAACTTAATATATTTGTGTTACAATTACTCAATCAAAGCAAACACTTTAAAAGTGGAGAACTTCCCAGATTTATTTGTTCACTAACTACTTTAAATTATTGTTCTGCTAGATGACTTTTAATTTCAAGTTCTTCAAGAAAATCTAAATTTTGTTTTTTATTACAAATGTGTAGTATTTGGATGTCATTGGTGTGTAAGAGTGACGTTGGATGTTCAAGTAGGTGTTTTGCATAATTTGACTTATATGGTTGTTTTAATCTATATGCTCTTAAATGTTCGTTAAATCTTACTTCAAAATTTCTTTGTGTTTGACCTATATATACAGCATTACAATTAATTTTGTAAACACCAGATTTTTTTAATTTAGGTAATTTTGTTTTTACATTTAACAATTTTGTACCAACATTATTTTGTGTTTTAAATGATATTAATGCTGATGTTGCCGAAGATATTATTTTTGAAATTTTATTGGAAATAATTCCACAATATGTAATATTTTAATAGCTTTTAATTTCTTTAGTTTGTTTAGGAAATATTAGTTGTCGTGCCACTTTCTGTTCTTTTTTATTAATTAATGTATTTATCAAATGAATTGGGTAGCCATTAGATGTAGCTATTTGTTTTATGATATCAATTTATTTATCAAAGTTAATTTTGTCCATTGGAATTGAAAATGCCCTATGTATCATAGAATTATAAGCTGCTAATTTATGTGTTATAGCAAAACGGCTGTCATTGAGTTTAAAAAAACAGTTTTTTAAATAAATAGTGGAAGTTTTGTTAAAACGAAGAGTTTTTTATTATTCTTAATAAGATGGACTTCCAAAAAGTAAGGGTTAGTACAATCAAGTGTATATACTTAATAGAACAAATACTTCTTTTCAAAATAGATATCGTCATCATATTCATTGGTAGTTATCAAATTATAAAATGGATAATATTTAATTACTTTATATTGATTTTAGACTTACCGAGTAATTAATTAATTGTGCTTTGGTTTTAAATCATTTCTATTTAAAAAATACGTTCAATGGTAAGAAAGTTGATATTATTTGGATGCGAGTAATCTTTGTAAAGATTGGGCCACCGCTACTAAAGTTTGTTTACGCTGCGAACTATCGGAGTGTTTTAGAGCAGAAATAAATTAAATATTAGACTGTAAAAATAAATAAACGTTGCATTATTTTTAAATGGAACTTCTACTTTTATAGATTTATTAATTAAAAAATATATTAAATTTGGAGAAATGTACAATAGAAGTTGTGTACAATATTTTTTTTTATTAGATTGTTCTTTGTCTCAAAATGTTTTCTTTCGTGGATTTTGTTTAAATGATCTCTAAGTAAAAAGAGTAAAAAGAGTTTTTGTGCCATGATACTTTCTGTTAAAACCGTTATGTGAAAAGGTGGTCTAGAATAATCCAAAGAGATCTGATGAGGTTAACATTATCCAACTCGCAGGGGGCATATTCTCTGAATGTATTCTGTCCACAAGATATATTTGTTTTGTAAATCCACTTGTATAATAGGGAGTTAATTACCCAGAGAGTGGGTATATAAAAATTTTTCACCTAGTAGCTTTTTAACCAGAAATACACTTATATGAGGAATTTTTGAGGACATAATTACATCAGTTGATACTAATTTAGTACTATCTTATAACTTACTCTTATTTTTTTATTTATTAAATATTTATTACATTTATTACTGAATATTTCGATGAATTTACTAGGAATGTTAATATAAGACACTACAGGCCTTATTTATTTGACTTTATATGTAATTTAATGGTTAATTTAATATAATTAAACAGTGGCAGCTCTATAAAACGTTTTTGTATTTTCATTTGTCGTGTTTTGTTAAATCGAATTTGTAATGAATCAATTTTCCCCTTCTGTCAAATTATGATTTGCACTATCTTACAAAGCAATGAAAACATTTTTCAAATAATTTTGTTGGTAGATTAAACGCTCACTAAATAATTTAAGTAACAGAAAACCCCTATACTTTACTACTAAGCATGATCCCTCAAAGATGCTGTTTTTAAGGAAAATTCTATAAACCATTCAGGTTTCACTTTGCTCTGTAACAATAAAACGAGATTAATCCCTTTTCGATATTTAACGCTTTTACCTTAATCAATTTAATTTAGAATGAGGATCATGAAACTTCCCAATTATTTTTCGGTGATTTGAAACCATCCCAGTCCATTAAAAATACGATCCCAACTTTGATCCAGGTTAAAAAAACAAACAGGATACCGAAATAATCCTTAGGGTATTTGGAGCTAATCCCACTATAACGTATCCAATCCTGCAATTTGTTTTTGTAAGCGGTAAAACTCGATTATCGATACAATTCTTTTTGTAAAAGGTTACGAAAATTTAATTTTTTTACGAATTTAACCCGCTATTTTTATTTATTGGTCTTATGAACGTTAAAAGATTCATTACCAAAATTTAAGCAATCACATTCTACCAGATTTAATGCATAAATGATTATTGAAAACGATAAAAACAAAGCAGAATAATAAATTGTAGTTTAATATTCGATGGTATTTATCAAAAAAATCCTGGGATTTGATAAAAATTTATGAATTTAACTTTTGATGCAATTTCTATGAATTATGCAAATTTTGTTACAAATCCGGTGACAGAATGTCACAGACGTCGACTATGACAGATAACATCCATCCAACAATATAAATTTAATCGCCTGCGAGGCCTATGACTCCCTGATTAGTTATAGTTTTACAGTTGTTTGCTTTTAGCCTTTTTTGAACAGCAAACTTGCATAACTAATATTTGGTAATGATTCACTGATTGAGTATGTGTAAAATAAAATAAAATAACAGGTCGGCTGAAAAGTCCCCGGTCTGACCTATAGATGACGACACTAGAATTAAATCCATTTCATTTTTAGATAGTATCAACCTTCAAAAGATTCGTGTAAAAATTTGACAGCTGTCGGACTATTAGTTTGTGAGATATTGCATTTTTAGTGAAGCAACTTTTGTTATTTTCAAAAAGATGAAAAAAAAAGAATTTCGTGTGCTTATTAAATATTGTTATTTGAAAGGAAAAAATACACTTGAAGCAAAAGCTTGGCTTGATAATGAGTTTCCGGATTCTGCGCCAGGAAAATCAACAACCATTGACTGGTACGCAAAATTCAAGCGTGGTGAAATGAGCACCGAAGACGGTGAACGCAGTGGACGCCCAAAAGAGGTGGTTACCGACGAAAATATCAAAAAAATCCACAAAATGATTTTGAGTGACCGTAAAGTGAATATGATCGAGATAGCTGACACTCTAAAGATATCTAAGGAACGTGTTGGACATATCGTTCACGAATATTTGGGTATGCGGAAGCTCTGTGCGAAATGGGTGCCGCGCGTGCTCACAATCGACCAAAAACAGCAACGAATTGATGATTCTGAGCAGTGTTTGCAGCTGTTAAGTCGTAATAAACCCGATTTTTTGCGTCGATAAGTGACTATGGATGAAACTTGGCTCCATCACTACACGCCTGAGTCCAATCGACAGTCAGCTGAGTGGACTGCGGCCGGTAAACCGCCACCAAAGCGTGGAAAGACTCAACAGTCAGCTGGCAAAGTTATGGCCTCAGTTTTTTGGGATACACACGGTATATTGTTCATAGACTATTTGGAAAAGGGAAAAACAATCAACAGCGACTATTACTGTGCATTATTGGAGCGATTGAAGACCGAAATCGCGAAAAAACGGCTCTATATGAAGAAGAAAAAAGTGTTGTTTCATCAAGACAATGCACCGTGTCACAAATCATCGAAAACGATGGCAAAATTGCATGAATTGCGCTTCGAATTGCTTCCTCACCCACCGTATTCTCCAGATCTAGCCCCCAGCGACTTTTTCCTTTTCTTTGACCTAAAGAGAATGCTCGCGGGAAAAAAATTTGGCTCTGATACTGAGGTAATCGCCGAAACTGAAGCCTATTTTGAGGACAAACCGAAGGAGTACTACAAAAATGGTATCGAAAAGTTGGAAGGTCGCTATAATCGCTGTATCGCCCTTGAAGGCAACTATGTTGAATAAAAAAAAATGAATTTTGTCAAAATATTGTGTTTTACTATGGTAGACCGGGGACTTTTCAGCCGACCTGTTAGTAAGGAAAAAATACAATATTATTACTGATTGAAAACCTCTTTTTTTTGGTAAACTTTCAAGAATCTCTTATTTAATAAAAAAGTTCACTATTTTTCTAAAATTATAACATTTTACCGGTTCAATACATTATAATAATGATCAGTCATAGGACTACAAATTCCCGTACCTCTATACCTACTCATTTCATACTCGAGCTGCTCCCGGTCTGCTCTCGGCGGACAGCGGACTTTATCCGCTTCGATGGACTTCGAACAGCTTGATTGGATAAATCATTATACTATTGGTTCTAAAAACATGGCCAGTCTAGTCTATTGAATAGACACAATCTATATGTTTTGATTGAAAAATAAATTATTAAGATTACGAAAAGTTGCCGTCAATAAAAAAGTTTTTTCTCATTTTTCCATGTGAATTCGAAAAACCGTGTAAGTTCGATTCATTCAATGTAAGTCATGGTGTATTGTTTTGAAATTAACCTAAATTTTCAAGTAATGAAGTAATGATTTTACATTTTTGATCATATCTTTGATAATATAAAGAT
This sequence comes from Ophraella communa, assembly GCA_035357415.1. Classification (NCBI taxonomy): domain Eukaryota; kingdom Metazoa; phylum Arthropoda; class Insecta; order Coleoptera; family Chrysomelidae; genus Ophraella; species Ophraella communa. The sequence goes on along the minus strand of CM068982.1, from coordinate 29,825,807 downwards.
TATAAAGTTTATCTTTTTATATTTACTAAAAACCTATTTAAAGTATTTTTATCTCACTTTTTCCCTATAAAATTTTGATTTGAAATAAGCTGTTTTTAGTCCTGTCAAATTCATTCTACACTTTTAAAATTTGAGTTAAAACTATAAATTACTCTTAAAATTACTCATAAATCTATTAAACTAATCCTATTTCAACTTTTAAATACTAATTTAACCTCTAAGAACTAAAATTTAAACTTTTTAGTGACTCTATTATTTGAACTATGTATACACTATTAGAAATCATGATTCAATTAAAAAAAACTCTTGATATTACCAAAGATTAACAGCTTATAACTGATATAAAAACTTACTTAATTAACCTACATACAGTTTTGTCCTTTATTAATGTTTATTAATTATGGTTTTGAAATAGTCCTTTCACTTTTCACTATATGAGTGTTTTTATTCTTAGTACAAGTTATTCTGTCGAACACTGTAGGTATAAGAATTTATACACTGAATTTAACTTTGTTTGTTACATTTTTTATACCGTTTTTGTGGTTTTTTTAGGTACATCTAAGTTGTGATGATTTATTTGAAAACTTATTTAATATCGAAGACTAATATTTGTCTCCTTGTCACCTGGTAAGTACTTCACTTTATAAATCAAATTTAAACACTTAACTACTTAAAATTACACATTTATTTGTTAAACATATGAATGAGATTAATAGTTTTTAATTTTGTTCCTTTTTATATTTGTTTTAGATTTCACTTTAACTTCAAAATAAAACTATGTCAATTGTATATGAATACATGAAATGGGAATAGTTATTGGAATTGTACATGTTTAGAATGTTATTGATTGATCACCATGGATCCTATCCAAGATAAATTTGTCAAGTACATCCTCTATCTGTTTGAATGTTTACTGTAAGAAATTATTATATTGAATACTTTTGATGGAATAAAGAAAAAGTAGCTGATGATTAAATGAAAATTATTAAGATATCCTTTTTATTATAACTTATTGAGGTAAGTTTTACTTATTAATTTTTCTGAGCTTAGTTATTCATCTCAATATATATTCAAATTTCTTGTTGGCTCTGTACAGATTTAACATTTTAGATATCTGCCAGTACCTAACTATAGGTAGAATTCATGGTTGCAATCGTATGAACTTAAAGATAGCTAATTAAACATCTAAGTAAATTTTATTGTTTGCAGAAGTAACGGTAATGGTCCGTCGTTTTCAAGAATCCACTTCTACGAAATAATCTGGGTCGCGTTAAATTTACTTAATTATCTTTTCCTATATTTGCTTTAATTTATTATTCCAGACGAATTAATGTATAAACGCGGTATCTGGATAATTTCGGGAATAAATATGAAATGTGTATAGACATTATTCTAATGGTTTTTATTTAATTACAATACAAATACTTAATAAATAATAGTTATAATCATAAGTTAAATGTTGGTCTAAAACAAAATTACCTAAATTAAAAAAATTTGGTGTTTACAAAATTAATTGTCCAAAATGTAATGCTGTATACAGGGTGATTGATTAGTGTAAGGAAGCTCAGTAGATCTGTTATAGTAAAAATTACAAAAAAAAGTTATTAACAAAAATTTTAGGCAGCTTAAACTCCACATATTAAAATTAGTTAAGATCTTACAGGGTGGTCCATAAGATTGTGGCACACCAAACTTATGTTTTTTTAAATGAAACACCCTATATTTTATTTTAAATTTAAAATTTCCTTAACTTCCACATCACAACAATGTAAAGTTTTATTATGTTATAGAAGGTATTTAAAAAGTTATAACCAATATTACCTGAAAATCGTATCAAGTTTAATACCCTGTATAAATAAAAAGAAGAATACGAACATTGATCTATTGCAACCATAGTTTTTTAATTATCGTTAAAAATTATAAAACATATTCGTTTTCATAATATTCGTTAAATAAAATACAGGGTAAATCAAAATGCAAGTACATTATTTTCTTGGTAATTTTAAATAGAACACCCTGTATTTTATATCACTATTGAAAGTTTCTTAGCGAAACGGCCGTCGTGATATAAAACATATTTTTTAATTAATAATTTTAAGTTACGTTAAAACGAAGAGTTTTTTTTTATTAGTCTTTATAATACAAATAATAGTATAGACTCGCTGTCGGCTCCTTTGATGTTCATAAGACAAGAGCAGCCATTTTTTGAGAGTATAAACCACAAAACAGAATATTCGATAGTCCGTTTTTGGCTAACCAATATACAGTTTTGTGGTATAAACTCAAAGTAGTACTAAAAAAAATTGTTATAAATTAAACCCGTACTTGAAATTATTCTTTATTGTTGAGACAATTGTTATTTTCAGAAATTTAAGAAAAATAGAATTTGTTTTCAACAAGATTAATAATATTAACTAAACATTGATTTATTTGTTTTTAAAAAAAGTAAAATTGGTTTTTTAGGTTAAATAATTACATATAAATAGATTTTCTACGCAAAATAAATGACCGAATATGTATGTCTTGCACGCAATTTTCCTCGTTAGTAAGAAAGGATATCTATAATTAAAAAAAAAACATATCAACAGCTTTAACACTTTCCCCAAATCAACTACTTATCTTTATTTTCATTACTTTTGAAATTTCAGTTGATACATTTAATGGTAGTGTATATAGTCTTAACCTAAAATATAATTTAATCACATACAGTAATGGAAAATTTGTACAAGGATGTATGAAAGTTTCATTACTGCTAATATTTATTATAGTTTGAAGAACATGATCTTTTATTGCCAATACTTCAAATAGTTTTTCAAAAATATTATTTAGTTTAGCAATAAATATAATAAAACTATTACCAGGCATTAAAAGATTACCATAAACACTATTATCTTTATTTCTATATGCTTTAAGAAAACAGAATAAAGCTGAATCATTTAAATTTACAATAGATTTAGAATAATGCTCACATTTAGGACATGTATGTTATTTTAAAATTTTTTTTTATTAAATATCCACATACATAACGTTTAGCATTTTGTTTTAAAATATCCGTATTTTACGATAATCCATTTCGTTAAGTATAACAGTCTCTTTAGCAGATACAGAACACTGAGAAGTAGTACATGCATCAGTAGTATTTATTTTAATGTCATTTAATGTAAGTAACATTTGTTCCGCATCTCCGCAGTTTTCTGTACCTGAATTAAATAGTTTAATGCACTAAGTATTCCACATGATACAAACGCTACCACTGATTTATTCGCATACAACCAACTGCCTACCTTAACCAAAACTAACAGCTACAGCTATGGATACTCCCAAAGTGTCATGGCGATACCTGAAAATGGATGCTTACCCCCTCCATATAGAGTCGATACTCTGATTTGTATTATTACTCTGTGGCCTCATAATTACCAGTTTAAACGTCTGCACCATAGAGAAATATAACATATTAATATTTTATATTTGTCTGAGGTTTCAGAGTTCTTTGTCGTTTTGGATGTCAAAAAATTTCCATTTAAATATCATGGCGTCGCGAAAAAATGGTAAAGACTCAACATTAAGGTATTTTATTGGTTAAAAAGTAGAGGTGTGAAATTTTTTTTCGAAATATTTAGCTCTTGTGATATTATAAGTGAAAAGTGAAAATTTCACCCCTCTACTTTTTAACCAATAAAATGCCGTAATTTTGTCTAGTTATAATTTGGCAAAAAACTATTATTCCAACCTGTTATCTGTCAGATCTAAATGTCTGTACCATAGAGAAATATAATATATTTTTATTTTTCTATAGTCTGTACGTTGATGTTTTAACGTTCTCTATGGTTTCAGCTATCAAAAAATGTCCACTTAAATATAGTGGCGCCAAGAAATAGTTCCAAATTTTTATTTTATTTGTCATGGTAACTAGACAAAATTAAGGCATTTTATTGGTTAAATAGTAGAGGTGTGAAAATTTCGGCACAATTCTTTGTGGTGTAAATCGTTTCGTTCATATATAGATTTTTATATTCAGTTTTTTGTGTAATTATCATGGTCTTAGTGTTCCCACGATTAATTATTTAATTTTTAATTATACTATTTCTTTCACCCGTATATAAATTAGTTCTTGCATTTTTCCTAGCTTGCTATACTGTCATCTACATAAAATAAACTTTCAATTTTCACTTATATCACAACAGTTTAAAATATTTCCGGAAATTTTTTTAGTTGCCATAGTAACAGAAGGCATCTTATTGGTTAAAAAGTAGAGGTGTGAAATTTTCTGCTTTTTATAACCTACTATTCACTGCAAATGCCTTGTTCTTTGCTTAGTTGTTTTGATTCTTTAGTTTTCATAATAAAAGTGAGCAACCTTTTATCATTTTGCTGGATCCAGATCACAGCTGCGTATTTTAACGTAGTTTTAAATGGTCTTAAGTTACATTCGTTAATTACTCCCCTAAACTCACAGAATTTTTTGTTGCTTTACATAATGAAAGATGAGAAAATTATTGTGATCGTTAACAGAGCAAAGTTTGAACAGTTATAATAAATTAATAGTTATAAATTATAACTCTTATATACAATAATATATAGTGTTACATAAACATTAAGTAGGTACAACAAAAAATTGTTGTTCATTAACAGATTTTCCTTCTCAAATTAAACTATGAAATTAACAAACCTAATATTTTAAAACACGAGTACGTATTTATATTTACCACAAAACAACTTTTTCCATTTACATTGAAAACGGACTAGTTAATTCACCCGTCAATAGAAATAAATACGTTTTCCAAAGCCATAGTATAGCCATAATTTGTTTTAAAAGTCCACATGGTGAACTATAGAAGGGAATAAGCGGATTCCAATAATTAACAACTCTTGATTTACTATCGATTTGTTGTTTTTTCCAATTTAGACTGCATTCGCGTTTTTGTATGAACTATTTTCCAGAAATAAACAAACCTTTTTGTTTAAAAATTGCATATGTCAAAATATCGTTAATCTAAATAGCCGAGAAAAACTGAAAGCTGGAAAAACTACTTTATTTCAATTATAACAACACAGTCATTTTTATTTGTATTCGATTTCAAGTTTTTTTTACAGTTATTTTACAAGAACACTAAACATACGGCTAACAAATTTTTTTTGTGTCAATGACAGCTGTCTGGAAATAACCTTCATGGTCAGATTGACAGATGACATTTCGGTTTTATGAGATAATTATTTGATGTTGATTAAGTGGTGTTAAGTTAAGATCAAGTATTATTATATTGTTTATAAATAAAAATATTACAACCCAGACATTATTAGCCCCACCAGTAGATATTTGCTTCTAACATCAGTATAGAGTTAAATTATATACAAAAAAAACAATTAATAAAAAACACTAGTGCGTAAAGTAAAACCTTACACATTCCACAGAGTGCTTAAAGTGCGTATTTTACGCATGGTGGTAGAAAAAAATAATTTTTAAAGTAAATTTTGAGAATTTTGTAAATTAGCGTTCTTAATATGATGGTCTTTCACAAAGTAAGGATTAGTACAATATATTTATTTGTGTTTTAATGTTTGAATTACAAATTACATATATTTCTTAAAATTACGGCAATATAATCAGATTTGAATGATTAGTACGACAAGTTTGACCTAAAAAATATGTAGATTTACTGGGCTCAACATTACAACAATGGAAATAAAGAAGCTTACTATAAAAACATAAAATCATAATTACAAATTGATTATCATCCTAACTAATAGCGACTTCTAATGAACTGGTTGAACGTCACAAAACTTATTATTATTATTTACCATACCTTATGAAAGTATGTCGATAATACTACGTCAAATAAAATATAAAGCATACCGATGACCAATTTGTCCGGACCTTAAAACCGCTGCTTTACTTTTGGAACTACACATTGCTGCTTCTTGGGTTCGTGAGATAATCCGCCAGTTTTTTACCATTATCTTAAAAAAATGGAGATGCCCAGAAAACTAAACGTTAAATACGATCTTTTAGTATACCCTAATTCCATTATTCTATCCCTGTGGGGTTGACGAAGCAATTTATCAAGACCCTTGATAAACCTAATTTTTTCATAGTAGTAATAAAACTCAAAGTCAACCCACAGTATGTAATTTAATGAAATGTTACAGTAGCGATATGTTTCGGTCACAAGACCATCTTCAGGCTTTAAGAAAAGAACACAATATGTCAGAGAAATGAAATACAAAGTCAAATATATAAAAAAGACAAATATAACATGTATAAAAGTCAGATTATATAAGATAAATCTAACAAGAAATAGACAGTGATAGTTTTATAACAGTCAATATAGTTTATAAATTATATAGAACAAACAAAATCAATGTGAAAACATAAAAATATCTTATAATGTATACAATATAGAAACTCACCTCTATGTGCAGACTGCAGTGTTTAAACAAATTATAACAGATATTATGAATAAAAAAGGGAGTATTTTAAGTTAGAGTAATAAAATAGGTTGAAAAAGGTAGTTTTTATATCTTATATTATATCTTTATTATTTCTTAAAATATCTTCCATTGTGGGTCTTTTATGACACAGGATTATTTTTATATGCTTATTTGCCGAAGCTTTATAATTAATATTGTTTCATTATAATTATTGTTCGTAATCCAGTAATCCAAATTAAGCAAAAAGGTATCTTAACGGAATATTTGATTACGGGAAAAGTAGTTGTATTTTGATGTCAATTATGAATTGTAGTGTTATGGAAAAGTGATTTAAAAACGCCCAAAAATTGGCCCTTTAACATTTAATAAAAAAAAATGAATATTTATTTTTTTAAATATTTTACAGATAAACATGTATGTAAAAGTGTTGGTGATACCGTGGATTTAATCACCATCAAGAAACGCGTAAAGCTCCAGTTAAAGTAAATATTACGAATAATATAAAAAAGTTATTAAGAATGATGGGATTCTCTAATATTTGGAAAATATTTACAAATAACATTACTTCTTGCTGATATAGAGTAAAACTCATATTCCTCTTCATCTGATAGCATGTTAAAAAATAGATTTAATAAATTATATCAATAGATGAACAATAAACTAAATTGTGAACTCTCTGATATGAACACCACAATGATCATAGAAATCATTGACCAATGTTGGTTTTTATTCATACCAATGCTGCCGTTGTATCATCTTTGTTTAAATGATTGCTTTTGCTTATTTCATATCTTGCAGGTCTTCCTAATACTGGAATTTTTGCAATTTGCAATCCTCCTTCTCAATTTCTCTTTGCAAGCCGCCTCCGCAGCCGTTATGCCAAAAGTTTTAATTCATAAAGTAAACAATCTATTTTTAATTTGTTGTCTTGGTTAACTATATAAATAATTATTACATTATTCGTATTAAAATAAATGATTACAGCAACTTTTATTGCTGCTATAACTAATAACTTCTTTCAACTTTTTTTCTATTATTGGTAAATATATTCATTAGTACTCTTTACAGAATATTTTGCGGTTATATAGTTTTTGAAACCACAACTGCAAATCTAATTCCGTAAATTACTTTCGGACTTTTATTTTGAACTGAATATAGAGCAGCCATAAATGAGAAAGCTTTTTTTGATTTTTGATGTAGCCTACTTTTCATATATTTGTTTTCCTTAATTAAACGATATATACTGTATGAATATTATGAATGAATATTATTATTATTATTATATGCATCTCTATTTCTTTCCTATATATCACTAGACATACTCACGTAAGTGGTATAAAACAACTTCTGTTGATATCATACTTATTATACTATTATTGAATATTTAAACGTTACAATACATTCGTTTGGTGAAGTTGTTAATAAATCAATTTTTAGATAAAATATTAGTACTATTGTTATCGATTAAAGTACTGTCAGAACTGGTAATGGGTTAAATGTACTGGTAAAAAGCATTAGTAGTAGCGCTAACTAAACATATCGTTTACAAAGTTAAATATTCAAACAAGTTTCGGCATTGAGTCCACACTGACTTAATGGCATGCTAAATTTAACTTGGTAGAGAGAATTCAACCCGTGGAGAGATAAAAAGACAAACATATAAGCATGAAACTCTACCGTTAACAGTCTCTAGAGTTACATATTTTACATTTTGAATTCATTTTTTATTTAAAAAATAAATTTTCATAATTTAGATAATGTATATAATTCAAAAAGTTTTTGTTAAGTTGTTTAAACATTCATTTACTTTGACTACCGATTAATGTCAGGAAAAATGTGTTTATATTAAAAATTTAATTACAAATTAAGTTTAATAAAAATATATTTGATAAATTTTTCTGTGATGAATTTGTTAGTTTAGGCTTTAGCCTATTTGCTCTGAAGCCTATTCAATCCAAAGGCTTATAAGCCTAGAAGCTTGACAATATTTCCCCTAAAAACATGAAGAAAATGGTACAACCTTAAAAGGAGTAGTACTAAGAGACCGTCCCTCAAATTGAAATCAAAATGCCTATTAACCAAGAAAATCCTGCGAAATATCTCTACATGCAGTGGTTGGTAGGTTGCCGAGAAGGAGCTTTTAACAATACGATTAGTTACATGATGTGGATGTTGGCACAAAGAGAGCCAAGAGAGCACCATCCGAAGGTAGGTGAAAAATAAGCTCATTAGCAGGAGGAGAGTATTAGCAACGAGGGATTGACAGTTAATTATCTCGAAACAGTAATAGATCCATACAAGAAAAAAGTTGATGTTATTAAGAAACCAATCATCTATCCAATGAACTATGCAGATAATATTAAGAAGAACGGGCTAACAATCCTCTGAAATTACAAGAAATTTAGTGGATGATTAAACTTTTCGAACTTGTTTTTACAGAAATGATAATTCGATTTACCTTTGATGGTTTTTCTGGAAAATCTATATTCAAAGGGGACAAATGAATACATAAAAACAGTTTTAAGTGCTTTAAAATATATTTTTTGGTGATTTTATAAAAATACTCAAAAATTCAGTGTCTAAACTAATAAAAAATGATAACATATTTGTATTTACATTTAATGTCTCAAGATAATAAGGTTTTTTATTATAACTTAGATCAAATAAAGTTGAAATGTAATTTAAAAACTTCCTTGAAAGAATTTTTATTGGAATATTTTTTAGCAGTGGTCGCTGTTTTTATAAAGTCAATATTTCATAAAACTACTTTTCAACTCTATCAGAACTTCTTTATCTCTTAGGAATTAAAGTTCAAACTTATAAGTAGTGCTTTTCATATACAGCAAACTCGCACTACATTAAGATTCAGAAAAGGTAGGTAATATAAAGTCAGAGATGTATTAAGCTCTAATTGGAAAATACAAATTTATTAACTATAATGTAATAAACTAAATACCAATTTAACACAAAACAATTTGACTATAAAGTATGACCTTAAATTAACATCTAAAAGCAAAAATAAATTGAACGTTTACTATGGTTAGGACCAAGTGTTATTACAATTATTATTGTTATTGTGTTATTATTATTATTGTGAGTACCTTATTTCTCATTCATATACAATATAGGGAAATTAAACTTGGTTTTTGTAGTTGGTAATAAAGTTAATTTAATTTTAAACTTTTATTAAATTTTTTCTTGGCATATTTAAAGTTGCTCAGAAAATATCGAATGCTCTTGAGCATGAGACCATTATTTAATTTAAAGTGTAATAAACGTAGCTCTTTATCTCGGATTTAAATCAAGCTACATTAAACGATATGGTTAATGTCCGACCCGTTTCAAAGTTGTACGTGTATATGTACACTAACAGGATATAAACGTAATAAATTTATGGAAAATGAGAAGTTAATGTTTGAATTTCAACAGTTTATTTTATGATATGAAATACCGCTGCCAAATAAACGTTGGGTCTCAGGTGTTCCACAATTGTTCAACAAATATGTAATTTTGTTTAACAAATAATAAATACAAATGATTACATTTTTTGTTAAAAAATTAGTTCTGGAAAATGAACGCATTATTTACTTATCGCCATTTTATAAGGTAATGTTATGATAATTTAATTGAACTGTTTAATAATCACAATATTTTTTTGATGTGGACCTTTTTGTTGAATTGTTTCATAATGTAATTTTATCTAGGTGCCTTTTGCACTTCACCACTTTTAACAATTAATAATAGTACTAGTTACTGCTTTTTATTTGTAAAGTTTTTAGGAAATGTGCTAATATTTGTTTATATTTTTATCTGAGTGTCATGGTAATAGTAAGAAAAGTGCAGTCTTCCGTCAGACTTCTTCTCATGTAATGATCCTTACTGTTGTTTGCGGCAAGGATTATATGAGATTTAATCCCTGCTACATTCATAAAATAAAAAAAAATGACCAAATGACGAGTATTTCTTGCAACATCATAAACGAGTCTGACAGACTCTATCAACTATTAACTGTTGACTAGGACATCAATATCTGAACGTCCGATCATCTCTGGTTAAATTATAATCCGTCTGTAGCTTAAGATACGAATCAAATTTCGCGACCCAAAGAGGATGGATCTAGAAATCTAGGTTTCACTCTTAATAATTGCTCTGTGGGACACACAGTTGTTGACTCGCAACAGTAACGACGAATTGGAAAGTTACACGATAACTATCTAAAACTTTTCCTATAAAAAATCTCGTCACCTAAGACTGATATAATTTGATAGCAAAATTACTGCCTGATGGTACACAGAACCGAAACAACAAAAGAAAAAAGCATCTGAAACTTGTAATAAAGTTAAACGCACAAAATTTAAGGAGCACTAGCAGTCGTAACATGGGAATTTTCTTGAGAGAATTTCGACATTCTAATGAGAATATACTTTCCCAGTTTTGTTGCACCTGCAGTAAGTATATGGAAGGAAAAAATAATCAAACGGTGTATAAATGAATATTTATTTAAATCAATAGCATAATATGTATATCTGTTCTGCATCTTTATATAAATATATCACTATGCGGAATGTGTGAACGAAAACACGCACTGTGGAAAATATCAAATATGTCAGTGTCATCATTAATAAAATTGTACGCGTACAGCGGTACGCCTTACAATCAACCATATAAGGAAGATGTCTTCAAGTACCTTGGATACCTTCCTGAAAAAGGCAGGATGGTCGACAATGAGCTAGACAATACAAATCCCAGCCAATTAAATATTTTAATGTAAATCTAACTGATTATTAAAAAAATTATCAAAATATTTCCTAAATTGGGGTATTAAGTTATGAAATGAAAATTTAGCCAGACACCGTGGATTCTACAATATCTCTTAATCTACCTGAACATTAGCATTTCTGCAGAAACATATGTGCTCTGCATATTTAAATACACCTGAAAATACGATTATTCTCTTTGCCCTCCTTAATTGTATGTATGCACGTAAATAGAATTGAATTATTTTAGTAATTAAATTGAGATTTTCACTGAACTACCCTGTCGTTATTATACTATTCAATATTTGAAATATAATTAGTTGTATAAATGAAATTTTGCAAGTTGGTCGTAGTTAAATTTTATATACAAATAAAGAAATATAGGGAAACACTGTACTACACTAAAATAGCAATACACTAAAATAAGATAGCAAGATATCGTTACAATTTTTATTAATAGTAAACATCATTATTCTTCATAGGTCTAATGAATTTAGTTTGTTTAAGAACTGTAACTGCACCAAAAATGGATTTGAAATGTATGATTAGTGAAAAAGAATACAAATTATTGTTACTAAATAATTTTAAATTTTCTAAAGCTCATGTAGCAAAATGCGGAAAAATTCGTTGGCGGTGTGTTAACAGAAAGTGTTCTTCTAAAATTTATACCGAGGAAGACGAAATAACCATCTTAGAAACACATCTAGAGCATAATCACATAGAAGATAGTACTCTTAAAAGGCAACAAGTTAGTAATGCTTTGAAAAGGAAGGCGTTAGAAGATCCAACAGAAAGACCCTCCAAGCTAATTCATAAAGAATTAAAGGTTTGTGCTTTTTATTATTATTACCAAGTTTCATTTAACTTTATGTTTACGGTGTAATATGTATGTCGCTGGTCGCAGTGTTTTTCCACCACATCCTAAAAATCAAAATGAAGTGTATTATACACTCCTGGACATGCAACTAAAAACTAATAAAGCTGAGGAATTTTTAAGTGTAGTTGATAAGGAAAGTGGTGTTATTGTGTTTTCGTGTTATACAAATTTGCATTTTCTTTGCTCTGTGTGTACAATATATATGGATGGAACATTTCAGTTTTGTAATAAATTTTTCCATCAATTATTTACTGTTCATGGATTTAAAAATGGCTATTATATACCCGTTGCATTTTGCTTATTACCAAACCAGAACAGATCAAGTTATTTAAAATTATTTCAACTGTTAAATGAAAAATGTAAAACTTTGGATCTGATATTTTAACCTTCAACAGTTATTGTTGATTTTGAACAGGCAATTCATAACGCTTGTTATATAATGTGGCCAAAAAATTATAGGATGCAACACAGAAAAAAAAATGATTTTATTAAAGCAAGATATTAGATTATCGAAATGGCCTTTTATCACAAAAAGATTATGTCTATATATAAAAAATATATATAAAAAATTTATGAGCCCAGATTAGGAAGTCGTATTGTCCTGGGTGAATTTTGAGTTGAGGCTAGAAGATAATGGCTCGGTGTGGCAGAAGAATGCCATTTGGGGGTAGCTAGTTCTGTGGGGCGTAGCTTCGAAGAATTCGTAAACAACGGGCCCAAATTCTCTTTATAGATATATTGTTAAGGGCAGAAAGTCCTTCAGATTAAAAACATATTTGAATCTAAAAAGTTATTATGCATTAAAAATTACATTCAGTTTTCTCTAACTTTACACCCCTATAACTAATTTAAATAAACATTCTATTAATTTTTACTGACTTTCTGCCCTTAGAGACCTTTGTTTCGGAGTTAAATTTTTTTTAAAATAACAAGTGGTCTTTTCAGGATTCGAAAAAATCGATTGCATTTAAAATGGTTTAAGTTCATTTCATTGGATTTATATATTTTTCTGCAGGTAACTGTAGACATTTTCCGATTTATTTGTATGTAAGCAGTACAAAAAAAAAAGAACAAATAATAAGAGCTTAACTGTTTGTATTTGCTGTATGTCAACTGTGGTACAAATACTTCATTGAAAGAATTCAACAAAAGCTACAAATAAACTGATAAGCGGATTTCTATGTCTACATCACAATATTATTTCAATAGGTACACTACAAAATAGATGAACAATACTAATAAAATGAGAACCCGGTCCTAAAATATGTATACTAATTTATGAAAGCCCAGATTTTGCTGTTTGAATAATACAAAACGGGAACAAAGGCCCGAATACGGCCATTTTGTAAAGGTATTGTTGCGAAATATAATTAATAATTTACGTCGGATTTTATGGCAACTGCGATAACCGTTTACACACCAAATACAATAAAATACATGTCGGCGGTTATTAAATTTTTATAAAATGTGTACAAACGACTTTCCGTTCCGGAATCAGATCATGGAAAAGGTTTACAAGGGACATGGTCCCTTTGAGTATTAAAATTTCGTTTTTGGTAGTCGACTTTGAAATAATTACTCCAAAAATTTATATTTGAAAAAAATAAAATTACCAGCATATTAACCAACCGTACAAACATTTATTTTTTAGCGTAATAGTTCAGTGTCGGTGAATACGTAGACTCCTTATTTTTTAGCATAATAGTTCAGTGTCGGTGAATACGTAGACTCCTTAGACTCCTTACTCAACCACCTAAGCAGTGAGAACTTCTACATTATTGCTTATGCAGATAACCTAGTGATTCTGCAAACAGGAAGGTTTTAGGAAACACTTTGTACTAGAATGCAAGAGGCCCTCAATATCATAGAAAGCTGGTGCAAGGATCACTTACTGTCATTAAACCCCACAAAAGACAGAGATGGTCCTTTTCAAAAGGAAATGGAGCCTTGTGAAGTTTCGGGCTCCAAAACCCCTAAAAACTGAATTAAACTTCTCTGTAGAGGTGAAATATCTAGGGATTACCTTTGACAGCAAGTTAACATGGAACTCTCATCTAGAAAATAGAGTCAAAAAAGCATATATTGCCTATGAACAGTGTAGAAGAACCATTGGTCGTACCTGGGGATTGTCACCAAGGGTCACGGAGTGGATCTTCACTGCAATTGACGATAGTACCCCTCCTTGGAGGCATATTTTGTCTACCTTAGCTATTAGGGTAGCCTCGCTCAAAGAGCATATTGGTATTATTTTCTCTAGATAGGCCTTTATCTATAAACGGAGGTTTTGTGGTACTCCTCTGTTCTCTAGTGCTTGAGGAATTGGTCTGACCGACGTATAGTTAAACTCTACACCTCTTACAGCTCTACTTTTTAATCAATAAAATGCCTTAATTTTGACTCATTATCATGCCAACATTATTGAGTATTCTATGAAAAGGGGTTTTTCGAACTAGAGAGTTCACTTAGAATTCCTCTCATCACTTTCTATGGACGAAGAAAGATTTGTGGCAAGAAGAGGAAGTCCATCATAGACATTTAAACCTACAACAGATGCGTGGTGGTGGGAAAGATTAATTGGAATAATGAAAATCTTCAAAATAAGGTTTTAGGTAAAACCAGTATCAATTATAAGGAGCTATCTATCAATCTTTGTGACTGCGAATCAGTAATAATTTCGAGGTCTTTCACGTACATGCCTGAAGAGAGCAAAGGTCTTGTTCTGAAGACTAGATATTGGATGGCGCTAAGAGATGAACTTTGATTCTGTAATATCTACCTAGATTAACTTAAATTATCATTAAAAACATAAATAAACATTAGAAATTAATTAATTGGATGTGATGATGAGGAAAAAATATACAGATGAAAACAGACAAAAGACAAGAGTATACTCTAGAATATAGTATACTAATAATAATGTTTTGTGAACAAAAAATTTTAATATAAATTAAGTTCGTGTACCTATCTATTACTTGTAAGCAACTACCTACTGATTGTAAATAAAATTAAATAGATGTAACTAATTAATAGGATCATTAACAATATCAATTTTACAAGGTACTTTTTAGACAGACTCCTAAATTATATTTATGGCATTTCCACAAGAAAAGGCCGGAAAAGCATTAGAAAGTGGTTTCATGGAAAACAATGAGGGGGCCAGTAATGGAAGCATTAAATAACAATAGCTGGAAGAAAATTTAGAGACGAGGGCGTAACATTTTCGTTGAAAAAAAATATTAAGGAAGAAAAATAGTCCCAGCACTTTTTGCAATTTAATATCTTAGTAAATATAATATATTTATTCGAATATTCCGGCTTATTTAGGACCATCTTTCACCATGCATCGTCAACTACTTACAGGCTGAAAGTTGGTGTATTTGGATTAAAAATTATGCTGAATTTAAAAAAAAAAATTATCTGCAAAATTTTTCTCTGTGTAGTTTTTTTTTATTTTACGTTAAATTTTATTGTCACTTTAATTCAGTTAAATTTTCGACATTTTTCATTATTTTGTATAATACAATTTTTATTAAAAACTTAAAAAAGTAACACCAATAATATTTAGAAGAAGAAATAGGTTAAGAAATACAATAATCCAATGTATGCGAAATACAAATAAAAACAACTGTTTATAGCCATTAACAAATCAAAGAATGAATTATCAACGCTAAATGCGAGATTATATGGTGGAAAAATAAGAGATAAAGAAATCAAAAAGTAAATTAAGAAAAATAAAAGGGTCTCTAGGCTTTAACTGTTCATTTAAACAAACAAATGTACTATGTTTAGCAACTTCATTAATCTCAATCATTTCCAACAGGTTCATCCTTGGCCCTTTAAAACATTTATGTAATCTAGAAAAACTATGGTTTTCAGAAATAATGTGGTTTGCAAAGGCCGAAGGAGAGATAGGGGGTTCCAAATGTTTGTACTTCTCGACTTGGTTGCGATGTTCACTGATCCTAGTACCCAAAAGACAGCCGGACTGCCCTACGTAAACAGCATTACAATCATCACAGCACAATCTGTATACACCAGATGTACGTAAAATCGAAATAGAATCTTTGGTATTAATTAAAACAGAGCCTAAAAGCCTTAAAAAAATCAACATCTGAAGAGGAATCATCACGAACATCGTTAAAACCAAGTCTAAATTTATAGAAGAACTTATTGTAAAGTTTGTTAATTAAATCAATGGGAAAATTATTATTGATAGCAATTTGTTTAATAACATTAATTTCTTTTGAAAAAGCTGGTGGGGTTAGAGGGATATTAAAAGCCCTATAGAACAAACTGTTAAATGGACAATTTTATGTGACAAAGGATGATTAGAATGATAATTTATAACTAAGTAGTAGTAGTAGTAGGTTTCCTGTAAATTTCGAATTCAAGCTGTTGAGAAACTAAATTTCTGATGATAAGTAAATCAAGATAAGGGATACACCCATCAACCTCCATCTCAATAGTGAACTTGATTCTAGGGTGAAGACCATTAATATAATTCAAAAACTGAAAAGCTTCATGTTCGCTGCCTTGAAAAAGGACAATGCAGTCATCTACATAATAATAATACAAAATTAAGCGTTTTTGGAAAATGGGATTAGTTAGGTAGTGTGATTCAAGACTGTTCATAAAAATCTCTGCAAGTAGTGGACTTAAGTTAGAACCCATAGCGAGATGTATTGTCAAACTGAAAAAATTTTGATCAAGTGTCAATCTAAGCATTGCAACAATTTCACAAGTAACAGGTAAGCTAATATTATTATTAAGTAATAAACCTTCAACTAAAGTGATGCAATCAGAAGGAGGAATGCTAGGAAACAGATTAGAAACATCCAATGAAAAAAGAAAAGAATTACTAGTAACCTTAACATGGAAAATTTTATTGCATAAGTCTACAGAGCTTAAAATGGAAAAAGTATTCGAAAAATTGGTAATATTTCTAAGTAAATCATTAAGAAAAGAAGCTAGTTTAGGGGCCATTTGGATAAGTTGATATACTTTCATATCAAACATATTTAAGGTATCAGAAAACAATTTAAGTTTGTTTCTCAATTCACTATGAAACTTCAAGGTGGGGTCAGAAGGTAAAATATTAAAAGACGAATCAGAAGAAAGGAAAAAATCCACCTTCATGATGTAATCTATTTTATCAAGAACAACAATGCAGTTAACCTTATCAGCCTTAGAGACTACCAAATCTTCCTCCATCATCTTTCGTTTAAGCAAACCGATATCTTTATCTTTTTCAATGACACATTATTATCCATTCTTTGCTAAGTTCATGCAAGCATGGTGGATGTTATTTTTTCTTGTATCACTGTTATTTTTTCTTTTTTCTTATATAACTTTGTAAGCTCTTAAGGTATGTATCACTAATGTAAATCTGTATATCGTCTTATTCTGTATTTAATTTTTATGATGATGGCCTATAGATAGGCCGGAACTAGTAGTGTCAATGCTTTAAATAAAAATTTTGTGACAGTGGCTTTGATTTTTCTTGTCTAATGATCAGTCACATTTGTGATATGGATGATTTACTTATTTTTTTAATATTTTTAAGCGATCCTCTTATGCCCTTATCCTGTTGCTGTCAAAATTTTCCTTATTTATTAAAGCATTTCCACCATTTTTTATAATAATATATAAGAATTGTATTAGACTTACCTTCCGCCAATAAGTAACGAGTCCCCATCTCTCATGACTAATCGAAAGTAGTCAATGTGAGTATCGTTACCTTTGAAGCGATGCACGTCGTCTTCTGCTCCTGTAACAAAAATATTCAAATTTATATAAAATTCCTAGAAGATAAATTTAAAATTGAAAAAGTTAATAAAAATTTAATCAAACACTTTCATTTTTAAACAATCGATTATTAATGAGAATTTGTAAAATATGTTATTCGTTTAAAAAGTGATATTTTGTCAAACTAAACCAGAAAAGCTATTAACAGATATGAACTTAGACCTTATTAAAGCCATTCAATGTGCTGTCTTCCAAGCCAACCGGCTGCTGCGAATGAGCCCTTTTGCTCTTTCAGCTAAACTATGTTAGTTTTCTATCTTTCTTTAAAAGTAGTAGCTCAAGGTCTCAATATTAGTGATGGTGCGCGTAGTATTAGCAAATCCACTCGCATTTCAAAAGCGTTTGTTATACTCTTAGTCAGCATCTACGCTTTCCTTTCATATAGGTAGAACAGTAGGATAAGTTTTATGAGTCCCTTTTAAGAGCTAATGTAGCTAAAGTTTTATTAAAAAGTTTCATTGTTTAATGTTCTTAGTAAGAAGAACTTGAGACACTACCAACGCAGAGGCTGTATCTAAGTTGGTAAGTATGAGTTGCCGTGAGTGTGGTCTAACCCAGTCGAAGGCAAGGGTCGTGAGTAATAAGAGAAAGTAAAAATAAAAATAAAAATTTTGAGCGCCAACTAGTCTTCCCAATGAAGACCACACGATACCAGTATTTACCCTGAACTAGTAAAATGAGCAAACACCAAATAAATG
Source organism: Ophraella communa (assembly GCA_035357415.1). Classification (NCBI taxonomy): domain Eukaryota; kingdom Metazoa; phylum Arthropoda; class Insecta; order Coleoptera; family Chrysomelidae; genus Ophraella; species Ophraella communa. The sequence continues at coordinate 29,807,241 of CM068982.1, read as the reverse complement.
ATATTTTAAAATAGACCAACAAAAATACAATTTATTTCTTACGATAGTATATTATCAAAAAAAAAAATAATTATGATGTAAAATATATTTAGTGTATATAACCTATAAACTATTAAAAATTTACAAAATAGACATCTGATACGAAATGTACATACCTAAACAACTTAAATATCGATAAACAAATCAAGTAAATCATAAATAGATATCTTGGGGTAAAGTTATGACTGGTACCATTCATAAACTGATTTTGTTCATACAATGTAAATAAAGAGAAACATTCATAAAAGTATAAAACCAATTATATCCAGTTTTAAACAAAAAAAAATAATAAACGTATGAATTTAATCTTATGAGCAAAGAGCTTAAAATTTATATAAAAAAAATATATTAGGCAATATGATGAGTATACAGTGTAGAAAATTCAATTTAAATGTAGTAAGTTCATTAGATCATAAAAAAAATTAAATAAAACTATTAATATTTATATAAACCAAACCATAGTCCAATCAATAAAAAAAAATGTTGAGAAAAAAAAAATATATATATAACACAAAAAAACAGCTCAGTTGTTCTTAACACACAATTTCTTGGCATGTGTAGATTAAAACTTTGTAGTACTACTGGAAGTGAAAATAACCAAAGTATACTGACTTTATTACACCTAGATGTGTTCTTTTTTTTTGAAATCCAGATGGTTATAGTACTAAGTTGCCTTTTAAAAGAGATTCACCAACAATAAACATCTTCCTGTAGTTTTTTTCTTTTTGTCTCAGGAAATAAATGCAGTGTAAAAAAAGTTTTTAAAAAAACTAATCATAAAACCAGAACCCTACAAAAGAAATATGGCTGTGAATATTTTATTTGACAAAAGAAATGTATTATTTATGTTTTTTTTATTTTATAAAAGAAAGCTATTAATGTCTTTAGTAATATTTTCTATATAAAAATCTAAATATAACGTATTAAATGATTGAACCTATTTATTATTTGTAAGTAATTATTTTTATATAAAAATTATTTAAAGTTTAAACAATTAACTACGAATTGTGCAGCAACAAAAATATATTATGTAATTACGAACACTTACCTCTAGTCAAGAGGGTTGTTTAATAAACTATCGAGTTTCTTTTTAACCGCTGTAAAACTTTATGTGCAGTTATAACCAAAATTGTCTAAATAAATTTAATAAGTTAAAATGTCTTCAACATTTTTACCAGATATCCAAAAAGTTTCTTTCTTTAGCAAGTTCCATTTTATCGAATAGGATCTAGAGAGGGCCACTTACAGAATAAAGGTAACTGTACTTTTATAACGAACCCAACCAGTCAGTATATTAAAATATTGTATACTTTTTTCTGGTTCCCAACTCTAAACTAGCTAACTAAGTTTTTTAATGATATTTTTTTATTTTTATTTTAAAAATATGTTACAGTGGCGTATTCGCTTTACATTTTTAGATATATGAGAAATAATAATATAATTCATAACTTTTATGAATTAGCTGTTTTCCCAATACATATATTCAAAATAATCAACGGTATAGTCCATCACAACCAAAATATATATTTCCAACGAGTTATGTACACTATTTTTCCTACGACCAACTAAAAAATCCTTCAACAAAAGTATTTTTTAAAGTAAAATCACAGAATACACCTTATTCTGTGGTTAAATCCAATCAGCCTTGGAACTTCACTATCTGGAGAACAAATTTTCTTTCAAATGCATAACCCAGTAATCTTTTTAACACTTTATAATGTCAATTGAGTTTTCTTGTATATAATTTAAAAACCTATAAGAAACTTTATTCTTTATTCTTACTTTATACAGAAAAATTTGTATTGGCAATTACAATACAATATTTGACACAAGGAAGATTTAAAAAAAAATAAATGGTCCTTGCTTTGACATTCATGTGTTTTTACTATTGATAAATTTGACGTAAATGTCACAGATCAGAGAACTATTTTTTTTTACTTTTCAATACGTGTATTGATATTAGCTACTTTCTTAAGTACAAATAAGTGTGCAAACTAGCACTTTCATATGTGGTCGTAGGAAAAATAATTTTTTGCTAAATATAATAATTTTCAAAAATTTGCTTAATTTTCATGCAAAATACTGTAATTCTGTCTGATCATTATTATGTATTATCGCTAGATTTCAAACCAGGCCCAAATCATAGATTTTCATGTAAATTTTGGATTGGTATCTTAGATGTAAACACGCAGACAATGTTAATCGGTAACAGTAAACTCTTATATGGAAGACAGAATTTTAGAAATTCTTTAAGATATGGTTCCACAGAGGGAGGAATTTTCGGCGTGTGGTGCCAAAATCTTGGCAGCTTAATTGCACGTAAACGCATGTCAGTCAAACCGGAAACTGGGAACTTTCACAATCTCGCTGTAATTACGCTGCGGATAATTCCGCACCGCCCGCAAAAATTCCCCAATCTGTGCAATCATAGCTTAAGAATGAAAATAAAATTACAACAAACTGCAATACTGTTTTCGAAAAAATGATAAATACATACATTTCGAGAGTAACAGTATACTAGTTTTATACAACTTTATAACTGACAGTGAAATTAACAGCCTTGCCATTTTATAGCGTATTGCGTTTAGATTATCTCATTTTAATATCGGATAATATTTTTGTGTTGCTGTAACAACCACCATCAGTTACATTTTATTTTGGCATGGTTTGCCGTTCAATTACATTGCTGCAAACGCAAATATACATTGAATTCGAAAATGATTCCTTGTTTTTTAAAGAGAAATTAAAATTTTAAATTGAAATAGCTGCAGCAATAAAAACCGCGAGAAAAATATTTTAAATATTCTCGCGAATTCGATTACAGTTAATTATAAAAACAAAAATATTTTCAACCAACACATTTAATGTTTTTTTTTATGGCTGATACAAACAAAGGCTAAAGAAATATTTGATTGAATAATCATTTTTAGTCTTTACTTTGGTTTATGTTTAATTTCATAAATATAACATTTTCATTTAAATTTTGGGGTGACTATTATGATTTTAATGGTTATTTATTGATTCTAAAGTAGCAAGATCTTTTTTTTCTGAGAGTGGTTATGTTCTGCAAGCATCCAGTTGGACTATTAGTTAGGTGTATGAATGAAAAATTGATTAATTAAAATTACAAAGTTATTATAAAAGAGTTAAATTAAAACAATATAATATATTGAATGACTAATAAAATAGTAAGTGGGAAAATAAGACAAAAGGCCTTTTATGAACTAGAAAAGAACTTACTTGATGTTGAAACTGTCAAATAAATTATTGATACTTATGCAATAGTAAATAAGTTATTATCGAAATTCATTAATTGTTGAGTATCAATATATATACATAGATATATATGCTTAAGTCCTTTTAAAAGTTTCTTACCTTCCCGAAATTTCTTGAAGGTTTTATGAATTAATCACGTGCTAGAATACTATATGCGTATCTTTCCCTCCTATACCCAACTAGACATAGGTACTTACTTCGTCTACTTGTGGATTTTCTAGGCATAATATAATAAAAATATATCTGTCTACTTTTTTCACATTATATAATTAATCGAAATTTCTAGTAAGTTTAAATAACATGTTTTTGTACAAAATATAATATTGATACATTACATAATAAAAATTATTTCTAAGTAAGTTCTGTCGATTCGAAACTTGTTTTTTAAAACCAAATATTTCAATCTTGAACTAACAAATTTTTTTTTTCAACAGAAATGCAAAGAATAACTACAAAATTTGAGAACTAAACTAAACTGACATGTTAACAGTTTAAAAAATAATTTAATTCTAACAGTTCTAAATGCAGAAAACAATATTACTTCTTTTTATAAACTTTTCTACGTGATTATTGAATAAACAAAGTGACCTCAAAGAGACATAAAGTCACACGTAAATAAAAGAATAGTGTCTTTTGTTTCAGGAACTGTAACTCCTCCCTCCGTAGAAAGAAACATATCCTCCAGGATATGGTTCTATATGACACAAATTTCTTCTGTTCTTGCTTCATCTTCTTGTCTTATCTTCATTCTTGTTTTCTTACATTTTCTCCAAACTATGTAACATATTATTCCAATAATTATTAAGTATATGAGTATAGTTCAAAAACTTGATTTTGTATAGTAAACTGGTTGATTAATTTCTTATAATTCTTCTTTTTGTTCCATTATTCGTTGTTTAATTTCTTGAGTTTCTTTTAGATTAGTTGAATTTAAAGTTTTAATTGATAAATGTGTTTGATTATTAGTTTTTAAAGAAAATTTTGAATTTACATTTATACTAGGTAATGATATTTTTTCAAAATTTATTTTACTATACTTATTAGCTTAAATACTAGTGAATCAATTTTTACAAAACAATTTGGTTTTAATTCGACAATATAAGTTCCTTTCAATGGTATTTTCTTCATTGATTCTTCACATTGGACTTCAGCTACTGTTTCTTGAGGAGTTGACAAGATCCATGCACAACACCAACTTGAACACACATTATACTCACTCACACCAACCAATGAAATTCAAATGCTACACATTTGTGTGTATTTGAACAAATTAATCTTGGATGTACCCCACTACTAAACGATTAACTTTGATTGGATTTTAATTTTTTATAGAAAATATTTTTTTTCTGGTTTTTCTAATCATTGCACAATTATATTGATCTTAAAAGGAAATATATCCAGGATAATCCCTTAAGGCTAATAACATCTAGGCTTTAATATTAGGTTTGTTTCAACCAAGCAAAGAACCGTTCTAGAACGGTAATATTACCACTCACGAGACCAAATTAGAGCACTGCGCAACTCACTACATCACTGCGCACAAAAATTACTATTTTAGAACGGTTCTCTGCTTGGTTGGAACAGACTTATTACTTTAATAATTGGTCTAGTCTTAACACTACTCAATTAACATATCTCATAAGACAAAATGAAACTTCAATATTTCAATATTATGATAATCTGACGGGACAGCTGTCATTAAGCTGCAATATTTTGATTAAGTGTGAAAGTTTTGGTAAACAGTTTTTTGTTTAGTGTACTTATGTTTATAACCACCACATTCTGCGTTTATTCAAATACATATTCAAATCCCTATTTAATCTACCTTGGTACAGGTCTACGTTAGATATTGTTCTAATTTAATGTTCCTTACTTCAGTAGTTCGATTAATGTATCACCATGACAAAGAATAAGTTTTAGTACTTACATAGGTATTTGTTTTATCACACTCTATGTTGTAAATGATACTTTTACATAACAAATAGCCAGTGCAAACTGCACGCGTCCGATTCAATTTGATAATGTTATTCCAATAATTTATGAACATCGTCTCGATAAGTATAAATCGATAACATTGTAGGAAAACTTAGCACAAATCCTAAGTAAATGGATCCTTTCAATCACATTTCCATGTTTTTGTACAAAAGTCTAACCCATTAATCAACCAGAAAAGCACGGCATGTGACAGCTCCGTTTATCCTCAGAAAACTATCAGTTTATTCGAAGGCGTATCTGAGAGTTGTCAATAAGGGTTATTTTACAGATTATATATAGCGTTATAAATTATATATAATAAATTTAGTTTAAAAACAGCAAAAACAGCAAGTGTAAATCTATGTAGAATATTTTCTGTTCAGAAATGGTAGTTGGTATTATAGACTTCTCGAAATAAATTTTTTTTTTTGATTAATTCCTCTGTGAGATTTTTCACAGAACGATAATTTACGTTCATTCATTAAATAGTTTGTTTAACTTATGACAGAAAGTGTCTTGCTTTACCTAGATCAGTATATTCTTTAAAAAAATACATTACGATTAATATTAAAATGAAAACAGTATAGAAACTTAAAGAGCAGAAGATTCCTAATTCAGGAATCGGCAAACTGTGGCTTTTTGTATGTAAACTTGGATGTGTATTCCATACACAAATATTATTTTATAAAAGAACAGTTCAAACATAATTCTGAATGGATTAATGAAGATAATGCAGATCGATATTACTCATATACTTGTACCCCTTTTTTACATCACCCACCCCCCTTGACAGGAGTCAGTGACGAAAATAAAAAAAGAGAACTGAAGAAGAACATCAAATATTCAATCAAGATTGGACGAAGTCATTCGCTTTCATATGCAACTTAGATGGCCTTTCGACTTGTCTCCTTTGTCGCGAAAAACTAACACGCAATAAAAACCAAATTTAAAGAAACACATTTTAAAGACCAACATCAATTTCCATTTGAAGTAAATTGACAACTGTTAATCTAGCAACCTTTGCATTATCACTAGAAACTGCAAATGATGAGTCTATTTTACAAATTGCTTCATACCTACATCTGAATTATTATAAAAATAAAACCAGACATATTTAAATAAACTAAAGTATTACCATTATCCGCAAAAACAATACAAGGTAAAATAAAATGTCTTCAAATGTAAAATACTTGCAGGAGGAAGACTTTCAATAGGATTCTGCCTTTTCACTTGCTGTAGGTATATGAGTGGTGCTTTATAATAGAAAATAGAGCAAAATAAACAAGTAACAATTATTGTTGTATATAAAACATTTTGTGGCGCTTAAATTGTATGAATTAAAAATTCGTTTTATAAATACATTGAGTTACTGCCAAATAAAAAATAGATTATTTAATGTTTTACTTTCCATTCATAAATGAATAGGATTAACTTGAAAAAAATGTTAAAAAAAAGTTTAGAAAACCTCCACGAAAATAGAGTGTTGTCAAGACAAACTTAAAACCGACATGATCAGCTAAAAATTTCGAGGCAAAATTATCTGATTCATGTTTTAATGGAAAAAGCACAGTAAGGGGAGTGAACGGAAAGCTCATTAAAAATTATTGGACCATATTTATCGGTACCTAACTGTTTTACGTAAATTGTCAAACTTTTTAGAATTTATGAAGTTTATAAAACTATAACGTATCAGCAATTTAATCCAACTTTCACCAAACAAACAAAAATAAAATAAAATATTTAGTGATAAATGTCACTTAAACAAAAAAAGCTATTATACAGGGTGTTTCAAAAAAAGGTAACACCGTCTCTAGGATAGGTAAAAAACTGAAAAATAATTGGGGTTTGCTTAGTAAAATTTTTTTCCAACGCCATCCGTTTTCAAGATAAAGGGCGTTGAAGAAAATGAAAAATTACACATTTCTTACGATTTTGCCGAAACTACTGGCACCATTGCAATGAAATTTTATACGAATATGTTTTGGAAGCTGATATATCCCATGAATTTGTTTTTATAACTAACTCTCATAGAGGGCGCTAGTTACACGATTCATACAACGTATTATTCAACATAACTTTTTTTAGGGTAGAATTATTAGTCAAAACTCCAAGTGAACATAAACATCGTTTAATTCTACACCAAAAAGGTACTCTTGGTAAAACTCGATATTATGTACCGTTTTCGGAATATTTGGGAACATTCTTAGGAGATATAATATTGAATTTGGTTCTAAAACCAACAATAACTTGGTCAATACTAAAGACTCTGTACCTTTTTTAAGCTCTCCTAGAATATATGTTACATTCTGATGACTGCAATGCTGTGTATATTGGCACATATTTTAAACAGAATAAAATAACATCTTAATCATGATAACCATATCATATCTGAAAATCAATTTTTTTCTAATTCCAACGTTTCTAGGTTACATAAATGTTTTAAAGGTTCGAGGATGAATTAATTTGAAATGTTCGAGATCAATGAAGCTACAAAAGATAGTACAGTTATATGTTTGAATGAACAGTTAAGACCAAAAGACCCTTATATATTTCTTAGTCTCCCCTTTTAATGATTTGTGTTTTTAGCGGATTTTACTTTGTCTCCTATTTTTCCTTTATTCATTTTATGTACACTTTCTTTAATAGTTGTTTTCGTTTTCTTTCTAATGTGACTAATTATCTTCTTTTATTTTTGTACTAGGTTGTTTATGATAATTTTTAAATTAATTTTAATAGTTATTGTTGACATAACCTTACAGACCTGCTCTTCTTCTTCTTCTTGTGAGTTATTCTTCTTGTCCTCTGTTATAATCAGACCACAGTTGTACTGCAATTTTTATATCTATATGTAGGTTCAACCAGACCCCTTTTTTTTAAATATATAAAAAGTTAATTATAGACCACATTTGTATTTATTTTATTCAATTTAAATTGTCACTACATTTTAACTTTAAGTTTAATTTGATTTTAACAGTTCGACAAATGTTCTATAGAGGATAACCCCTATTTTTATCGATTTTACATTTTGAACGAATTACATATACTTTTAATCTGTCGGTTTTTAAAATGTTTGTTATGTTACACTTGTTTATAGTTTTACCTATTACACACTAAGGTTATGTGGCATAGCCACAGTATGGACGGAAACTACCAGGGTTAAGACGCAAAGACTTTGTTGGGTGGTTACTATTTTTGTACCTCAATTTTTTAAATACTCGAACGAAAAATATGATTAAGAGTCTCAGTGAAACTGATGAATGATTTTACTCTTCCATATTTATATAAAGCAAAAATACAAAAAAATGAGTTAGCAATTAAAGTATTCTTTAATATAAATATGTAGTAAATAATAACCATTTCTTTAGAAACTCCATTAAAATTTATCATTTTAACTTTATTTTAGCATTTATAAAATAATAAAATGTTGCAGTTTAACACATAAAAAATTGTAAATGAGATTGATTATATGAAAATAAATTTTATATATTTAAAAATTCCAAATATTTTATCCCGTTTTTTTTCTGTATCTATATTAAAATGGATTAAATATTGCAACGTATATTCAGGAACTGCAAACTAAAGCTTGTCTACCCCATATTTTGGGCTGCGCAGCATTCTTACTTGTCAAAACAATAGAAGATCCTTTGCGATCAATAAAACATTGTATTTGAAATAAATCTGGTAAACCACACTTCATACAGTTCCTAACTTTGAGTAAATAATGTCTGATTTGAAATACTTTAACAAGGTGAAACGTTTCTCATGCAATGTTGTCACATATTTGCAGAAACTAGGTTCTTTGAGTGTTTTGAAAAACGGGACCAATAATTATTTTCTTCTATGGGAGAAATGTTATTTTTTAGACTGAATATTAATTTCATGAATTGACTTTTAATTATATAAGTTAAAATCTATATTTTATTAGTTTACGTTTTTTATAATTGAATCATGTCTATTATAAAATATTTTATATGAATATGTTACATTTTCAAGAGGATTTTAATTATTTAGAAGGTTGGTTAATTAACCTTAATTTGTTGATATAGGGACGACTTAACTTACTTTGTTTTATTAGATAAGACATACTTAGTATTGGGAATTATAAGTTTGTCGAATTCCTGTGTTTCGCCAATGCCCCATTCCACAACAACCCATCCTTGAATTACGCAAGCGCGTAATTTAATTGATAATACCGGGTAATCCTTCAAAATATTACAAAGTGTGTGGACCTCTTTATAGTTATTTAATAAAGTTACTAAACTTGTTTTAATCTCGTTCGATGTTAGTGATTTTCTAGAGTTATGAATCTACTTTGCAATATATGAAGGAGTTATCCATTTTAAATAATATTTTAATAAAAGTAACTACCAAAGAATTATTGGTGTAATAAAACTAAAATTTTAACATTATTTTAACATTTATTTTGGATAAGAAACCCCCTTCTCCAAAAACAAATACAGTTTTGCTTTTCCCACTAATCATTTTCTTTTTTCCACTCCTAAAACATTCCTATGCAAAGAAATTTCTGAGTTACTAATGAGCAGTTTATCGCTTGCTGCCTTATACCCGTTATAAGTAATTACCAGAATTTGCACGTTCGTCGTATTGCACACGGGCTGTGATTAACTTTGCTATCCAAACATAAGGGATAGGGCTTGTTTTTAGCTTCTTTATTTGCAGTTATATACTTTCTCTGATTAAAGTTTATTCCTGGATAATGTTGGGAATATACGGGTTAAGGCGAGATACGTTGTTATATTAATTAGAAACTTATCGTTATAACCCTCGCATAAGAAAATTTTATGTTGTTTACGAAAATTTCCACAATATAACTGGTCGTTAACAAAAAATCATCCCAAAATTCAAATTAACAATTTTTATATAATATAGAAAAACATTTTTTTTGGTGGAGAACATGAACTAAACGCAAACTAAACGCGATAATAACGCCATATTTAAAAAATAGAAATATTTCTCATTTAAAATTTGGTTTCCGAGCGCTTCACGCACTCGTGCTCTTTTTAAACTTAAGTTGCATGGAGCAGAGATTCATTTTCATAATAAGAGTTAAATTTTATACTACTGCAATACTGCAAAATTATTGCCTAATTGTATACTCATCGGATAACATAACAACATTTAAAAAATAGTCGAAATGTCCAATTTTACAGATGAAAGCAATTTTCGCAAAAAATACATCTGTTATAATCCCATTTGATGGGATATTTGTAATATTATTATTTTCGAATATTTTGCCCAATTCTTGATCTCTTTAAAAGATCATAGATAACTTGTTTGCATTAAAAATTGATTGTAAAATTAACTATTAAATATTACCTACCGTAAATATAGCAGCAATTAAGAAATAAATCTTTGTTAGGAAAATGTGTTTTCTTGGACCTTGTATAATACTGCACGCGATAAATTGTAGTTGAAATGTGTAGTTCCCAACACAGTGATTGAAGACAATTTATAAATAATTCCAATCTAATTTGGAACAACGTCCTTTCAAGGCACGCAACTTTCCAAACACGACTTCAACTTCAACTTCTCGTTACCTTAGCCCCAAGGTGTTTGTGAAGTAGACAGTTGTTTTCTTCGAGTCGGACAATTTCGGATCAACGAAAACAGCAAGGCGCATCCCCTTTTGTATATGCTGAATAATAAAATTAACTTCTAAATGATTCTGACAGATACGAAGAGAATTTAACGACAGGCAAATTACCATAGAAATTATGAAAAATGTGTTCAAGACAATTTTTATTACTTGTTATAAAACAACATTTTTTCGTTTACCCAGTACCTCAGTAATTATAATTATAATTTATGCAAACCTATTTTTTCTATAATTTTGAGCTACTATAATTGTCGATTTAAAAAAAATAGAATACATCAGAAGTCATAAAAATGTCTTTGCTTGACCTAACCTAAAAAAGCCCCCTCGTCAGCAATGAAACATTTTCATGTAACAATGTAATGTAATATTACAAACATTTATTCATTTCAGATAGGACAGAAAGATTTTGTTCAATATTTTTTGGTTACTCGTTTAAAGTGAAATAAAAACCAATTTTTTACAGAAGAAAAAATTGACCTTTACCCTGACGTCACTAGCAATGACTAGTAGTAAACACAAACTTTATATTCTATAAAATCGTTTTTTTTTTACAAAACCTCTTATTTGTTATTTTTATTTTACGATAAGTACAAAATTAATTTCAAACGACAACTATATTTAGTTAGGTATAACATAAAAAAATAGTGACAAGATAAACAAACAATGAAAATATTTACGCACACGACAAAGTGACTCTAGCAGACATTTTTGAATAAGATTCACTTCGCGAGATTTGTAGGGTAAAGGCCAATTTTTTCTACTTTATATAACTTAACTGGGGAGCAAAAATGTTTGTTTTTTCATTTATTATAACATGTTAATTATAATCTGCATTTGTTATGTTTGATTTTTAATAAAATTTGTATGTGAAAATGTAAAAAAAATGAAGGGTTTGCGAGAGGTGATTTTCATTATTATAAATATTTAAATGGCGGCCGGTCCTAAACCAGTTATAAGTAAGTTTTCTTAAACTAAGTTCTTTTACCGGTAGTTAAATCAACTAATAAATAATATTAACATAATAAAGTAGTGCAGTTAACTATTTATTGATAATGAGTAAATTACAGCGGAATATCTATACAAGATTTATTAACACATAGAAATGCTTGAGCTCCTAAATAATGAAACAAAACCCAAAATTATTTGTTAACAAGAAACAAATTTTAAAGACAATAAAACATATAATTAAAAAAAATTAGTGGATATCACAAATATGTTGACTTAAGCTTAGAATCAGAAGAAATAAGATTAAACAGTAATATTGAAGTCCAATATCCAATACAAGCTTATATAATATGCAATATCTATAAACCATCAAATATAAAACTCGATTCAAGCGAACTGGCAAATAGGAAACTACATCCACATCAGTAATTAATGAACCTAATTACTGATGTTTTACCAAGGTTGGCCAAAGAGTTTCACAGAAACTAGGACAGGTTGGTTATTTTTTAAAATTCGTTCAAACTTGGTAAAACAAGTGGTCAACCATTGAAATGATAACCATCTGATTTCAAGAGTTTAAATCATGTAGATTTATAAGTAGATTTATAGTTGTATTATATATGAATACATACTACAGGGTTGGGATAAAGTATGGAACCAAATAAATATCTTTTAAACGAAAAGAACGATATTTATGAAAATTTGCAGGTAAGTGCAATGGAACAAAAAGCATCTTATGTACATTTTTTGATAATAATATACTTCCGGTTTAACCGGAAATGCCATCAACTTCTTTAATTTAAATGGGACACCCTATATATTTTTGCAGATTTTGAATGAGCTTGTTATTTTGAATTCATACATACTAAGTTTAGTGTAACAAAAATTGTAAAAATGAGGAATATAGCACTTTAACCAACCTCCTTTGAGTTTTTTGCATTAGAGCAAAAAACTATTTAGATAAACTAATTGATGTTGTTTGTATGCATAGTAATAAATAAACAAGTACTGTTTAGTATGTATTTTGTTCTTCAAGTGTCAAATTCTAATTTACGGAAATAAATTGCACAATTTAGAATGGTTCAATTAAGTGAAAAAGAGCGTATTGAAATTTTAAAGATGATCGGTTATGGTGATCGTGTTAGAACTCATGAAGAAGTGTGTCATATTTTTAATAATTTGCATCCGGAGAGAAATCCTGTATCACGCTCAACCGTAACTAAAACATTACAACGTTTTAATACTACTGGGATGGTAAAAAATTTGCTAAAACCTGGAAGACCGCGGACTGGAAAGAACGAAACTGTTAAACAAAAGAATCACCTCAAACTTCCACCACAAATTTGGCACTAAACCATGGTATCAGTCGACGTTATGTAGAAAAGATATTAAAAAGTGAAAAGTATCATCCGTATAAGGTACAGTTGGTTCAAGAATCGTCATACGATGATTTTGACCGACGGCTGGAATTTTGTGAACGGCTAATGGACATCTGTAATGTTGTGGAAAATTTTGCTTCTAGCATAGTTTTTTCCGATGAGGCAACTTTTTGTTTAAATGGAACAGTTAATCGCCATAACTCAAGGTATTGGTCAAATGAGAATCCTCATTGGATTCATGAAGCACATACCCAGCATCCACAGAAGTTAAATGTTTGGATGGGAATTGTCGAAATTAAGCTTATAGGCCCATTTTTTATTGACGGAAACTTGAATGGTGACAAGTATTTGGATCTACTAAATAACGAAATTATTCCTGCACTTCAACAGAATGGGCAATGACCACAAAATATTTGGTTTCAACAAGACGGAGCACCTCCCCACTATGATAGACGGGTTAGGGACTTTCTGGATGCGATTTTTCCAAATCGATGGATTGGACGTAGATGATTCATAGAGTGGCCTGCTCGTTCTCCGGATCTTAGCCCGTTAGATTTTTTTATTTGGGGTTATCTAAAATCACGTGTTTACGTTAGACGACCAACAAACTTACAGGAATTGAGACAAAGAATTATTGATGAATGTGAACTAATACGTGGAGAAGTCTTGGAAAGAGTGACTCAAGAATTTGTTAATAGAATGGCATATTGTCAGTAGTAAGTAGTAAGTAAACGGCAAGCATTTTGAACATTTGAAGTAATTTTGTTTCTCATTATTAAAATAATTAAATGTACATCTCTACTAACAGTGAATTATTTCTCGTTTTTACAAATTTGTTTACATTAAACTCAGTATGTATGAATTCAAAATAATAAGCTCTATCAAAATTTGTAAAAATATATAGGGTGTCCCATTTAAATTAAAGAAGTTGATGGCATTTCCGGTTAAACCGGAAGTATATTATTATCAAAAAAATGTACATCAGATGCGTTTTGCTCCATTGCACTTACCTGCAAATTTTCATAAATATCGTTCATTTTGTTTAAAAGATATTTACTTGGTTCCATACTTTATCCCAACCCCGTATGTGTGTGAATAACCACAGACTGAACAATAAAATAAATAATAAATAAGAACAATAAATAAGTGAACGGTTGAACGGCTCAACCGTTCAGTTATTTATTGTTCTTAGTAAGATGGACTAGAGTCTATGTAGACATTAAACAAAGTTAAGGGTAAACTACATTCCTCTTTGCCTCCTTGGTTAGAGTCGACCTCGTTGGTTTTGTGTTAACCGATAAGTCTTTTTGTATGTTTTTATAAACAATGGCAACCCTGGATTAGGTGTCGGGGAATTCCCGATATTCCATAATAGACCATAAATTTTCTCTGTTCACTCGGTCGAACGCCTTTTCGAAGTAACAGAATATGTTTCAAAATGAAAAGCTACGTAATAAATACTATGTGCTAAGTTTTATACCCTCTTGAAATAAGCATTTGAGATCAATGTTAATCCGATGTTTTGATTGTATAATAACTATATTTCTATCTACATATTTCAACCAAAATATTTCAGAATGTCTTGTGCGCCTACAAAAACTTACACCATTTATCAAACATAATGTATAAACAGGCCTTATGTTAGTTAAACAAACTTAAATTAATGAATGATTGTAGATTGTCAAGAACAGCTTTATTCGACTAATGTGTCTTGTTAGAACAAATCCCACAAATACTTGGATAAGCAAACTAAGAGAATAGTTTGATTTTACCAAATGTTATTTTTTTTGGAAAGACTTTTGAATAAGTTCTCTTTAATTGATCGGATTACTTTGGATAAATTAATTTTGGTATAATTAATTTAAATACCGATTTAAATATTATAAACACAATTTTTAGCTATTTTATGCTGCAACCTTATTTTTAAGTCGATAAGAGTATTCTTGGTTTTCTCCAAGATTGCAAAATGAGCTCCATCGTTGGGTGTTGTCTATATTTAGGTTATTTTTTTTAATAAACTTCTGGTTATGTGTCTTTAATTCGAATGTTACTAGCTAATTTTTCAAATGTTTTCTAAACTTATTCCTGATGCATGTTAAAATAGCTACCATAATTTAATTATAAACATATGACATGACACTAATCGCTAATTTATGTTAAAACTAATCAATACAAATACTAGTATTATCAAATAATTATTAAATTTATTAAATAACTATATGAAAAATGTAATTTTGAAACACTTGATTTTTAACCATCAATTAAACATTTAATTTTGTGGTATGCGGGAATGCTACCATAATTTCAAATTAAATACATTCTAGCAATCAAATTACTCTTTGGTGCAAACTTCGTGTGACCAATCCTGGTAGAGAGAAAGAAAAAGAAAATGCAGCGTAATTATTTAAAACAGAGTCGTGGAAAAAGGTATTAGAGCACAGGATACTTATCCCTACGTTATATTTTCACATACACAGTAATGAAAGTAAGTTATAATATCAAAACAAAATATTACATGATATATTTAAAAATTCTGCAAATTTCATTTTGAAATTTTAATATTGTACTAAACATTGCATTGCAACATTTATTAGAATTTATGAAAGAGGGTGTATTATATAGAATATTTGTTTAACGGGTTTGTTAATGATCTGTACGTATTGGACCTATCAATATTTTCATTCGTTATCCCCTATCAAAGTGTCAAAATAAATGCTATTTTTATCTCACTGAATGTAGTTGTTGACTCTACTGGTTGGCTTTAATTGTGAATACCCCAGCAGTATCGGCCCTCGACGACCATGGAGCGTCGAGTTGAGAATGTTATTTGTCACAATGATTGAAGCAGCTTTCCGGGATATACATGTCCTCAAAGCTATTGCCTCGATTAATCACTCGAGCAATTTCATTTTACGCTCCTAGTTTGAGTTGTATGCTGTCGCTAAATTTGTAACCTATTCGGGAAGTATACCTTCAATTTTACACCTTAAGCTCTTATTTTCTTTCTAGCAATTCACGTTACATAAATCAGATAAAGCATCTTTGTTTTATGACTTAAATCTAATATAAAAATATATAACAAAAGAAAGTATTAACCATTACCATATTAAGAGATAGTAGACATTCAAATATATTTGAATATCGGAGCAGTCCGAATTCGGTATAATATACAGGGGTTCCCATTTAAAAAACCATAAAAACCATATGTTTGGTTTGTAACGGAGTTATACAACACTCTGTATAGTTTAAGGTAATTTCAAAATATGGACACTAAAGACATCTACTATTTTTGTTAATAACATTTTTTGATATATTCTAAAACAACCCATATACCGAACTTTGTCATAAGGTTGGTACACCCTGTATATATATATTTATTATCTATTAACTAATTCTAAATAATTAGTTTGACATGATAATGTGCTGTGTTCAATACATCACTGTAAAATATCCGACGTTGTTAATTATAAATAATGACCGCCTAAATTATAATAGAATTAAACGTATTTCCATTGGTTTACTACTGACGACCTATCAAAAAAACTGAATTCATTAAATTACTGTGTGCTGTGGAAATGAAAATTTAGTACAATCAAAATATGTACTATGTAAACTAAAACTAATTTTCTGTTTAATATTTATTATTCTTTGTTTCTGAATAAATATAAAAGTAAAACATGTCATAACAGTCTGATTCCGTTATCGCATCATGAAAATATAAAATATAAACAGTGGCTGGCTACTTTTAGAATAAATAAATTTAAAAGGTTATTTATTAAAATTATTCTAGTTCCTCAGTATCATTTTATAAAAGTTTCTCAGTCAAGACCCAAATTATAATTCAACTATGTGTCATAGATCCTTTGTTGTACTTAGAATTTATTTAACAGTTGAAACTAATGAGCTTTATGATGAAAACAATGTTTGTGTGCAGTTTCGACAGCGCAGCGTTAGCTATACAGTCAAAAAATAAGGAACAAAGAAAGTGGTCCAAAATATGGTTATTGAAAAGAAACCAGTTTTCTCTTATTAACTTAATGGCTGAAGTCAATCTAGAACCAGGAGATTGGTTTAATTATTTGAAAATGGATGATGTATTCTTTTATTAGTAACGCCGCTAAATTTTATTTTCTATAAACACGGAAAACCAGAATACATTTCTACACATTCTATTAGCAATTTTCAGCTGATCTGTCGTAGTTTTTTAAAGCCGTTTAACACACTCACTATAGACTTGTTTACAAATACGAGTATTTCGAATAAATTCGACCGCGAAAATCAAGCCTAAGCAGATTCATCTGTTTTGCACGTCCCTCAGCGAAAACAATCCATACACTTCGGTTTTGGGCAATGTTTGTTCGACCAGTCGAAAAAAACAATAAACAACAACGCAGTCTTTAACCCTACAATGATCAATAAATTTATTTTAACATTATTAAAAATTTTTCTTATGACCATATATCAAAAAGGGACTTATACTTCATTGACCATAGCATTACTTATTTTCTTATCATAAACATGGATACCCTTGAGTATACTGTAACATTACATTACATATGGGGCCATAATTTAAAAATATTTTTACTGTTTCTTTCAAGGTACCTTATCCAAATCCTATCTTTCTTTGGTGAGCCCCACCCTTTATATTTAAAATTCATGTTTTTATATAATTTAGTCACTGATTAAGTAAATTGTTTTGTTTATAACGATTCCTTTATAAATATCATGATTATTTTTTTCAAAATACCTTATATTAACAAAATGTGTGCCATTATGGAATTAACTTGACATGTTGCCAAATATAGCCTATTATAGCCAGATTATGGCCTTTCTAAATAGGCCAAAACTACCATCTAAACATCTAAAAACAATCAAAGACGAAGGTCAGTTTTAAAGTCTATATTAATATTGAATTTATTAAAAATTTTTTAATTCTTTAAGAAAACATACCTGTATGTTGTATGTGTAAGTTAAGAACATAAAAATATCTTTTGTGTAGTCCTCTTTTGCTAATCATATCTTAGAGGAGAATCACTTGATGTTGAAAATGTTGACTTACTTTAGGTTTGTAATAAAGGAGTTAGATTGAATTTGCTTGAGTTCTTGAAAATTAAATCTGCTATCAATAATAATTCTCTCAATTGTTTGAATGAATAAATTAAAACTAATGAAAATTATTTTTGACAATTTAGTAGATTTTATGTTATTTAGGTTATATTATGCCGTAACTTTAGTTCTATACTCTTTTCTAGTCTTAAGAATTTGGTTATATTCATTTTGACCTTTACGATGCTCAGGCTTTTTCATCGATATGTGCAGATGATGGTTTTGTTTTGCGAAGTTTTATAAGAAACATATTTCTTATATTTTCTTTTAGTTACCCTATACTGTTAAGATTCCTCTTTGACATGCCATTTGGTTGGTAACCCTTCCTGACATAAATTGGTACTGGACAATTTCCGTTTTGTAGTTTCCTACTTTAGCAATCCCTTTCTTTTCATACGTATAAAGTTCTTATTCAAGTGTACTTGTAGAGTTTTTCTGTTCTGCCAATTGAAATGCTCTTTATGCTATTCTTATTAGTTTACATAGCTTTTCTGCTTATATCGGTTAACAAGAACCTTTACTTACGGTTTAGGATCAAACTGTCTTCTTTATTCCAACCATCAAAAATTAATAATTTATTATGATTTAATTACAAGAGAAAATAGATATTTAAAAAAAATAAAAAAAATCATAAAATAGTAAATAGCAAAAGAAACCCGTTATTCTGGAAAAAATAATTTTGGATCCGGGCCAACGGCATTGGAACTTGCAAGCAATGACTGCGTTTACGTTTGAACTTTACGGTTATCTGTAGTGGTTACGTCTTGAGATAGAGGGTGCTATTAGCGACACGCGCTGGTCTGTAAAACGAGAACATTACCGTTATGACTGCCATATGTTATGCAAAACGCCAGACATTCAACATTAGCCCATTTATTTCAGTAAACATTTAAGTATTTTTCACGAAAATTCTGCTGGCTATAATAATAAACAAAATGCTTTGGACGAGATATCTTGAAAGTTGATGCTTTTCGGAAGTTGCTTGAATCTTTAAGAGCAATTTTTATACACTTTTTCCATTTACGTTTTAACAAATGGTATTAGATGTGTTGGTATTTTTGTAATTTAAATTTAAGAGTATATTTTCGTTGTTATGTAGTTTTTATCCCTAATTGTTCTATAAAAGCATTTTTGTAAGTACATGAAATGCATTAATATTTTTAAATAATTAATTTATTAATTTTATAAGAGAAACAATCCACTTAACAACTTATAAAAGCCTAAAAAGAGAGATTATCCGCGAAAGTGCAAATAAAGATGCGCTACTGTAATTATGGAAAAGGAAATTAAACAGGGGGATAACATAAGCCCTCTTCTATTTATACTAGTGATGGATATAATGATTAAAAGATCAAGAACAAAGAACAAGGCAATTGCCTTGTAGTAGAGAGTATAGAAACGTAGTGCTATTAAATATTGAAAATTTATTTTATGCCGATGAACTAGTAAGGAAAAAATTAATAAAGAAATTGAGATTATAAAACAAATAGCAATATCTAATGGCTATCCAATACATTTGATAAATAAATTAATTAATAAGAAAGAACAGAAAGTGTCACTACAACTAATATTCCCTCAACACCCTAAAGAAATTAAAAGTTATAAAAGTATTACATAATGTGGAATTATTTCTAATACAATTTCAAAAATAATATCTTCGGCAACATCTGCAATAATTTCATTCAAATCACACAATAATGTTGGTACAAAATTGTTAAATGTAAAAACAAAATTACCTAAATTAAAAAAAACTGGTGTTTACAAAATTAATTGTCCAAAATGTAATGCTGTATATATAGGTCAAACACAAAGAAATTTTGAAATTAGATTCAATGAACATTTAAGAGCATATAGATTACAACAACCAGATAAGTCAAACTATGCAAAACATGTTCTTGAACATCCACATTCACTCATACACACCAATGACATTCAAATATTACACACCTGTGATAAAAAACAAAATTTAGATTTCCTCGAAGAACTTGAAATCAAAAGACATCTAGCAGATCAACAATATAAAGTAGTTAATGAACAAATAAATCTTGGAAGTTCACCACTATTAAACTGTTTACTTTGATTGAGTCTTCATTTTATACATAGATAAGACGTAATTACAACACAAATATATTAAGTTATTGTAAAGATCAGCAGGATATAGTTTTTTCCTTGTTTTTCTATATCATTGCACAGTTATACTGATCTTAGAGGGAAATACATCCAGGATAATCCCTTAGGGCTAATAACATCTAGGCTTTAATATTGTTATGTCTTATTACTTCCTTACTTGGTCTAGCCTTAACTACTTATCAACATCAAGTACCTAGTTACAAACAAACAAAATGTAACTTCAATATGTCAATCTGACGATGCTATTCCGATAGCGAAACGGCTGTCATTGCATTTAAAGTATTTATAGAATAAATAGTGGAAGTTAATTCAACCTTTTAGTTGTTTATTGTTCTGAATACATTTAATTACTGTAATTATTTTGAGTATGAGTATATTTCTTGATAAACTTCAAATCTCATACCAATTGAATTGGGGGAAATGGGGAATTGCAACCCATACTGCAGATATCGTGAAAAGTAAATGGGAATATGATGTAAGCGACTCCCGGTCACAGATAGAGATTGCTTTTGAAATGTGTACCATAATATCAGATCGAATACCAAGCGTAACAAATAACATACATATCAAGATATTTTATATAGTACAAACTGGAAGCTACAAGTTTATTATATAGATAGATGTAATATACCCAAAGAATTACTTCTTTACAGCAACAGTAAAGAGAATAAATATAAATAGTTTGATTATAAAACGTTTATTTAGTTTAAGTTGTAAGTATAAGTTATGTTTGGTCACTACCACTAGGTGGTATTTTATGTATCCAATATGATTCTGAGACATTAAAAGAAACTTGCTTTGCAGCTTCGTAAATATTGAAAGGCGAACATCTAAACGTAATTGAAATTTGCATCCATGTCAGAAATTCTGCGATATCTACCATGTTTGAGCACAACACACAACGTTTGGTGGTAAAATGAACTTATTGGAATGTGATTTTTGTCATTACCAATAATACCACTATGTACACCAGTCTACTTAACGTATGTTTGAATTCGGAAATACGCTCAAATTAAATATGGACATATCAACCAATCTTTTGTAAACTTACTATAAAAAAAATAAAAATCTTAAAAATGAACATTTTTTATTTATTTATAACTGGCGCTCTGCACCGTGTCGATGGGGGTAAAAGAGGGTTAACCAAGCGGACGCACTCTTAATCCAAATCTGGGGCAAACCCCCACACAGATAGCAACTGGAACTGCAGAAAATACCTCGCTAGCCCTTCCAAAAAGACACTCATCGGTCGCCACGAGCCATTATCTCCCCAAAAATTTAATCCCACACACCTCACCAAAGGCAATACGACAACTACTCAAAAACAAAGCCAAACCAGCCCTGTAGAGGATCTTAAATTCTAAATATGGGCCCATTTATCTTTTTTTCCGAACTCCTTAATGGTAAAATCAAATCTCTACCAATATTCTATTAAATATTTTTTCTCTCTCTCTAAAAATGATGCTAATTAAGTAGTGTTAAAACTTGACCAAGTATGGAAGTATTAAGACAAAACAATATTAGAGCCTAGATGTTATTAGCCCTAAGGGATTATCCTAAATGTTTTTCCCTCTAAGATCAGTATAACTGTGCAATAATATAGAAAAACCAAGAAAAAACTGTATCATGCTGATCTTTACAAAAACTGAAGTCAAAGTAAACAGTTTAATATTGAAGATTTATTTGTTCATTACTAACTTTAAATTGTTTATCTGCTAGATGTCTTTTTTATTTCGAAATCGAAATTTTATCACAAATGTGTAGTAGTTTTGTTAAAAAGTTTTATTTTTAATTTTCTTAATAATCGGGCTACTCATAATACTCATAATAAAGTGTCATTTTAAATTTTAGAGATAATACTATTTTGTTTTCAGTAGTATTAACCCAAGGACATTTTTGATTTTTCGAAAATATGTTACAACAGATTTTGAAACTTTTTGCCCATAAGCAACAATTATCAAAAAAGTCAGTTTTGAGTAAATAAATTTAAAAAATGGGCAAAGAAATAAAATATGTGATTTTATTGGTTGGTCCATTAAGAAACAAGGATAGAATTCATTAATAAATTTTAGAAAATTTTTATATACTTGGAAAAAGCTCCAAACTGATCTACAAAGAAATACTTTTTTATTTAAAGTACTTTTACAAGAGTAGGTATTCGTTAGTCAGAATAACTGATAAACCTTGGTTATTATTAATAATACGAGACACTAACAAAATGTCTTTTATTTTGCAGTTATTAATATCTGCCAGAATGTTCCAATTATGAAAATCTGAGTGAAAAGTTGCTTTTTAGAAGATAAATCTTTGACACACAATCGCTTGTTTGAATAGTCAAATCACAAATCGCAAAAACAAGCTATCATTATTCAAGCTAAGAGTGGAGCGCGTCTTGTCTGAGACGGGCTCATAAATTTTCTTCACAGTAAATATAAATATGTATTTCTCACCAGTTGTCGTGATGCAGGACTATTTAACATTGTCTTTCGCTTTCTGCACAATTTGTACAAAATAACATTTTTTTAACAGTCGTATAGAATAAATATGAAATGATATATATTCGGTATTAACAACATACCTCATCCAACAATAAATTACAGTGTTTAGATTTCAATTGAAAAAAAATAAAGAAATTTACAGTAAAACCAAGCCAAAGGTTCCACAGCTATTACTTACTAAAATAAAGGAAAGTTTTGGCATTATGTAATATTTACCAAAATAATTTATTTGACTACGTTTTATAGCCGAATGAAATTTTGTTTCGTTATAACAATACTGAATACCCTCACCTAATAATTAATACCATGAGTTATCGAGCAACAGAGATCGATTTTAATTCTGTTTTTGATCAATTTAATAAAAATTTTTATTATGAGAATTACTTTACAGGTATTTAATAATACTTTGATGATTGATGGCAATCATATGAGTATACTGTTATCAATCTTACAAATGATCAATAAGATTATTTTATAATTAAAGTTATCAATTTAGTGATTGTAATAATCTGCTTCATAATTAATGTATAAAGAATTATATTGATGCTCAAAAGTTAGTACCAAATACATTCATGAAAGTAATCTAATATTAATCATCAGGTGTGATCAAATAACTGAGATCAATTTGATTACGTATTACATTTATTTAATCAAAATGGTGATTAATATTATTACTTTGATGGTTGAGTTTTTTAATAACTTATAGATTAATTAATTCATAGTAAAGAAATCTCATACAAGTTTTGTCAGCAAGGTGGTAAAACAATGAACATTTTAAGTTAATTATAAAGTATCTACTAATTGTATAATTGAAACATCTATCTGAAATTAGTTATCTGAGTTATTCATAAAATAGAGCATTGAACATTTTAAGTTAAAGTAAAGTATCTACTAATTGTACAGTTGAAACATCTATCTGAAATTAGTTATCTGAGTTATTCATAAAATAGAGCATTGAACATTTTAAGTTAAAGTAAAGTATCTACTAATTGTACAGTTGAAACATCTATCTGAAATTAGTTATCTGAGTTATTCATAAAATAGAGCATTGAACATTTTAAGTTAAAGTAAAGTATCTACTAATTGTACAGTTGAAACATCTATCTGAAATTAGTTATCTGAGTTATTCATAAAATAGAGCATTGAACATTTTAAGTTAAAGTAAAGTATCTACTAATTGTACAGTTGAAACATCTATCTGAAATTAGTTATCTGAGTTATTCATAAAATAGAGCATTGAACATTTTAAGTTAAAGTAAAGTATCTACTAATTGTACAGTTGAAACATCTATCTGAAATTAGTTATCTGAGTTATTCATAAAATAGAGCATTGAACATTTTAAGTTAAAGTAAAGTATCTACTAATTGTACAGTTGAAACATCTATCTGAAATTAGTTATCTGAGTTATTCATAAAATAGAGCATTGAACATTTTAAGTTAAAGTAAAGTATCTACTAATTGTACAGTTGAAACATCTATCTGAAATTAGTTATCTGAGTTATTCATAAAATAGAGCATAAGTTTTCCTGTTGCAGTTTCATAATGACTAGAAAATAATCGTTATCTGCATCTGCTCCTCGGTAGCTTCTTTAATGTTTATCTTTTATTAACACATGCTAAATTTTATTCTTTGTTTTTTCAAGTAACTTTATACATACTTAATTACCTACTGTTAATTAATTAAATATATATTTGTAATGGCATGCAATTCGAAAATGCTGCAAAAAAGTACTTTTTTCTACGGCTGCTATGGAATGTGGTGCTTTTGACACATTTGACAGAACTACAAAGTAACGTATTGCTATCAACTGTGGGAAAAAATCTACCTCATGGGTCTTTTCCCACAACACGTACATTTAAATGGAAATTCAGCAGTGAGGTAGATTTTTTCCCACAGTTGATAGCTGCTGTTACGAAAAAATGAAACACCAGGAATCTCAATACAAAAATGCAGCAATGTAACAATTAATTACAATATTAATTAAATTCGTTTTTTTTTGTTTTAAGTATGTGCCGTTTATTTTATAACCAATAATAATAATAATAACATGTTATGAATTCACTTCTTTATTTTTATTATTAATATTCAGCCGTAGAAAAAGTATGGTGTGCAACACGGTGAAAAAGACACTTTTCCACCTTCTTGCACAATATACTATTCCCTTATTTTGCACATTTTAGGTCTAATTATCAAGTCTTAAAAGATGCAATCGCAATTGTCCTCAGGTCATCGTTTAAAACTAGTTGCAGTTCTGTGGAAATCGAAGCAAGGTAAGCAAACTTATGTATAAATATTTATTATAAATAAATTATATATCTATATAAATAAATTTATTATTGCTTTTAACATTTATGCGTTCTTTTATACCATTATATAATGATAACACAAAAAAAGAAACTCGTTATTAGTCCCTCTCAACCTCAAATTGTTCTGCTTATTCTTTATACGAACATCAGCACTTAAAATATGGTGGCTGTTCTGTTTTACAAATGCATTTAAGACGAACTTTTCTAATCTGATAAAGAATCCGCACTCGCTTCCAAGAACCTTGAATTAATTCTTTGTGTAACGAATTAGGAAGGTTTTATATTTATTTTTTTGACACAAAGGCAGTATTATCTTCTTATAGAAGTATTTACATTTACTTTCTACACCATCAAAGCAGACGAATAAAGAAACGCTTCTGCTTATTCAAACAAAGTTTCAGATAATTCTCCTGATAATTTTTATCCAACTGAAAAATAAACTGACTTTAAAAACATACTGAATAATTTTAAAATAACAAATTAGTAACATATGAATATTAAAAGTATAATAGCAAAACTGGTGAATTAAATGTAAAATAGTTTTAAATTTTAAATATTTAAACGCAGTTTCCAATGACTTATATCATTGTTCAAGAGGAGTAAGATTTAGAAAACATAAAAAATGTATCTACAATTCATGTACAACAAGGATACGTCTTATTGCCCTATAAGCCTAATCTATTTTTTCCTCAAAACCATGGTCAAACTAATACATCATATAAGAAGAGAAGATCTTATGAAATCACTGCTTTGCACAATCAAATAGGTAAATCCACTAAAAATTCTCTACAAAGCAAATCAGAAAATATAAAGACATTAGCAGCTAAAGAGAGCCCTTTGCGCTTTCCTTGGCATAACCAGTCTTTTGAGATACCTCCTTTACATTATAGAGAAATAGTTCCAGAAAGAAGGTCTAAAGGTCAATCCAGGAAAACAATTTTGATACCGTTCACCAGAAGACGCAGATACTCTCTGACCGCTACAAATATAAATAGTAATATATATAATTAAACTTAAATTTTCGAAGAAGGTCAAATATCTAGGAGTGATCCTGGATAAAAAACTAACTTGGAACAATTATTGGTGGCCAAAACTATGTACGAAGTAAGTAAACCAAAATTTTATATAAAATGTTAAGTGGTGTTAACTAATTTAAACAACAAATAAAAATTTGAATGGTTTTAGAACAACTTGTAAATTAGTCCTCTATATAGATTGCATTAAAGGAAAAAGAACTGTTCAATTGTTGTCGTATGTCATTCGGTACTGTACTCAAAGACATAGGGTTAAATGTCTAAGAAATAATATAATCCAAGGAGGCGACTGATAAAACACTTTAAATTGATTGAAAAAGGTGACAATCAATTAGTATCAAAATAGTAAATTAAAACTACAGCATTCTCCATGCTGGTAAACATTAAAAATTTTATCTGACTCATCTTTCATTATAATAAATAACGCTCGCTACCAAAGCATGTTGTTGAAGAAAGCGCCAAACTCATGATGAACAAAAATTGAAATACAAGAGTGATTATTAAAAAATAAATTGCCTTTTAATGAGGCACTGTTTGAAATTGAGCTTTTTCAGATTAGTATAGTTGAGAAGTGAGTTTCCTGCGAAAAAGATTTAGAATAAATCTTTGGTTTGGTTTATCGGATTCAGAATTTAATTCTAAGAATTCTCAACTATGTTGCACAGTAACTATACATAGTAATAGTTTAGTGTGAAGTATTGAAACATATTTTTTAGAAATAAACTACCTTCACAACATATTGTGATAATTTTGCTGAACAATATGGCCATATTCCACTTTATCACTGTGTTTTTTAATCTACAGAATTAATATGGGAAATTGCTAAAAACTATTAATATCGAAATATGGAAAAATTTAATCGAAACATACAGAAGGAAAAATAAAAAAGCAGTATAAACGGAAACATATATTAGCTAGACACAAAAGGCTTTCTGTAATTATCAATTTGAACAGTGAAATTTATTGTACTAACCCTTACTCTGTGGAAGTCCATCTTACTAAGAACTTTAAACAATGAAAACAATGAAACTTTTAGTAAAAGGTTTAATTGTTTAATATTCATAGTACCTAATTTGAATGGTGATAGTGATTAAATTTTATATTTTATGGGCTATTTAAGTAATAAAACAATAAAAATCAAAGAATGAAAAAAATAAAAGTAATCTACAAAAGCAAACATGTAGGTTCAACTTTAAAATTCCAAGCCGTTATTACCCTTCTATTCATAAATGAACTCTTTTTGATCTTTAGAATAGTGAAGGGTTTCCAAACTTTAAAATGCTTCAATAGCAACCCTGTGTTTGTATACAAAATCATTAGATAATTTTTCTTGTTTTTCATTAATTTTCAATTTGGCACCCTGTAATTTTAATATGTACTGTTTTCTTAAAAATTCTATTTTTGTACGTATTTAATTTACTTCTTCAAATTTTATTTATGATTTATTAAACATAATCCATATATTCAGGAATTTTGTTGTTATTAGCAACGTCACTTTTTTAGGCATATAGGTATCACGTGGGTCGAAATTTAAATATAACTGCAACCTAGTTTAGAGAAATGTCAATAACATACAGATCGTTCATTTGGAAAAATTCTCAAGTTTTTATAAAAATGTATATGCATTAAAAAGTAAATTTGTAGAATTTAATACACACATTAGTTTCGGTGAATATAATATTATGGTTGCTATTAAGTAAACATAGCTAGACTGACATACTAATAATTCACAATTGCTTCTAGACTGCATAATAACAGGGTAAGATTAATGTTTACATATGATTCGCAATGTTCCATGTTATAAGAGACAGTGCAGCCGAAGATATACGAAAACAACCGAACAAGTTTTATTCAAACGTGGATATGTTTGTAAACATATAGTCATAGAACACAACATATAGTTATTTTAGCTTCACAACAAGGACAGAAAATTGACGTCTATTTGTATATGGTCTAAGTTTAAATCGAATAAACTTAAAATTATTAAATTTTAAGATACTCATTCTTGTTTAAAAAAACTTCACAATTTATAACTATATGTTTTTTAAAAATCGAACCAAATTTTTCTGTAGTTTTATAGATATATTTAAAATATATCGTATTAAATGTTCAATAGGAACCCCTTTCTTATCAGTAATTCTATACAAGATTTAAAATTGGCCGGTTTTTTATTATCATCCCGCAAATAAGCATCAAAACGATTTAAAATTTGAATTCAATATTCGCAAGGTGCGCATTAGGGGCGACATGAAAATTCAATGAATTCGTCAAGAGCCCTAAAACCTGACTGGAATAGTTGATAATAATTTACATTTAGTATACGGGCCAGGTGCCACTGTTCGAACACCCCGTAGGATTACCTTCGTCACAAAAGGGAAAAAGGGAACTGAAAAAGCTTAAAACAAGACAGTGTCTACTTGAATTCCTAAGGGAAATATTTGCTTTTACGGGTACATCTGTGTACAGGACTATAGTACTTTAAATACCGAGATAAGAGGGTGAAACAAATATCTAAAAATAAGTTGTATAAGTTGCATGATTATGAGAGGGTGTTTAATAAGCCAATAACCAAGATAAAATCTGTTCAACTTTATGTAAATATTAAATAAATACAGGGTGTGGTACAGTTCGTTCTGTAATTTTACAATACATTACAAGATATATCATTATCTGAATCTATGTCATATACTGTTATACGGTTCGTTTTTAAAAATAAATTTGATATTAATTAAATTTATTTGTTTAAGTTTTTTCTATATTAAAGTTAGTTATAACCTTAATTTTAATCCATCTAAATCTTTTGATTGTTCATCTAATTAATAATTTTAGATATAAGTTAATAAAATGTACCTTACCATTCTCTTTAATAAACTAGAAACACAACCTTAAACACAAATATAAAATAACTACACACAACCAAAATAATTTATTAAATATCGGTAAAAATAGGTAAACATTGTTTATTTAGATTAAAACATTTAATGTCAAAGTTCAATAGGTTAAGAGAGGGCCTCTTCTTCTAATCTTCAGTCGAATTAGAAGTGCCAATTCAACCATTTAATTTTAATAAAAATCACCACTTAACTAGGCTTAGTTTTGTACTTTGAACCGGTTTCCTTTTTTTTGTTCTTGGCAGTGTTCTGAATGAAGCACATCGTTTCTTAGAACTTCGAATTTTATTTCGGATTTTTTTGCCAAGAAAAAAAAAGTAATAGATGACATTGGGATCATTAGATTGTAATAGTTACATAATATACTTAATTGTGGATCTGGATCCAGTCTCTCTCACTTATTGGCCACATTTCACCTCCGGTAAGTCCATAAGGGTTTAAGCTTAAATTTCAAATGAAAATATTGAATTTGTAAATTTCTTTTTAGGCCAAAAACCTCTTTCTGCTTTATAAGATCTACTTCTGTTTATACTTTTCTTCATCTGCTTTTCTTCACTTCATTCTTCCACCTCTGGCTTTGGCACCTGCACTAACTAACTGGGGACTGCTTACTCCTACTGTACAACACTACACATCTCTGCTGCACACCTTGCTTGCATGTGTTTGCTTTGTTTAAGCGCTCATTAGAAGTAGGAGCTCCTTCTCTAGACTTGCTTATAATTGCTTACCTCTTTCATTTTTAATGAAAGCCGTATTGTTGGTTCAGAAGTTAAAAACACAGTAATGACAACTTTTCGCTTTTAACTAGTAAGTTAATGACAGTTCTTTTAATAGTCACAGCCCTCTTTAAAATATTCTAGTAACTAAGTTGCAGTGTAATGATGTGCACTGTAATATTAAAATAGCAATATCTTGAAAACGACTTAAAATATGGGAATTAAACAAGTATACCTTTTTTGTTTCAAATTGATGCAGTTTTTATTATTTTGTAATAAAATGCACATTATACAGGGGGTAAAAAAAATACCGCTGATCTATCAAATTTTAACTGTGTAACCAGCGCCATCTAGAAGTATTATTAAAAATTAACGCAATATCATGCTTCTTACCATTAAAAACCATAGTGTACCAATTTTGAGACCAATATATTCAGTTGTTTTCTAAATATTACGAATTTTCAAAAATATTTTGTCAACTTTAACGCCCCATATCTCGCTTACTATTAACATTTTACTAGGGCATGTTTGTATCAAACGACTTATTTTTATCACCCCTTTCTACAGTTCTTATATTGTCCATTAGTTATGGCACACCCTGTATAAGTACGAACGCAGGAAAAAATAGGTACACCAAGTACCAAGTAACCAATTATATAATAATAAAAATTAGAAAAGGCATCAAATAATTAAGATTAAATACAAAAAATTTATAAATTTGCAGTATTAACAATGTTTTGGCAATATTTATATAAAATCATTATATTGTTTTCAAATATCAACTGGGATAGCTTAGTGGTTGATTAAATTAAATTTAGTATGTAACAAAAGCGACAGACTAGAAGAGCATGGCCGAATCCGACCCAAATCTTGAACACGTTCTACTATCAAACAAACCTAATCAACCCCCTATTCCTCATCGTTAGCGACAAACGAAAACTACTTTTTTTTTGTTTGTTCTTTCATTCTTCCTTCGTTTGTGTGAGATAATCAACGTGTATTATGTAAGTTTGTTTGTTAATACAAATGGAATTTTTTATTCATTTTAAAAACTAAAATTCTAATGGATTAAAAAATATATTTATCAATTATAAAGGTAGACAACCGAACATAGCACCACTACACTAGCGCACACTTTTAACAGTCTAAACGCCGTTTTGATAACCCAGTTGTCTTCTTCAGAGAAAAAAAGTAAACTAAAGTCTGCTAACTAACCTCTTATAGTGTTAAGTACAATAGAATTTTCAATTTGTTTATAACAGTTTAAAATTAATTTGAATTAATAATTATTTGTAATTTGCATGAGTTCTTATGTCTCAGATGGACTCAGATTCCATCGTTTCTGTTGGATCAGTAGCAAATTAAAAAAAAAGGATTATTATCAATTAATTTATTATGATAATAAAAAAAATTAGACACATTTTTATGAAGATTGATTGATAATTATAAATTCATTGGCCAACAAATATGTAAAATAAAATTGATATCAAACGTATATATACAACTGTTTAATTTGTTTTAAATTCTATTAATTATTGCTTAAATTAAATAAATTCCTTATTTCTGTATAACTAATAGCCCGTCAGTCAGCTGCAAAAAGCGTGATGATAGTTTAACGTATGCCTTTGAGATCATACTCATTTTCATGAACAATCAAGCGAAATAAATATTGGCACGTGGGAATTCAATTGTTTATTGCAGTGAAAAATTGCATTCTGCAAATATAATTTCACGTATGACTGATGAAAAAAAAAACCATAGCAAAATGATCGGCATATGTACAGCCTGCGACTTAAAAGTTACCGAAACGCGCGTCAGGCATATAAAAGTGTGTGTTGGTGTAGTGGTAGTGTAAACGGATTTCGGTACATATGGTTAGAATCGCACCATGATTTAATAATGGTTCAGTCATGTGAAACGATTCTATGCAGTTCGGTGATATCCGGGTAACTCCAAGAAAAGCTAGTGTCGTCTGCGAATAAACAAATTTTTCCGCCAATGCTCGTTGCAATATCATTGATAAATAGCAAAAACAACTACCAAACCTTGTGGAACCCCATATTCTATCTGCTTGAATGAAGACCTTAATTCATCAACTCGTACAAGCTGCAGTCTATCACTAAGAAAGGACTCGAACCACCTGATCGAGGTGCCTCTAAATTAGTACTGCAATTTTTTAAGTAGTATTTTGATCCACGTAATCGAAAGCTTTTGAGAAATCAGAAAATATTGTAGCTGTAGAGTGTTGATTGTTTAAGCTGAAGTAGACATTATTAAAAAGAGAAAACATTGCATCATTTGTCCATTTACCACCTTAAAATCCAAATTGATTTTAAGCTAGAATATTGTATTTAACCACAAATGAAAGAAGCCTTTTTTTACCAAACTTTCAATGATCTTGGATAACGTAGGAAGAAGCGCGATTGGGCGATAGTTAGAAACTTGATCTTTATCACCTCCTTTATGCAAAGGAATGATTATGGCTGTCTTAAGGCAAGTAGGAAAAATACCAATTTGAAACGACTCATTAATCAAATTTGTTAGAAGATCTAATACACAGTCTGGCAGATTTGCGAACATTCTGAGGGTAAGCCCATCTACTCCAGATACGGATAAGTTTTTAATGTCTCCAATTGTACTACGAAGCTCTTCTGTTACCACAGGTGAAAAAAAGAAACTGTTTAAGTTCTCATTAACATTCGGTAAATAGGAAAGTGGATCAAAAGTGGAAGTTATAGAATTAGTTTTTGGCAACATTTATAAAGTAATTATTTAGGCTCTCAGGTGAAGTAGGAATAGTGCTGGCCGAGGAAACTTTACTTCTTAAATCATTAACTATGGACCATGTTTCCTTAGTAATATTTTTGGATCCACTCAGTCTCCTATTATATAGATGTCCTTTGCAGCTTTTTTAGTCTTATGATAAACTTTTTTATACATTTTCACGTATTCATGAAGAATTAATAGGTATCTTAAAATCGACACAAACCAATATATAATTTTTAAAATTTCTACTGATTTATTTCTGTGTTTATATTTAAATTAAATAAACTTCCATCTTAGCACATTACAACAATTTTTTTAATGTATATATATATACATAAAATGAAAACTATGATCACTCCTGGCTATCTTAAATATTTAATTCTCATGTAAATAAAAAACTGTCGGTCGAGATTGGGTACACAACAACCAAGAAACATGACACGTTAATACATATTCAAGCAGAGTTTTTTTATTTACTCTGCAGATACGATTAACTGTACTTTCCTCTGTGTTTCGTTGTTTTTTAAAGACATTTGTTTAATAGAATTCTGTAGGTGACAGACGTCACTACGTTATTTAAAGTGAACGACGCAAATATATGCCTGCCAGGCATACGACCTCACTTCCTGTTTGCTGATTTCTTTGTTTCCGGAATGAACCACGAATTGATTAATGGCTTCCTACGGCCAAACACTTAACAAACTTCTTGCTTCCAGTTGTGATTATTTATTTTCCTCTTTAATTTTGCTTGAACGGCAAAGTAAACGTTAAATATTTAAAAATGACAGATACAGGTTCAGGCATATTAAATTTAATAGATTCATGTAATTCTACTAAAAATATATTGATACTATGTAATAGTATATTACATAACGAAAGTTATGTACTTTCGTTATGTAATATACTATTACATAAAATTATAATAAGTCAAATTATTTAAAAAAAAATGAAAGTTATATAACTACTAACCAACTTAGTTGTTTATGAAAAAAGCTAATAATAAAAAAGTAGAAAATAATAGGGTTTTTTTTCTTTTTCGAAATTTTTGAATTTTTATTGAAATTAACTAAAGATTTAATTGTTTCATTATTAAATATTAAAAAAGTCAAATGTCACTTAAAAATTAAAAGAAAAAATGTCAAATGTTATGAATTTAGTTTTATTATACCTTTATTTTTATTTTTGTTTTTTGAGTGTTAATTTGGATATCCAAAATATTAACAAAAGAATAATCCATAAGATGGTCATTAGTAATTGAATGTTTAGCCAATTCACATCTTAATTTTATTTTTTACTTGGCTAAAAATGTTTTTTATAATAAGATATGTCCAATTGTAATTTTTAACATATATTGTTGAAATAAGTAGAACCAATAAAAATACTATGTGAAAAATGAATATTCTCTTATGATTATATCGGCCTGATAAAGCAGTAATCAATAATATTTTTCAGTATATTGATTCAATAAAGTACATAATATTCCTCACTTTAAACCATCTATTTCCCTTTTTCAATTTATTAGTGTGTTTAACGATTTTTTATAATATTTAACAAAGAAAATACCGGTTGACAAAAAAAACTGAAAAATTAATTTTCGAAAATCTAACTACATGATTTTTTTTCTTCTTGGCAGAAGTTTATTTTAATTAATTTGGTATTGTTGGTATTGGAAACAATTCTCATGCCTTCTTCAAGTCCTCAATTTTTCCACAGAGTAGGCTGCATATTTCTATTCGCCTGCATTTGAAATTTAACTAAAAAAATCTTTAGAGATAACTGTTGCAGCAGGTGGACTACAATTCTAATGTAAATGATATTAACCTTTTAAGTCACTTATAACTTTGTTATGGCACTGCTTGATACTCTGATATCTATTATTTCAGCTGTGAAGAAGTCTCTTACGGCTACACCTTTTATACCAGATAGAATCTTGAACGGGTAAGTTGTAAGATCCTCATATAAGCTCCACTCACCAATTCTTGTAAAACTTGTAGATTCACTGGAACTATGGACCATACATTCTACAGTCCTTCCGAATACATTATATTACTTTTATTATAATTTGGTATTTTATTTTCGGACTTTCTCAAAAATTTATTTAAATTTCTTCACTAATTTTATTACTTGAAAAAAACCCACCAGCCTCTCGGGAATCAACAGCCTCCTTCGTTTCCTCTTGGATACCATTCCCCAATAATAATTGTCCTATTTTTTGACACGATTAACAAATTTTTATTATTTTAATTATACAGACATATACGAATATTAAGAACAGTAAACAACTAAAAGCTTGAATTAAACTTTCACTATTTATTCGTAAAATATGAAATGCAATAACGGCCGTTTCGCTATAGAATTAGCATCGTCTAA
This sequence comes from Ophraella communa, assembly GCA_035357415.1. Taxonomy (NCBI): domain Eukaryota; kingdom Metazoa; phylum Arthropoda; class Insecta; order Coleoptera; family Chrysomelidae; genus Ophraella; species Ophraella communa. Next base: position 29,772,192 of record CM068982.1, on the reverse strand, counting down.
TAATCTTAATAAGATGGACTTTCACGTAATAAGGGTTAGTACAATAAATTTCATATACGAATATGTTTCAAACAAATAATAAAATTTTGTACATTTACAATGACAATTTACATAATCTAATTAAAACCCTTTTATTCCCATTGAAATTCATCGAAGGAATATTATGTCTTATTGGTTTTCTTCAATATTGAAAATAAATTAATAAAGCCAGTGTATTCTATTGTTGTGTTTGTGAATAAAAAGAAGCAATAATGACAACATTATAGAAGAATTTTATTATTTCCCCTTTTTAATTACATAATCCAATTTAACTCAAGTTTATCATCATCACAATATTAATTCATCTCAATATATATAATAAATAGCAGAGTCCAAAACAATAAGCAAAAAATAAAAGAAAAGTGAGCCATACGTTGTTGTCAGTGACAGGCGGCCTTTTGCTGCGATCAATTTTGGTTAACTTGAAAGTTTTTGGGACGAGAAAAACTAATTAGAGAGATTAATTGCGGTCGTACTAGACGATAAATATTCCAATAAACCTTTTAACATACACAGGGTGATCCATATTTCATTTCTCTTTGCACATCCTTATACAGTCTCACAGAACTTGATATTTAGTTAGTATTAAACAAAAATATCAAAATAATATAATTAATAATGTTTTCTTACTTAAACCGAATATTATTATTAAAATATACGTTTTTATTATCTTTCTTCAATACTATAATTATTTTTTATACTTTTGTTAATTACCTTAAATGTATATATACCTATATATTGAAATGAATAACTAAGCTCAGTAAAATTAGAATGTAAAACTTACCTCAATATGTAAATACAAAAAGGATATCAGAATAATTTTTAGTTTTTTGTCAATAATTTAATATCTTTATCTAAGGATTCAAGTTTCATTTGCGTATTAAATGCAATTCACTGGTTCAAAACATCGACATGGTTATCACACATTAAAATTGGGCAGCTTCATGTTTAACTTAAAATATCTCGAGAAATATTGACTTTATCGTTATGAAAAAAGAGTACTTTATTTACGTAAGAAGTATTGGAGAATCGAAAAATTGTGCTACAGTTTCTATTCCCCAAGTGGCGTGGAATTTGGGAACGATTAACCTGTCACTTGCCCCTGTCGTACGCCTCTGGTGGTAGCCAGAAACGTTTGTTTAATATAATTTTGTAGGGTGCATAGTGTCTACATTTTCTGCCAAATATGAAATGAATACGTAAAACAGTTTTAAAGTAACCCAAACAGTTTTTAAATTTTTAAACAAAACACCCTGTAACTAAGTAAGCAGCTACATTTTAATTAGGTGTTTTGGGTTAAATCTTCATAATTTGAAGTCAGGATTCTAGTATTAAATTATTTCCAATTAGTAATGAATCATCCTGTATGTCAAACTTAATTTTCATTAGTTTAGATTAAAAAAAATTGATGAAATGTAAACAAAACGTGTATTAGGTTAAGGATAGTTAAGTAGTGTAAGTGAAAGTGAGTAAGAAGTTGGGTTGCCAGGAGAGAGAAGATTGACAGTTAGTTTTTGGAAAAAAGTCACAAAAAAGGATAATTTAAACAGAATTAAGTTGAATAGAAAAAGTTTTGAAAGAAATTATAAAAAAAACGAGGCAGTTATAGAAGATTATTAAAGTAGATGAGCAGCAGCCAGTAGTAGTGTGGTGGTTTTTGCAGACAGAGTTTTTGACGTTTGAAGAAGAGATTAAAAGTTGGACATTTTTGAGAAAAATTTGGAGATAGTGTATTAAATGGTCAGAGCGTTAAAAAGATCATTTAAATAAGTAATTCAAACCAGTATTAAAAATAAATAGAATAAAAAAAAACAAGCTAAAAACCAATAACTGAAGAATAGAATTTATAAGTAACTGTTTAGTGGTGAACAGAGAAACTAGTTAATATTGTTGTGTCTATTAATATAGGAACATATAAATCGACAAATTGAATACTTGTGACTGACGTGTCGAACTTTATTTTAAAATCTGACATACATCAAAAATATATCAAGGCTACATTGAAAACCACAAATTTACACAATATATGGATATAACAATTGTATAGAAAGAAAACAACTGGAGGACAAGGAAGTTAAATTGATTGAAGTGAAGGAAGATCGTTAAAGAAGAAAAAATACAGTAAATGGACACTGCGGTAGTTAAGGTTAATTAGTTAAGAATAGATAAGGTAGATAGGTAGTAAATAGGAATTAGTTAGGCATCAGTTAACTTAGATAAAATTTCATTTGGTTAATTATTCAAAATTCAATTTAATAAAAAAAAATTTTAAATAAATTTTGTTTAAACCCTACCCTTATTAATTAAAGAAAATTTCTAAATTTAAACTTAAAATTAAAATTTGGTATTGAGCATAATTATCTCAATATATATAAAAACTTTGGTTTAAATTTATTGAAAATAGTGCCGGATGGTTTAACGGACCACGACTACTTTGTATATCCAACAACCATGACGCTTTATTGTTGACAAAACAACATACGAACAGTGAAAAGGACGGCAGCATCCTGTGTTCCTTCAGAGTGAATGGTTTCGAATATAAAGTACATATTTTAATAGTTCCGAAAAGGAAAAAATATTTTCCTATATCATTGCACAGTTATACGGATCTTAGAAGGAAATACATCCAGTATAATCCCTTAGGGATAATAACATCTAGGCTTTAATATTGTTACTTCTTATTACTTCCATACTTGGTTTGGTCTTAACACTACTTAATCTACCTTGAAAAAACAAAATGTAACTTAACAATAAATGTCAAGCTATTTTTTTAATAAAAAGTGGTTAGTTTTTAAAGTTCCTTTATAAATATAATAATATATGTATCTGTTAATTCATGCAATTTATTTAATAACTAGTTACTCACATACAAAACGAGAATTATCATCCCCTGCTTAGTTTGTATGTACTAAAGTATGGATTATCGTTAGCACAATCTCGACTAATTTAGAATAATTTGTGTAGTTATTATAGGTAGGTTCTTACTGTTTAATATATGCAGCGCCAGATAGGGAACCTCCGTAATATTTCCTGACAAATTATTATAGTGTTTTCGAGCGAAGAGGTTTGGGGAGTTGGCATGAATTGTTCTTGTTAGCTCTGCAAGAAATTTGATATTACCTTTTCCCCCTTTATGATGCTATTGTACTATATCGCCGATGCTTTTCGCTGGTTTAGAACCAGTGCCAGCGTTTAACTTAATACACCTAATAAAACGAAATATTACATGAAATTAAAAAATTTAATTACACTTTTTTATTCAGAGCAATAAAAATTGTCACTTATAATATCACAAGAGCTTAAATTATTTCCGGAAATTTTATTGAGGGCACGAATATTTTGAAAATTATATTATAATTATATTATTTATTTTCTTAAAATATTTGTGCCCGAAAGAAAATTTCCAGGGATAATTTAAGCTTGCGTGGTATTTGGTAAGAAAATTTCACACCATGATTTGGAAAATAATAATTAATCCAATGTGACGTCTGTCACAAAGCCTCATAATTACCAGTTTAAACGTCTGCACCATAAAGGTTGAGGTTTCAACGTTCTATGTCGTTTTAGCTGTCAAAAAATGTCCACTTAAATGTCATGGCGCCACGAAAACATTTCCGGAATTTTTTTAAATTGCCATGTTAACGGGTAAAAATTAAGACATTTTATTGGTAAAAAAATAGAGGAGTGAAATTTTCAAAGATATAAATATTTTGAGAACAACAGACTAAATTTGGTATTGTATTTGTTTATTAATACACGATTAAACAGTTTCTGGAATAAATTGTATTTGTAATTATTAGGGTAAACGGCAATGTTTTCAAGAAAACTCTCTTACTTGTTTTCCAAGCTTTCAAAATATATTTATTTCATTTTCAAGGAATAAGTGCGAGTATAAACTAAATTGGTGTTAAAAAATTGGTAAATATAACATCTTTAATTTGGAAGTTAAAAAAATGAATATGAAAATATAAAAAATAATAAGATTCTCGCGTAATACCTATTATTGGGCAAAGAACCTAAATTTATATTGTTATGATTTATTTTACTCTGATTTTTATATTTAAATAATTACTCTATTTTTAATCCGTCTAATTTATCATAACCCCACTTTGGGCCTAACAATTTGTGATGATTTAATTTTGTATATAATTTTATCTTTAAATTTATTTAATTTATTTGATTATTTTTTAAATCTGATTTATTTTATCTACATGATTCAAATTTCTTATATGTTTTGGTTATGGTTAATTGGTTTAGTTAAGATTTATGATTTAATATTGTTTAATGATGTAAAATTTATTTTTCTTATATATTTTATATAGTTGGGCGCCTTATAAAAGTTTTCAACCAGCTCAGTCAAATTGTTTTATGATTGAATTTTAAATCCGACTCTTTATCTTGGGTAGGATTCAAGAGAAACTCAAAATTAAAATTTTTTTATATAATACACTACATTTCATTATAATTGTTCATGAATAAAACCTACAAAAACTATTAATTGATTTCCATATGCTTATTACATAAAATTTATAAATGTCTTGTTATGACAAAAATGGAAAGATGTACATAAAAAATTATTTACAGTAACAAAAAACGAAAATATAACTCTTATATAAATATAAAATATATAAAATATAAAAGTAGCTGCTTGCAACGTTACTTTTAAATTTGATGACGTCAAAATATTAACAGAAAAAACATTTAGCGAGGTTACTATTGACAACTGGAAAAATATTTGCGCTAATGTGTTAAAAGTGGAAAATTAATACCTAGAAAAGGAACACATTATGGATAAAGTAGCGGATTTGGTAATAAATTTAGGAGAAGACAGCGACAGTGAAAGTGAATTTTCAATTGATGAAGACGATGGCGACTTGCGAGCCACTACAATAAATTTGTATATATTTTTAATTTTGATAAATTAATGTTTTTATTTATTAAAATGTGTTTTTCATACTGTTGTTAAAGCAGAAGGTAAAATATGGTATTATTTATTTAACCTCCGGGGCTTCCAAAGGGTATTTAACTCTTTTTTTGTATTATTTATAAGCTGTCTAGGGCTAATGTTATAGTATAATAGTATGTCATTTGATGGGCGCCCTTAAACTGCAAAAATACATTCTATCTAAACTACCTGGAGAAGGTAACCACAATTCCAAATTACCCAAAGTCATTATTTACTCAGGTATAGGTAAATTTATAAAAATATTCCTCAATTATTTAAAATAGAACATAGAATAATTATTTTTTAAGTCATTTCGGTAAGTGTATAACATTTTAATTATATTCTGCAATAAAATAATCATGTTATTTTGAACGTACTTTGCCTGTACTATATCAATAGCTTTAATGGAACCAGCAAACGAGCCCGACTTTTTCGGTTTTCATTTCAAGGATCTAATGCACCGCTGCCATTCAGTTGTGCGCAACTATTTACGACGTCACGGGTCTACTCAGAATCCACGGCCTCTACCAAGTATATTTTATATGATGCATGGTTGATAGTAGGTAAGTTTATAATGGCTTGGAAAACTAAATAAACATGGCATTAGTTATAAATAAATTGTCATAGGTATAGTATAACTTGCGACAGTGATAATTATGTAGTATTATATATTACAACAGAAGGAGTAAATTTATTTCAGTTTTATTTTGTAATTTCAGTTATTTATGATACTGTTATTGTATGATTTTATCAATATTATTTATTATTATACGTTAAAACTTATAGATAATAGAATATTCTATAAATTAGTTATAATTAATTTTGTTCTAGATAATCATATTTTTATAATGTATTAAAAGAAGATATTTTCATTGAAATATTGAACCATTATTTGGGTTCTAATCAACCATTAAAAGTTAAGTTTCCTTACCCTGGGTGCAGGTCGAAACAATTTTCCACTTTTTCAGTTTTTTTATTGAATGCACCTTATAGAAATTTATTTCTTGTATAGTTGTCTATATATATCAGATAGCAAATCTGATGATTTATCTAGATATTTTTTGTTTAGCAACAGCGTTTTTTTTTCAACACTATACGCCATTTTTTTGGATGAAAAATATTTTTCTTTATTAAATATTGTGTTTTGATTATTGATAAATAACGACATTGAACACAATTTTAGTTTTGACATCTCTTCTTGGACCAAGTTTGTTCTGGTGTTCTTAAACTTTAAGTGTATATATTAAAAAAAGCAAACGAAATGACAAACTTATGAAGCACAAAAATAAATCAGAGTTCTTGAAGCTAACAAATTATCTTTATTCCTTATAAAATTAATAAACAAAGTTATAAATTTGCATGCGGCGAATAAAATCCATTTTAAGTTAAAAATATTACAAAAAGAACGTCTGCGGAGAAATATTAAATGCCTTCACGCCGACCGAACTTCCATAACCAGAAGTTGACGTTTTAATTAACTTCATGAATACAGATAACACTTTATGAATCTCTCTTCATAATAAAAGATGTCGTCGAGCACATTGTTAAAGTTACGCTTTAAAAAGCAAGATTTCAATTTTTTAACAATCCGCCTTTCTATCAAAATGTTTTGAAAACTATATTTAGGTATGTGCGATAAAAGAAAAACAAAGTTTCTCAATTTATACTTTCAATTTAATTGAAACGAAAAGTGCAGCTTTCGCTTAATAAATATTTTCATTGTTTAATAGTTAAGATTTTTATTAATCCTATGAATTAAACTGTTATTAAAATAAATTTATAAGTATTATAGCCGAAGAGTCATATTTGACGGTCTTTTTTAGATCCAATATTATATTTCATTTGTCTAAGTACAAGTTAATTTTTGGCATAATTTATCATAAGGATTAACATAAAGAATTAATTACCAAGTCACAAAAATAGTTTTGATGTTAATTATATCTCTTCTTATTAGTTCCACCAATTGTTAATGTACAACAATCTGTCACACAAATAAATTACAAATAAATTATTACAAAACAATTTTGTTTTTTTAAATATTATCGAGTAATTAAAATTTAAATTTAATAGTGGTAATTACCAACCAAAACAAAATGCGGAAGCTATTATCCTCTCCAATAGCATGTAGCGTGTTTTGTCCTCTATGGTAATCAATTGTTAATAGCTTTGCAACTAACTACATTGACATACAAAACGTATATTTACTCTGCGAACAGAAGAGCACAAGCCCTATGTTCGATTCGGAACATGATCTTTCCATTTGCCATTATTAGTTTGTGAGTTACTGCGATTGTTACATTTTCCGATAAAAAAATATCGTATTTAATTACACAAATACTATTAGCAAATAATGAGAGTAACAAAAAATAATACAATCCTTTAATTCACAGCTATTCGTATTCATTTATAATTGTATTTTGATGTAGTTGTTGACTAATAAGTGAATAAATAATGATTTGTGTGTTGAAAAAACATGGAGTAAATATGAAGATACGTCTACTATAACAATAAATATAATTCCTTGCATATTGTATAAAATTTCTTCTCTCGAGATTGCTGGACACTATATGACATTTATTCCCCCCCCCTGATACAAAACAAAGCTCATTTGGACGCTGTCTACATGCTAGTATACATGCTCGAAGCATAAAACACGTTTAATACCTAACGACTGACAAAAGTCCGTAAAACTTTTGCTCGTAAACGCTGTGCCTCGTGAAGGTTTATCCCTATTAACAAACCTACCAGATTTGACTCTGCAGTGTTCCGCATCATGTCCTAACAGATGACACTTCGAACACTCCAATTTCGGCTTTGAACAGCTTGATTCTTCCCTCATCTTGCAGTTTAAACACATTATATTTTTTATTCCATTTGCAGTCTTTTCTGGGCGGGAGTACGGTTTAAATTTTCTGCCCTCTCTTTGTAGATTGCGTAACTCTACACGTCGATTTTAATAAGGTTGATCACTTAATGAATAATTACCGATGTTGCCTTCTTCACGCAACATTGCCAAATATTCTTCGAAAAGAGCCTTTGGTGTTGCGTAACGACCAGCTCTAGCTGCATTTTGAATAGAAGGATTGGGTATACCATCTATTATACAAGCAACAGCATTTTTGCCAGTAATCTAACAGGTTCTAATCAGCTCCATTTTCTTAGAATAATAGCACGTCATCGGTTCACTTGCTTGTTTGGTACGACCAAGCATCTTTCTTCGAACTTTAGCGTAATGAATATGATCCGGGAATGTTTTAATTATCAAACTATCAATCTGCATTGACACATTTTCGTTTCAGATTGCATGGGATACGGGCTCCTTAAGAAGTTTAGATTACTTCATGATTTTTTTTTATTTGAATTTAAGTGCCTCGACAACTATGGCCATTGGCACTATAAAAAATATACATAAAAACACTATCTTAAACCTAAAACAAGTATAATGTCATGCAAGTTCATATTTTATGATAGAGGTTAGTTAATTTGAGGAATTTCAATATCTTTGGAATTTCAGCGGTGCAGTTTAGAAGTTCTTTCAGGTTTGGCTTTAGTTCTAGGCGCTTATATATGTTGGTGTATTCCTGGCAGTCGGTGAGAATGTGTTTGACGTTTAGAGCACTGTTGCAGAAGCGGCAGACGGCAAAATTTTCAGAAGACATCAGGTATCCGTGTGTGGTTGATCCGCAATCGTCTAATGACAGCAGCTTCTCTTCTGGTTAGGGAATCGAGGGAAGGACAGCCTATGGATGGTTGTATATCATTAAGGGCTGTTTTGCTGTTGTACCAAAAGTTTTGCCATGACTCCTTGACAGACTTTTTGAATAGGAGTTTAAAGTCATTTGGGAGCTGGAACGTTGTTGCAGTGATAGCAAAGGAGTCTTCTTTGGCATGGTGGTCAGCATTTTCATTGCCAGTAATTCATGGATGTCATGGATGTTTTGAACTATTGGATGGTCGGTAAAGATGGTTTTAAGTGAATTAATTGAGGAAAGTGAATCGGTACAGATGGCGACGCGTTTGACAGGAGAAGAGATTTGCTTAAAAGCTTGGAAAATGCTATGCAACTCACCAGTGTGAAAACTACATGTTGAGGGTAACCGATAAGAACTTTGTGTTTGTGCTTGGTTGTGACGGAGCAGCCAACATCTGAAGAAGTTTTTGAGGCGTCTGTGTAGAGAACTATATCATATGGCGTTTTTTCTAGTATTTCCAGAAATGCTTTCTTTATAAGTATGCTGGGCGTTTCATATTTATTGAGCTTGGTGAGAGGTATTGAATAAAGGAAGTTGTTTAGTCCAAGGAGGGATATGAGGTTGGGGTAGCGGAGTGGTCAATGATAGGTCGATATTGTCAAGTAATGGGAATAGAAGGTGAGTAATAGATTTTGTGCTGCGTTTGGAAGTATTGTTGGTAAGATGGTGTTGGGACTTTGATGTAATCAAAGAATAAACAGGGTTAGATGGGTTGGAAGATGTTGATGCAGCATATGAAAGGAAGAGGAATTGACGTCTTAGGAACAGGGGTGGCTCATTAGCTTCACAGTATAGACTAGCAGCTGGGCTAGAACGGAAAGCACTGAGAGAGAGTCGAAGGGCTGTATTATGAACGGAGTTTAGTGAATCGATGTAGGATTTGGGGGCGGATATGTAAATGAAGCTGCCGTAATCTAGTTTAGAACGAATGAGGGATCTGTAAACTCTCAATGATTATTGTACCCTTTTAATATAAAAAAAAATTAATGATAATATATAATGAATTTACGAATGAATCTACTTGATTTATTAACCTTATTCTAAGCTGGTATTCTAAATACTTTCCAACTCAAATTTTGTATAGGAAGTTGTTTCATGATTCCTTTCAAATTATACACTTGTTACAATTGGAGTTAAACGTCCATCATGCTTACTGCTCACTTTTAACAGCAAGTTTGCAAATATTTATACAAAGTCGAATAACCTTTATCACTGGTCATAGTTAATTAAATCAATTCTCTTGTTATTTGATATCTCAAGACGGGCAGCGCTCGAACTTTAAACTATGCCATAAACAAGTCATGTACCCTTATCAACAGAGAATGAGATGTTTGCACAGATGCTATATCTTTTACTTAATGAATATTTAATATATAAGCAAGAAATGGATTTCGTTTATCAACATTTTATTTGCTTATTCAAATTTTTTTTATTTGTAGGTACAACCCAATGGCAAATTAGTAGTGGCAGCTGTTTTATAAAAACAATAATGAATACTATGGGTTTTTGCAAAGTAAGGTTTTAATAACATGTAAAAAAATGTGTAAAAAAATACATTTTTACACCTTAGGGAGCAAAACTACCACTTTAGTCCTATATTACAAGGACTAAAGAGCCACTTTTAATCCCCAGGGGTCTAAAGTAAAACATCTGAAGTAAATTGACAGTTTTTAAATCAGATAGCTCAGGTATACTGTGTCTCATAGCATAGTAGCGGTAATTGGTTTCAAATAGGCGTGATTCAAATCCCAATGGTAACGGTTAATTTTTCTTTATTGGTTTTATTTACTCCACATTGATTTATTTTTTAATTTTTTTAAGGGTTTATTTGACTATTAGAAGTCTTAGATGTAAAAAATAACGGACTACAGTGTCTTTTACTCCCTCAGGTTATTGTTGCCAGCAAACATCACCTTCGGGATTAAAAGTTGCACTTTACTCCCTTAGTATATAATATACTATTACAACAAAGGGTTTTAAAAATAAATAATCAAAAATTTTTACACGAAAATCTCAGAAGCTCAATGCGATACGTGAAACTTGTTTTTTTTTACTTCTGTATATCTTTAAAAAAATTTCTATTATTCTTTAAAGAACATTAATGTCTTTCCTTCAGCTGAACATAGTTGTATTTTGTCATATTATGATTTGTTAAATTTTGAATAAGCAAATTTGGTTAGGTTAGGTTAGGTTAGGTTAGGTTTGAATAAGCAAATTTGGTTTATTATTCTTTTATCAATAATTCCAAAATTAGCATTTTTAAATTATTCATTTATAACTTTTTAACATTATGAAGTAATCTTAATGACAGAAAATTACCAATTATAGGCAATTAAATTACAAATAAAATTAGTCGTCGCTCATCCTGATCGGAAAATTACAGCTAACGAAAACTTGGAAAAGCGGGAAATTTAATGTTTATTTAATAAATTAATTACACCGTTATTTTTTTACTTTCATCTCTGTTTTGCGGTTTGATGAAAAAGTGATTTTTTTACATGCGCTTTGAGTGTACAAAAAAATAGAAAATGTAAATTTCAATGTAAAAATTATGATTACCACATAGATGATCCGAAGTTATTACATCACTTAATAAGTTATTGTAAAGCATCTAGGGAAAACAGAATTTAGTTTTAATTTAATAACAACTTGTGATACTTTTAAATTTTATTTTTGATTTAAATCATAAACAATGCACGCTTTGCGAAAAAGAACAAATTGTTGTGATGACGATGTGTATCATCATAACGTATCAAATTTATTTTTTATATTTTGCACTTATATAAATACCTTCATTATAAAACGCATTTGCGTATCGTAATGTAACTTTTACGCACGCAAATTTTTGTTTTAAATGGTTGGCGACATGAGTGAAGTATTTAATGACTATTAACAATGACATTTATGACTAATAGCAATTAATTAATTTTATATTGTTCTTTAAGAATATAAATACCATCTTTTACTGATATAATCGTACACAAAGAAATGAAGTGGTTTCTAAAGAAACAGAAAAGTCAGAAATTTCTTCAATGAAAACTTCAATGAAGATAACTTCAAAATTTGGGTAAACCATCTAGATTACACACAGCAGGCATTGATAGATGAATTGATATCACAGAATAAATCTGTATTTGCAAAAGACAAGTATGACATTGGAACGGTAACAGATTATGAAGCACACACTGATCTCTTAGTGGAAAAATATTACAATAAAAGACCATATCGTTGCACTAATGAAGATAAACAGGAAATAGAAAAACAGATAGCAAAATTATTAGAAAAAAATATAATAGAAGAATTATATAGCCCATTTGCAGCCCCGGTTACATTGGCATACAAAAGAGATGAAAACCAAAAATTAAGATTGTGCATTGACTTTAGAGACCTAAATAAGATTGTTGTCCCTCAATCACAACCATTCCCGCTGATTGAGAAGCTAATAATAAAAACAAGAGACTGCAAGTTTTTCTCAACGCTGGACTTGAATTCAGCATTTTGGTCAATACCTTTGCGTGTCACAGACAGATAAAAAACTGCTTTCGTCACACAAAAGACATATAAATTGAGTTCATAATAAAAGTACTATTATTAATTTTTATTTTAACTTGTAGAAGATAGCTGTTATGATCAACCAATCGATACATATAAACTCAAAACAGTAACTTACGGTACAGTTCCAGCTACAGTCTTAGCGGTTAGAAGCTTATAACAATTGGCTCATGACAACAAATTTTTCTTATGCTTCTCAGTTCAGACAATATTAAAAGATTTTTATGTCGATGACTCGCTTTCGGGAGGTAGTTCTATTGAAGAAGTTAAGAAATTGAAGTATGAATTAAACAATATTTTAAGCTCGGCTTTTTGAATGGGATATTCATACAATAGATAGTATTGAACATTATCTTTCTGGGAATGTTACTACAAAAACATTAGGGCTTTATTGGTATTCTAAAAGATGGATTCACTTAAGTATAGAATTAATTTCACAAACTATTCAAGGGTTACTAAACGGTTTTATCATTAGTTTCACAAATAATTGATCCTCTTGGGTTAGTAGGTCCAGTTATTATCAAAGCTAAATTAATAATGCAATCATTATGGCAACTAAAATTAAATTGGGACGCATCCTTACGTTCTGATTTACACACAACTTGGAAATTCAATTTTAGACTTAGAAAACAGTTAAATTCAGAGGCTGGTTTTATGTTCAAATCCAGTTAACATTCAATTACATTGCTTTAGCAACGCTCCAGAGTATGCGTATGGTGCAGCACTCTACATTTGCTCATTAAATCAAAACTGGTCTTGCTCAGTACATTTGTTATGCGCCAAATCAAGGGTAGCGCCCCTTAAAACCATATCATTACCTAGATTAGCATTTTGATGAGGTACACTTTTGGTCAAATATCTCTCTTTACTTCAACCACGAAGCAAATGGAGAACCGTAGCGGGCAATGTGAAAATTGGATCCTTAGTCATCATCCAGGAGGACGGTTTTCCTCCAAACAAATGGGTATTGGGCAGAATATTGCATTTGCATTCCGGGACAGACTATATTGTGCGAGTTGTGACTTTTCGTACTGCTAAAGGTGACTTAAAAAAAATAGCTATTTTGCCAACAGAAGAAGAAAAAGAAAACATTCCAAATTTGCTAAAATAAATAATACTTTTTAATAACACTTTTATTTTAAAAATTGCTTTTTACAATTTGTACCTGATTTACAAACTTCCCCTGGTTTTTTTGCACTTCTTTACATAGTAATAACTTGAAATAAAAAATACTCAATTTTCTTTTTCTTTTGACAAATATAGGTACATTTTATGATTACAGGTATAGTATTTTTCAAAAAATAATTAGAACTTTTACTGAAAAAAGGCAATTGAAATGTTGCTTTTATTTCAACAAGTTTAGAATCGAATTTCATTACGAAACTTTGTATTAGTAAGCCCACAATATCTGCATTCATTCTATCCTAACAATGTCCAACTTAAGTAGAAAACTTGTTCTTTAACCACAATTTTCATACTGGGAAAGGAAAACCACGTTAAAGCAAAGGAAATTTAAAACACAGAGTATTTCTTTTGATTAAAATTTAACGGAAGAAAAATGCCATTTATTGTGTATAACTTTTAAGGAAACTTTGTTGATTAAACTGAATAGGTGACATTAACGACCACAACCGTATTAAAGCAATTCTAATAAATTGCGGTAAATAATTTTCGCATTGTTTAATATTTTTTAATTCAAATACATATTTAACCTTTTCGTGATCTTCTATGACTTTATAGAATATGTTATGTCATTGCTTCTTCAGCTTGGCAGAATCTGCACAATATTCAGCAATTCTTGAGACTCTATTTACTCTGTTACGAATGTCTTAGACCCTCCAGTTTATACCAGTAAGAACTTCGTATCTGCTCCATACCCTTTGATACTGTTCGCTATTTGCCTAGGAAATTAAACCAGACCTATAAATATTCAGGATAATAAAAAACTCTTCGTTTTAACAAAACTTTCAATATTTATTTAAAAATTGCTTTTTTAAAAGACTCAATGACAGCTGTTTCGCTATGAAGCATCGTCAGATTGACGATAGTTACATTTTGTTTGTTTGTAGCTAGGTATTTATTTAAAAAAGCAATTTTTAAATAAATATTGGAAGTTTTGTTAAAACGAAGAGTTTTTTATTATCCTTAATAAGATGGACTTCCAAAAAGTAAGGGTTAGTACAATCAATTTAACTATAAATATTCCTTTAGTAACGTAAATATCTATTACTGTATACCTACTAAAAGAAATAGCAAGCCTATGGTCATGAATTCTTTACTACTTTATGGCTCTCTTTTATAAAAATAGACTATATTCAAATAGCTAATAATCAAAGTTAAACCCTAGACTGGATCATACTTGGAAAAGTGTTTAAGTACATTCTATATTTCCTTATTTGGATGGGAATTATTTTACCGAAAACCGTTTACACTACCACTACACCAACAAACACTTTTATATGCCTGATGCGCGTTTCGATAACCAAGTTATCTTTTTCGGAGACCGAAGGTAAACTAAAATTATGTCTCCAAACTAACCTTATATATATAACATTTTTAGCGCCAAATGTTTTCGCGGTAAATCTTTTGGCGGCAAAATTTTAGCGCGAAAACATTTTTACAATTATAATAAACTATAAAGTGGACTATCTGGGATAGGTCCTTTGTCCTTATTTAATCTATTTTTACACTTAATAATTTCTATACTTTCAAATACATCCAACAATCTATTGTTCGATACATTTTTTAACAATTTTAAACTATCTACATTTACAGAATGGTTTTTACTAAAAGCATGTTCGGCAATACTAGATTTTTCTATGCGTTTAGATGAACTAAATGTTCTTTAAATCCAGTTTTAACCGATCTTTTTGTTTGCCCAACATACTTTTTATAACAATCATTACAACTTATTTCATATATACCGCTTTTTTCCAGATCTTCTCTCTTATCCTTGGGATTTCCTAACAATTATCTCAGGGTGCTACTAGTTTTATGAACTAAACCTAATCCTACCGTGCCGAAAATTGTATTCAATCCTTTGGTAACCTGAGGGATAAATGGTAATGAAATGAATTTCACAACGTTGTGTTCTCGCTGGAAAAAGGTGGTTTCACGAAGAGAATTCTTAAAACTATGACGATTGATTAGCTTATGAATTCGTTTTTTATCATATCCATTAACTACAGCTATATCCTCAATTAAATTCTTTTCTCTGATATATCTTGTTTTGTTTAAAGGAAAATGAATTAATCGATGAACCAAAAAATGAAAACTTGCCATTTTGTGTTGACTACAGTGAAAAGAATCTATCGGAATATACCTATACGTAGCGGTGTCTTTCCTAAAAATATCAAATTCTAACTTGTTATTATTTCTTTTTACTAATGTGTCCAAAAATGGTAACTGTTCATTATTTTCTAGTTCAAACGTGAATTTTATGCTTGTGAATTTTGAATTTAATTTTGAAATGAAATCTTCTACTAATGATGTCTTCGTATTGAAAATTACGAAAATGTCGTCCACATATCTATACCATAACCTTGGGAAATACTCGAACTCTTGACTGATCTGTGTTTCAAAATTGCTCATAAAAAGGTTGGCTATAAATGGTGATAAACAATTACCCATTGCTGTTCCTTCATATTGTTGATAAAACTGATTGGTATATTGAAAATAATTTTGGTCCATGCATAGTTTAGCTAATCGTAGGTATTCAGTTCTAACTTCAACGCCCAGATCATTCAAGATGAGTAGTTTTTCTAGATACTGTAAAGTTTGTGGAATCGGTACGCTAGGATATAAAGAACTAACATCGAACGAGATTAAAATTTCCCCATCTTCTAGAACAACATCTTTAACTTTCTTGATAAATTCTGATAAATTTTAAACTGAAAAACTGTTACATTTTTTGGGTAGATTTTCAAACTCGTTCAATAACCATTTTGAAATCTTATAACTAGGTGTACATATAGCTGAAACAATAGGTCTCATAGCCTTCCCAGGTTTATGTATCTTAGGAAGGCAATAGAGCTTTGACAATGTAGGGTTACTAACAGTTAATTTATACTTTAACGAATCCGTAACAAGGTTCTTACAACTTTTGAGAGTGCTCTTCACCGCGAAAATCATTTTATTTTGTTATATTTTCTCGTTGGACATTTTATACCAAACGAATTTCACATGCAGTAAAAATAGTGGCGATTGTAATAAAACATGAAAAATAATATTTCTATCTAATTATTTTCTGTCGTATCAAAATTGATCAAATATGTTAAATAAACTAATTTTATTGAAATAGATAGACTATAAGTTATGAAAATAAAATTAGTTATCAGTATATCTATGGAAATTAATATCTTTGCAAAATAATAAATTTGTTTTGGAATTTAGTTGCTCTCTGTATATTAATATATTGAAGTAATAAACCCTCTTCAAGTTTCCGCTTTTATTTTGAATGGCATAGATAGCAGCAACGTAAATTGATTAAACGAACCGAGCAATAAAAAAGTTTAGAGAACTTTCGTTTTTTTCTTTATTTTTCTTTGAAAAATTGGTGAACTTTTCTTATCCGCCATCAGATCTAATTAAACCGAAGGTTTTCATTAAAATATTTGATTGAGAATGCGTAGTTTAATAAAAAATATAAAAACATTACAATATGGTTATCATAGTCTACACAAATAATTTAATGTAATTTTTAGAAGAGAAAAGCCAATTCATAAAATAATCTTTAAAATTAAATTTATTGTACTAACCCTTACTTTTTGGAAGTCCATCTTATTAAGGATAATAAAAAAACTCTTCGTTTGAACGTAACTTCCAAGTTTATTTGTAATTTAAAACATAATTTATTCTACAGTTTTATTCACATGCTAGAATTTTTCAGTGATTTGGGTACTAGGAAATTGTATAGTGAAGAATACAAAAAAATCAACTGTTGTGTTCTTCCGTCATTGTTCGGCCAGTCCATTTTTTCTTTGGAAAACATTAGCTAAATAATCTTAAATCAGTTATGTTATAAGTTTATATTGTGGTGTCGTCTGTGTGTAGTTGTAAAATACTATGTATTCAGTAATACGTTGCTTATATTAATTTGATTAATTGGACACTTAGGTAATAAATAAAAATTGCTAATTTTTAATTGTCAAATATTTGACCTATTTTTACTATGATTATTTTATGACGTGCTATATCAGCACGTCATCAAGACCGAACACGCGTTCAAAGATTGCAGCTTTGGTTTTGAATACTTTGTTGAGTTATTTGGCAAACATATACTATAAATAAGTAAAGAATGGCGGTATAGGGCCCTATTTAAGAAATAAGTTAGTATGTGGAAATTTCTCTAATGAACTTTTTTTGTCCCATGCTTTTGTTTTACATTGGAACTACTAAAATATAAAATCGATGATCTTTTAAGAAGAAATTGAGCTTAAGCGACTTCAGTAACATAGAGCAATAGTTACCCTCAGCACAAGAAATGAAGGTTAAAAATAATCGATAAAATCGAAAAAGTACGGGGTGCTATTTTATTAGTGAAATGTGTAGGGAAAGTATATACGACGGACGTCTCAAAAAAAATTGCGTCATGCATTTTTTTAAACGCGTTTTTGGCGTATTTTGTTTTTGTATAGAGTCAAAAATGGCGCAGTTATTCTAAATGTTTATAAGCTAATACAGTATAGAAAAAATTGACCTCTACCCTCACGGTACTAACAGCGAGCAGTAGTAAACACAAACTTTATACACCTCAGCTTTTCTAGTGGTAGCTAATGCTAAAGAAACTTCCATTGAAGCAATGGCACTTTCCGGAGAGATGAAAGAAGGCGGATGTCATCATGATCAGGAAGCCGGTGAAAGATCCACTATTCCCCAAAACTACAGGCCGATCAGTATACTGCCTGCGATGTCCAAGATAGCCGAGAGGGTTATCAAGAAGAGACTTCAACGCATCTGCGACAACCTCAACTTAATCCCAGACGAACAGTTCGGCTTCAGAGCAAAACACTTTACAGAGCACCAAGTCTTGCGACTAGTAGGGCACATCAGTGAAGGTTTCAGCAGAAACCAAATCACTGGCATTGTTCTGCTGGACGTAAGCAAGGCGTTCGACAGGGTGTGGCATGAAGGTCTACTCTTTAAAATAGACGAGTTTGGCATTCCGAGATCCCTTGTAAAACTACTAGGATCGTTCCTTGATTGTGGGCTTTCCAGAGTCAAGATCAACAACACAACCACCAGATACACGAAATTGGAAGCTGGGGTGCCACAAGGAGCAGTCCTTTCACCCTTGCTGTACCCCATTTACACAGCGGATATACCAAAAACGATGAACAACAGGTTATTCCTGTACGCATTCCCACCTGGTATCCAGATATCTACAAGAAGCAGCAACCCTTGTAGAAAGATGGTGTACTGTGATACTGTGTCAAAAGAGAAGATAACCAACACCAGAAGAAGTGAGACTCAGCGAGCAGAGAGTTCCATGGAGTCCCTTGGCGATGTACCTGGAGTCACCGTAGACAAAGGGCTGACTTTCAAAGAGCATGTCCAAACGGTAGTAGCGAAAGCTAAAACAGCAAGGTCTGCACTACAGTGCCTGATAGGACGCAACAGCGAACTTCAACTGCGCACAAAACTGCTGCTCATCCGGACCGTGATCATGCCGATCCTGGGGGCAAACATGCAAAACCAACAGGAACATGGTACAAGTCCAGCAGAACCTATGTATCCGGTATCCGACAGGCAGTGAACGCACCCTGATACGTTCTCAACCAAGACATCTTCAGATATCTGGAAATCAAAAGAATTCTAGATCTTAGGAATGATAAAACGGAGGTAGGTTTTGCCAGACTTGAAGACCATCCAAATGCGGAACTCAGGAATCTGCTAAATTACGACCCGGGCTATTGGCAGTGGAAGTACGCCAGACCGAAGAATCAGCTTCTTCCTCACTAATCAAAATCTAAGTATGTTTCAGGTACACCAAGAAGAAGAAGACCCAAAGAAAAATACGAGGCCGATCTAATTGGATAACACGAAAAGACCAACGGTGCCTGCCAAACCGAGAGGGACAACAAGAAGAGGACACCAGATGACTAGCATCAACTGGTTAAACGGACAAGACAACAAGTCTGTTTTGTTCAAAGCGTTTTTTTATTTGTATTCAAATAAATTAAAATTGTTTTTTTTTTAAACCTCTAATTTGTTATTTGTATTTTACGGTAAGTACAATTTAATAGTTTTCACAAATTGTTGATTTTGCAACCAAAATGTCACAAGTAAACATCCATTGCAAATTATTATAGCAACATTAATTGCAGTTTTCCTTAAAAAATTAAAATTATTCATAATTTTTAAAAAAATCTGATTTCAATTTAACATTTATTTGTTTTTTATTCAAAACAAGGGCGAAATTTCATCTCGACTTTAAATAAATACGCATTCCATAAAGCCATTCCATTAAATAAAAATCATACTGAACAGGGCTATGAAGACAGGTAATAATGTCATATAATTTACTCTACTATTTTCAATTGATAATTAATTTACTAACTAGACAAAGGGACTTTGTATGCACCCAACAGAATATCGCTAAAACTCTATTGTCTTGAGATTTAATAAAATAGTTAGTAGAAGTATTCGAAAAGTTTTATAATACGTTTGGTGAAATTTAATTTAATTTTATTAACATCTCAATAGATTACGAATTTGCATTTTATTGGAAACTGATTTTTTTAAATAAAGTTATCTGATATTTTATTAGTTATTGCTAAACATATATAAAGCTATTTCATTTTAAATAATAAACCCACAAAAAAAATATATTGTAACGGTGCCATTATTATATAATAGTATTTTGTATTTTTATTAAAATACAACAAAACATTTTTGAACATTTACTATGAGTTTTCTTCAATTTTCAATCTCATTGGGGAAAGTAATTAATTACCTACTTAATTGGATATATTTTATCAACAAGGAAAATTCTTCTCTGCTTCTTTTTAATTCAATTCAATTTATTTAACAGTAACATTTGGGGTATTAATGATTAGCTTAATTCTATTTTATTTTTATGTATGTGTAATTCTAAAAGTTGAACTCGCTAATGCTTGGGGCATTAACCGGGGAAGTCCTATTTATTTCTGCTTGGTTAGTGATGGAATTTGCGGTCAATAGGAACAGCCATTAATTAGGGTATGCGTCAAGAGGGTTTGCGACACAAGGTGACACATGATTTATTACCTATAGCAACACCAAAGTGACTATTACCAAAAAACTTGCATGGCAACTACGCTAACAGGCATTTCATTTTATTCCTAGCATAGACATAAGTCAGCGAGGCTCAATGTAACAAATATACAGACTTTTATTTCAGCTTATAATGAAATGATACTCGTAAAAATTAAAAAAAAAATAGTTTAAAATATTAAATAGTATTATTAAATTAAAATATTACAATTTTTTGCCAAAAATTGCGGATTTATATCTATAATATAAATGTTATCACATGATGAAGTAATTTCAGTCTATCGCTAGCTTTCATAGTTCGTAACTTGCTTTCATCATTTCATAATTTTCGACTTTTAAAATATTTTTTTTAAATAAAAATTAAAAATCCATTAACATTAATTAGTGGATTATAATGCCACCACAGTTACGAGAAAAATCTAAGGGTATAATAATTGTTTTTATCATAATCATTTAGTCAAAACGATTTTTCGTAAAACGTAATATCATTTTAGTATTAACCATACATTTTACCATTACGGATAAATTGTCCAAAAGGTCAATGCCATTACAAATAAATTAAGCTTCTTAAAAAATCGTATATAAAAAAAATATAATGCAATATATTGTAGAAAATTATTGAATTTAGGGATGGGGATTGCTCAGTTGGCTAGATATTCGCCTCGTTCTACGAATTACCGTTACTTATAGATAAATACATCTGATGCTTTCACTTCACTTAATAAACGCACTAATTTTTCACATTTACCATTTATAAAAATTTTTACAATTTTGACCTACAAAATCGATTTTACTCTTCCTGGAATTGATATTTGAATGAGATCGAATGTATAAATCCGTCGCTAATACAGACTCCGTCTTTAAAAAATCAAATTGTGAGTAAATATGCTTTAAATACTAATTTCGTACTTTCGGTACTGTTAACTAATTTTAGAGATACATTTTAATCAGAAATTTACAATATTGAAGTTTTAACAAGTATTTAAATTTTGATTTGGTTTGGATTTTGATTTTCTTGAATTAAAATTTTGTTCTTCAGGCCTAATTTCATACATTTCTGAGCATCTAATTATTATCCACATGTTAATTTATTTATTATATCACCAAATCCATAGTGACATATTTTCAGTACGGTCTTTTTCTAATATTCATGCTGTAAATTCTGTTTATGAAATTTGAAAATTATTTGCTTTGCTTATACCTACTTTGAGATAATGTGAACCTTTAATTACAGTAGCAATAAAGTAGAAGATTTGCTATTTTAATATTTATTTAATGCAATAAAGTAGAAGATTTGCTATTTTAATATTTATTTAATGTTAATCATTAAATGATTTCGATCGTAACACTTGATTCTTTTGAATTGTGAATGTTCTTGTTTTCCTTAAAGCTTTCATTTTCATTCTTATGATTTAACCAAAATAACCTTGCTTATTTACTTTTAGTAGTAAAATTTTATATTAGCTAATTATGTCGACTGGGGCTTTCGGAGATATATCTAATACAGTTTTGTATCTTAAGCGGTTCCGTAGAAAAAAATGTAATGACATTAAGTCAGAACACGTTTTGTGCTACCCTAGGCCAATCCATCTTTCCGGAAAACATTAGCTAGATAAGCTCGCACCCTGATGGCTTTGTGGGAAAAACCTCCGTCTAGGCGAAATATTAACTTAAGAGGAAAATTTGGGTGGAAGTTTTGTAATGCTATACAAATTAAATTAGAATTAAAAAAAAAATTAAGTTAAAACGTTATCTTGGATAACAAAATATTTAAGAATATCATTTATTTACTAAAACCAAAAAGAAGAATTTTATGACTTGCAGCATTTTACTATTCAAGAAATAATACATTATTGTTTAACATAATAAAATCGTATTATTTAATCCACAAGTATAAATATTTTATTGAATTATTAAGTATGCATTTTTTGTCTATTAACAATTGATAGGTTTGACTTTGTAAGATAATATTAGCACGATTCCTATATGTATGGTAAAAATGGTTTGCTTGACAATTTTATTGTAAGATTCATTCCAACAGAGATTGTTATATTAGCTTTAGCTTTCCAGGATCAATCTGTGACAGTTTGGTGACTGCTAGTAAGCAGTTTCAACATTACACTGTGTTACACGCAAACGGTTTGAAAACTGTCAGAAGAGTTTGTGAATTTGTGAGGAACTGTAAATCAGACGCAATTCCAGTGGAACTTGATGCGATTTGATCATTTGAAACCAATTGCTTGTTCATTTTAATTCAACCTAACCTTTTTTCAGTATTCATTATCCTAAATCATACATAAATCGAAAAGTTCAAACTAATATTAGTGTGTTCCAACAGAACAGTTGTGGACTAGCTTCAAATTTCCTCAAATACGCGCATGCGTAGGAATAAATTTAAAAACAATCCGAAACGCATCCCTGATTGTTACTAATTTAAAGTAGTTCATGACGTAATTGAGGTTTTTCTTAGGTTGGCTAGTGTTGGCCAGTAAACCATTAGGTAGTATTTCCATTTAGTTAAGAGAGCTGTGTCCTTTTCTTGTTCACATAACACCGCCAATGATCCCAAATGATATAGTGCAGGAATGGTAATAGCCATAATACTTATTCAATAATGTTGATGAACCTATCGTATGATATAATCCACGTCCGAATGAATTTTTCCAAAACATGAAGAAGTGGATCACTGCAGGCGATAACTTTTTTGTAGCCTACCAATATCATTTTAAAATAGATAATGATGAATCATATGCAATGTGTTTAAAATGTTCTAGGTTCAATAAGGCAGATATAATTTTTTTAAAATACCTAAAGAACCTGTAACGTCAGAGAAAATAATTAAGCGTAAACTTGTTTTTGACAAAAGACAAAAGGCCTGCAAGGATAAGGATAACAAGACAGATCGGTGGTACTAAGGGTGACATGGAGAAGATGGAAATGGTTTTAGATTTTTCAAAATTTTTCCAGAAATGTTGTGATCTGCATGTTAAAATACCTAATTTTGAACATTTTCTTCCCTCACTGTAAAAAAAAATTCCTAATTTTGTATTTATAAATCCCCAGCAATATCTTTTTGATAAAAAATAAAGGTATAATTAGCCAAGAGCCAAACATCTGTTTTACTTAAATATTCATCCGCAGAAAAGCTCCTAAACGCTCTGTGTTTAGAAAATAAATAAAAATTAGCCCAAGCATTTAAAACATTTTTAAAAACAATCATTATTTTTATTACATATTACTTAGCTAACTTAGATACATCCACAGTTGTCGTTGAATGTTAATGAAATGTCAGTATATTCAACGTCTTAAACTACTGATGTAAACATTCTACATCTCAAATCCGTATTTGGTAAACATTTAACCTTATAACTAATTCCCAACAACGACGTATTACAAATCCCCACATTTGACAGAACTGATTACTAGAGTTGGTTTAATGTGTTTCAGTATGCAAATCGTAATGCAACACAATATCGAATATATTTCACAAACTTCACAGAGCAGATGTCTCTTATGAAAGTTTCCACCATTCATCAGACATGGCGGAAATAAATTTGCTCCTTCGTGGTGAAACTAGAAGATTACGTAAAGTCAAACTTTAAGAATATAACACAGACTATGTGTGGTATCTAAAATAAACTTTTCAGTTACACTTTTAAATACCTTAATTTAAAAACTTAAGTAATGCCCTTAACAGAACAAAATATTTAATTAACTTGATAAACAATAGTTTTCAAGAAAATCCATTTTTCTTTAATTGTACATGCGTAAAAAAGTTTAAAATTTATTAATATGTTGAAATATTATTAAATTTATATTTAAAAAACAAAGGGTCCAGACCCAGTTCAATTATACCAAGCTCATTTACTATCACAATTAACAAATTTTAATATATTTATTTAGAATCTACCTATCGTCTGAGTATATACAAAAATATAAAATAAATAATTAAGAAGACTGTGTTGTATAACGCGTATGTAAAAAAGTTGTCAATGAACTTTGAACCAGCAAAATCAAATTTATTTTTAAATACTGTTACTAGTTTTTATTTTATTTGGACTACTGTTGTGTTGAGTCAGTATTAAAAAGTGTCAGTGTGTATTTTCTCAGAGGGTGCAGGTTCTTTTATTTAATAATAATAGTCAAGAGGTAGTTTTGGTTTAACTTTTATGAAGTTAATAAAGACAATAAGGCAATAACAACCAAATGCAAGGTCTCCCTAAGTATGCATACCCAGGATTCACAATAAGATAGTGATACTATAACCGTTAATAATTACTGATTTCCTTTAGGTCTTCAACTATTTCTCCAGACAGTAGCTCCGATAAAAAGAATGGGTTTACCTTTGGTAATTCTACTAAGAAGGTCAAGTTGTAGAGACTCCTACAGACGGTGGGTGGAGTGAGATTTGCAATCCTTTAAGATTATGGGATAATGCTCTATGAATATATACTCTGGTGTATCGGTACTCTGATGTATGTTCTTGGATGTACTTTGATGTAGCTGCTACCCAAATATTTTACTTGAGTGAAAAGAAATTAATGTAGTAAACAGCGCAGAATAAAACTAAGAATAAAACCGTTAGCAGAGAAGGCCTAAAATAATTAAATAATACTTAAGTACATGATATTGGCTGGCAGTGCTGGTTATAGTCTTAGGTTCAATATGAATACATACTGTTGATGTTGTGTGGCCTTCAGGAAATAAAAATTCAAATTGTAAACTTGTAACGAGGAAGTTATAAAAATATATTATAATTATAAATCTACCAAAAGGGTGCTAAAAGGATATTAAAACTAGAAAATACAAACAAAATACAAAACGCTGACGATGGCGTTTAAGCCTACCTTAGGCTTGTGTGTTAGCTGTTCTGCTGTAGGGATCTGCAACGGGATGTCCGAACAATATAGCTGCAGTTGGACATTGTAATCCCTGGAGATGTTTACCCTTACTTATATTTAAGGTATTTATTTGGTTTTGTTGTTCACTTCATATGACTACAAATTTAATTTTGATCCTTTTTACTAGTTTTCACAAAAATTTTACAAATCTCACAAAATTGTCTTTCACTAAATTATGACATTTTAAAACCAAATTGTGAGCGAATACGCCTTAAACCCCCTTAATTTTCTGAAGAGGCATTTTTCTGTAACGTTTACAAATTTTAGAAATATATAAAACCAAAAATAACAATATTAAAATTTTTAAAAATTATATTTTGAGTTTAACAGTTGGTTTTCCGAAATTATAATTTTGCTTTTAACAATAATTTTCTTTATTTTTGATAATAAATGCACTTGCTTTAATAGCGAAGACGAAATTGCTATCAAACATATAACACAAGAAGACCTATGCTCTTCAGAAAAGGAAGCAGATTCTAAAATAATATTACACTGCTACCCTGCTTCAAAATATTGAATATACTTATCAGAGTTAGATCCCTATTTAAGATATTCCAGAAACATTAAAAACATAGTATTTTTTATTACAGGAACTGTAACATGACAACATGAAACATGGAAAGTTGTATGTGAAATCTAAATTGGAATAGTTTTCAAAGTTTGTATCTGACCTTGCATCATTAGGAGTATCACCAAAATAGTATTTTTTAATTGAAAATTATATTTTAATTAAATTTAAAATCAAGTAAGATATATTTTACCTAGATTCTTTATCAGGGAGCAAGTCGACGTAATTTATAAGACCTATGACTGAATTAATTATAAAGTACTGATTTAAAAACTTGGATTTGCCAATATTTTCATTAAACTTCTTTAATTATAGTTACAGAATCTTAAATACCTTCCAATATTCATTCTTCTAATAATGGTGTTCCACAAAGATCTAATTTAGGACCTCTTTTACTATTTTATTAAAATCTTCAATTAATTGCATATTTTATACCTCGAATAAATTGTCAAATATCTGTGAATGATACTTAATTGTTTATGTATATTAATGCATCTAACTCTTTCTTACTATATTACTTTGACGTAACTAACAATTTACTACCTAATAAATCGAAAAAAGTATTGGCTATTACGGACTTTTTATTTCAGAATTACGTTACATTCAAAGAATAATAAAAAAAACTCTTGTTTTAATTCAACTTTCAAGTTTAATTGAAGAAATAAGGTTTAAAATTACAATTACCGCTGTGTGGCTAAATAACTAGCATCGTCAGATTTCAGCTGTAAGGATAATAAAAAACTCTTATATATACAATCAATTTAATAATTTCTTCAATTAAACTTCGAAGTTGAGTTAAAACAATATTTTTTTTTAATATTCTTCGTAAGATGGATTTCCAAAAGTACAATAAAATTACATTCAAAAGTTTTCACAATGATTAAAAAATCCATAATACTGTTCTTAATTTTAAGATCTTATAGAGGATTTCTTTGCCAAATATTCAAAGAATAGTTTCTATTCTATAACAGATTAAATTATTCATATTTAGATGCGTTATGCCCATGTTGGCACGTTCATCGTCTCTTGTCACTATTTTCACTTTTATAATATTTATTCACATGTTTCTAGTTTCTACATTAACAACATGTGTTTAAGTTTAATACAAGTGAATAGTATATATTATGTGATAATAAATTATATTCAGTATTGATTTGCATTAAATATTTTAAGCACTATTTTTTACTATTCGTAAAAACGATTTAAAAAAATTTAAATCAGACATCAAATTAATATAATAATTTTTAACATTTATTATTAAATTCAATAAATAATAAATACTTATAAAAATAAATAAAAAAATCTATTGAAAACTTTTTAATAAAAATAAAAGTAAATATTCAATTAGGAAAAGAATAAATATTTCAAAAATTAGTAAACCCTGAGTTATCTGTAGAAATTATTATTAAAAAGTATATTTAATTAATTGTATAATTTTGGCGAAGCCCCTGTAACACATCTATATTTTTTAAAGATTACGGACCGGTTGAATCCCCCTCTGTTTTCCCTATTTTCTTATCAGCTTCAACGTTGTCAACCCTGACGAGGTCACATCTAGATGCATTGCATTTCCTCTCTCCAATTTCGTTGAAACTTTTATAGCTGTGACCTTTCTTTGTCTTGAAATAAAACAAATTGGAGAGATTCGGCTTCAAGCTCCTTATTTCTTTTTTCTTTCCAATTCATTTTCCAAATCCACCTTGATGAATATTCAAGGTTTCTTTGTATTTTTTACAGTATTTTTGCTCTCAACACCTCCTATTGATTATCCTTTTATAAAAAAAACTCTATTGTTTTTACTACTAAAAATACAGAGTTAGAATAAATTTAAAAATGCATACTTTTATTTTAACAATAATTATGTCATAAAATGATTGATTCAATATCATTTTTGTAACAAAAAACCATATCAAAAGGAACAGCATTAAGAAACTGATAGCTTATAATAATTTAAAATAATAAATAAAAAAGTGGACAAATATTTTGCTTAATTCATACAGCAATGGACTAGTTTGGTGATTTTTTTTTATATTTGCATCTTATAAAATAGGTTTTTAGTGGTTCAACTGTACAAATAAAATTTTTATAAAATTAATCCTCTAGCCATGATTGGCTTTTGAAATTTAAATTTAATGGTTACATACGTCATAAGTGGTAAGTGACGTGTTTCAATAAGATTGGTAGAAAATTTGCGATGTTGTCTATATGCTTTAATATTAACCGAGAAACTTATCTCTCTCTCTTATTTGTTGTCATTAAAAAGAGATAAACATTTCGATATTTTTGTTCTCTGATTGACACTTTATCAAATAAGTAGTAAAACACTAAACAAAATATTCTGTCATTTTCGTTAGTTTAATTTGTTGTTTGGTTGTGTTTGGTTTATGAAAGAAATTACTTCTATATTATTTTTGGTTCGAAAATAAAAATCCCTAACACCTTCTCTTGGTGTTATAGCGGTTTCTTTAAAAATAACCAATAAAAGTAATTGTTCTCTCGGGAGCAACCCTTCTATCGGTACAGTGAGAGAACGAATTTCAAGAATACGGTTTTGGCATTTTCAATAGAACCACGCCCACTTTCTATTGGCTGTTCCATTCTATCACCGTCAAGAATAGGGGTCTTGTTTGTTTATTACAGATAAACACGATTTTCTCTCCTGTCATATATCTTGTCAACTGGTACAATCAGTTAGTCACAGAACACGGTGTTTTGTGCCGCCAGTTCTTTGAGAATACTTGAAACGAACGTAGCTAAAATGTGATAACGTTGACTTTTAAACACACTTCATTATTGGTTATTAGTTGGCGCTACGTTTAAAACTTACTAATTATTTATTGCTAAATTTTACGAAATGAGAAAAATTACTTGCAAATATTACTTGCAATATAAGTAAGTAGGTATCTTATCCTAAATATATATTGCTATCATTTTGATTAATATGATCCTACTAAACTAGTCCATTATTTATGATTAACGAATTCGAAGATGCTTTTTTAAAAATTTTATTTGATTACTACTTGACAAACTGTTATACTTTTAACAAATCTATTAAATATTTTAAATATCAAACTAAAGATGAATGATGAATGATTGAATGAATTATAATTAATCAGTAATTTACAACGCAAAATCTGATTATATATAATATTCCTAATCTTTTTTACTATTTTAAAACTAATAAAAACAATGAAAAAACAATGAGAAATCTTGTAAACAAAATCATTAAGTTTAAACTAAAAAAGGTTTTTTAAATTCAACAAAACAAACAAAAACGTTATTGCGTTTTAACTTAAATATTTCTTGTTCTTCTAAGACTGTAACTCATTCATGTGTTAATGTTAAATTTTTTGCTTTGATAAAATTTATCATTTTGTAATTTGTATGTTATTGATACAGAAATTACATCAAAGTGAAAAGATTAATAATAAATGCAACGTTTTGATTAAATCTGCCGTTTGACAACAGATTGTTTTTGTTTAACATTATCCATTTATCCAATATTTATAATATATAAAAAGCTGTTAAATTGTACAGTAAACATTTTATTTATTTAACCAAAACAAATATAAACCTTTTTGTCTACGTTTGCTCCTGATTTTTTTTTAAACCTTACCATTTATGTTGGAGGAATAATAACCGAGCAGTAGACTGTAGCGTGGTAGATGATGGTTCATAAAATATATTATTATTTCTCCCCCATTGCGGCTCAATATAGC
The DNA here is from genome assembly GCA_035357415.1 of Ophraella communa. Lineage (NCBI taxonomy): Eukaryota > Metazoa > Arthropoda > Insecta > Coleoptera > Chrysomelidae > Ophraella > Ophraella communa. Next base: position 29,742,463 of record CM068982.1, on the reverse strand, counting down.
GGGAGTACCGAGAAAAAAGCACTATAAACAGTTTTATAATTTACTTACCAGTTCCAGTTTATTTGACAACAATGCACAGGTTACAAACACACAATTAACAATACTTGTTTTGTCTTTAAACTTCCGTGCGAATTGAGGAATTTGTCTTTCGAGAAAATGACACAGCGTAACTATTGACTTAATAATTATATTTGTATAATATATAACTACTAAATAGATCGGCAAGTAGCCGGCTTTTGCGAAGGGCGCGAGTACCTATTGTAAGCGGGCGGTACACTTCATACGAGAGTTCAAACCATACTACTTAAAAAGCGGGAATTGTGCAATAAGAGGGTTAATAAGGGAAGGCTCGCGCCAAATTTTAATATTGCGGTGGGGCGTATTGGCGCGCTATTTAAAATGGGGTAAACAGAGCACTTGGATAAATTGGGTTTACAATTAAATTTATCCAATTTACTTCAAATAAAATATTTGTTCACATACCTTTAATTTAAAATTTACTATTATAAAAGATAATTAATTTATATTCAATTTTCAAAAAAACTTTACCGCTTAAATTAGGTATTTCACTATGTTGATTAGAATTAGCCTTTCGCAATTACTTAAAAGTTTTTTAAAAACAAGTTCAGTCAATTTAGAATGATTGAATAAATTGCCTTTATAAGAGCATATTGAATTATTCATTAAGATACGTGTTATACTGAAAGATCTCTGTCAATTTTCCCTAGCTTAACGCATTGATGTTGTAAAGCTAACACCTTATACGAGTATAGCTACTAGAAATACATTTTCTCTCATCCTGTCAATATTCCTCTAAATCGGAACAAGAATCAGCACTCTCCGCGTGTTACAGACATAGTCGTAGCCACAAAACATTTGCGGCAAATTGAACTTCTCGGAAAATCTGTCAGCAGAAATGAATTATCTGTTTGTTGAATCAAAGTTTGTTATCTATATTGAGTAAAATTTGATTAAAAATAAATTTTGCTTATTTTGGAACAATATGCTAGCATTTAAAATTATACGGTTTTTTATAAATGAATACGTTTATCCAATTGCATTCAATTTTTGCCAGTTTAAAAGCTAGTAATTTTGTATTATGTTATACATTAATACTCCACGATACATTAAGGCCCAAGTACACGGGGCGAGTTTACAAGCTAACAAGCCGGCTTTTTACAAGCAGCTCGTAAACTAGTCCAGTGTACTCGATGCACTCGCTCCGTTAGCTGCTTGTAAAAACGCTCTGGAAAAAGTTGAACTGCCGGCGACTTTACACTCCACTCGCCGGCTTTTAAGCGAGCTAGCTTGTAAACTAGCCACGTGTACTCACAGTAGCTTGTGCACAACTGGCTAGTAGCATTGGTCCTGAAGCCTCAAGTACACGGGGCGAGTTTACAAGCTAACAAGCCGGCTTGTAAAAAGCCGGCGAGTCGGCGAATGCGCTAGTAGTCGAGTACACACAAAATTTCTCACTTGCTCGGTAGCCAACTAGCTGGCGTGTGGAAACCACGTGTTGTTGTGTGCTGTAGGTTAATCATCTTCAGGACCAATGCTACTAGCTACTGTGAGTACACGTGGCTAGTTTACAAGCTAGCTCGCTTAAAAGCCGGCGAGTGGAGTGTTAAGTCGCCGGCAGTTCAACTTTTTCCAGAGCGTTTTTACAAGCAGCTAACGGAGCGAGTGCATCGAGTACACTGGACTAGTTTACGAGCTGCTTGTAAAAAGCCAGCTTGTTAGCTTGTAAACTCGCCCCGTGTACTTGAGGCTTTAAGATGTCGGAGGAGTTGGTTCTAGCCAGCTAGTTGGCTACCGAGCAAGTGAGAAATTTTGTGTGTACTCGACTACTAGCGCACTCGCCGACTCGCCGGCTTTTTACAAGCCGGCTTGTTAGCTTGTAAACTCGCCCCGTGTACTTAAGGCTTTAAAGCCTCTCGGTAACGGCTTACGTGCCTGCTATCTCATAATCACATTAAACATTCTCCATAACAGTTTTGAATGACATCTATTGTTTGCAGTTTTCTACGACGTAATAAAAAACTATCTATTACAAATTTAATTCAACTTTTTTGGTATGTAGATCGCAGAATAAAGACAGCAGCACACTTGCCAGAGAACGGGAACGGAAACGAGAACCAGAACTAGAACGGAAACATTATTCAGATACAAGCAGCTGCACAATTTTCCGGGACTGGAACTGGAACGAGAATAGGAAAAAAGTTAATATACACATTATTTTATTGTACACGCATGTAACAGGTCGGCTGAAAAGTCCCCGGTCTACCATAGTAAAACACAATATTTTGACAAAATTCATTTTTTTTATTCAACATAGTTGCCTTCAAGGGCGATACAGCGATTATAGCGACCTTCAAACTTTTCGATACCATTTTTGTAGTACTCCTTCGGTTTGTCCTCAAAATAGGCTTCAGTTTCGGCGATTACCTCAGTATCAGAGCCAAATTTTTTTCCCGCGAGCATTCTATTCAGGTCAGAGAAAAGGAAAATGTCGCTGGGGGCTAGATCTGGAGAATACGGTGGGTGAGGAAGCAATTCGAAGCCCAATTCATGCAATTTTGCCATCGTTTTCGACGATTTGTGACACGGTGCATTGTCTTGATGAAACAACACTTTTTTCTTCTTCATATGGGGCCGATTTTTCGCAATTTCGGTCTTCAATCGCTCCAATATTGCACAGTAATAGTCGCTGTGGATTGTTTTTCCTTTTCCAAGTAGTCGATGAACAATATACCGTGTGTATCCCAAAAAACTGAGGCCATAACTTTGCCAGCTGACTGTTGAGTCTTTCCACGCTTTGGTGGCGGTTCACCGGCCGCAGTCCACTCAGCTGACTGTCGATTGGACTCAGGCGTGTAGTGATGGAGCCAAGTTTCATCCATAGTCACATATCGACGCAAAAAATCGGGTTTATTACGACTTAATAGCTGCAAACACTGCTCAGAATCATCAATTCGTTGCTGTTTTTGGTCGATTGTGAGCACGCGCGGCACCCATTTCGCACAGAGCTTCCGCATACCCAAATATTCGTGAACGATATGTCCAACACGTTCCTTAGATATCTTTAGAGTGTCAGCTATCTCGATCATATTCACTTTACGGTCACTCAAAATCATTTTGTGGATTTTTTTGATATTTTCGTCGGTAACCAACTCTTTTGGGCGTCCACTGCGTTCACCGTCTTCGGTGCTCATTTCACCACGCTTGAATTTTGCGTACCAGTCAATGATTGTTGATTTTCCTGGCGCAGAGTCCGGAAACTCATTATCAAGCCAAGCTTTTGCTTAAACTGTATTTTTTCCTTTCAAATAAAAATATTTAATAAGCACACGAAATTCTTTTTTTTTCATCTTTTTGAAAATAACAAAAGTTGCTTCACTAAAAATGCAATATCTCACAAACTAATAGTCCGACAGCTGTCAAATTTTTACACGAATCTTTTGAAGGTTGATACTATCTAAAAATGAAATGGATTTAATTCTAGTGTCGTCGGAATTCTAGTGTCGTCGGGGAATTTTCAGCCGACCTGTTACAAACTATTTCCGGCAATGAGAACGACAAGGTGCCCAGGAACGAGAACTAGAAAGTTGGTCAAATTTTAACATTCCCGTTACCTTTACACTGTTTCACCAGGTTTATTATTTCTTCGTCATTCATAAATTCGCTAAAAATGGCTAAAATTATCACCTAGAAGTTCACCTCTCATCTTCGAAGAGACAAAACCAGTACAAAACACACAAAAGGAGATTTTGAATGATATGTTTGCATCCAACCTCAAACAGTTGCTATGCTTTCTCATTGGCTCAGCTAATAGCATTATCATAGAGTATAAAAATGATCTATAAATTTTATATATCTCTGCTGAGATTAGCTCCGTTAATGCAAAGGGAACAGGAATATTAAAACTTGAACAATTTTCGTTTCCGGGCATCTTCTCATTCTCGTTACCGGAAATTAGTTATACATGAGTACAATCAAATATGTGTATTTTAACTTTTTTCCCCCTCTCTTTTCCAGATCACGTTCTCGTTCCTGGCAATTATGCAGCTGCCTTTATATAGTAATCAAGAATGCCAATGCATGGAAAATATATTGACCCAAATTGATTTTGCGCACTTGCACTAAGTTTGCGCAGTATGCAATAATAACACCGCGTTATTCAAATAAGTTCAGGACCGGTCTCCAAAATTCTGACGTTAAATTTCTTGGATTCTCACAGATATGTGTAAATTCAAATATGTCCCTGTTAGACAAAATACAAACATTAAATGCGCTTCCCGCGCAATTTCTCCATGAATATAGAATATGTTTAATATTTTTATTCCTAAAATACTCGTAAAAATGTTTTGTATACACAATGATTTTGAGAACATATTTACTTAATATTTGGGGATACATTTTGCATTGCTTCATTTTAAAAAAATATCTTTATTAAGGAACTGTTGTGTAAAGTAAAGGTTTTGAAAATGTAAACCAAAATAAACTAAATTTTTAAGTATGAAGAATATTTCTAACCATTTTTAAGTAATAGATTAAATGAAATTGTTTATATAAACATGGTGTAACGCTAGCTAATTTCATACCAGACAAAACCAAATACGCCAGTGGTCTTAAAGTTAATTTCGTTATGAAGTTGAATTGATTGGGGTACTTTTATAATTCGGCTTTTTTCATAAAGTAAACATAATTAAGAAAATTAAATAAACGCAAGACAAAAGAAAATAAGTTTCCATGAATGTGAGGGTGAAAAATGTTCAAAAAATTTTAATCAAAGGATGTCAAATAACATCCAGAGAAATATTAATTATTTGAATAAGTTTGAAATATGGGGAGGCTAAAAACGACCAGAATATAAAAAAATCATATAAAAGCTAAATTTTCAATAAACCCTACCTGCATAATATTGAGGAAAATAACTTATTGGAAAAGACGAATAATAGCACTAGTATGTTATGAGTATCACATGCATGATTTTAATATTTTTAGATTACCTCCAAAATACATGGAAAACGGAAATATTAAATGTAATTAAATTACTATATAATCAGAAACCTTATAGTAGTTAAAGATGTAAGGTAAATAATACAATAATTTACAACCCTTACTCATCAAATAAGTTAATTTAATTAATTAAATAAGTGACTTCTCTTCTGAAGAATTGACATTTTCCTGTAGCTTTTGCTACCAACCATATTAACAATTGTGTACAATATACTATTTGTTTGCAGAATAGCGTCCTTTAGAGCGGTTTGATGTTTGGTGTAGAGGAGAGTTTTTTTCTTAATCATTCAACTCTTGGAGTTTACTACATACATCTCTTATTCACATTACATTAATAATTCTTAAAATATATTTATCCAACTTAAAGATTTCAATAAATTAGAAATACGAATGAAGTTGTTATTATATAGGTATTATTGTTTACATAAGCGAGTTCTATAATATAGTCATTGTCGGAATCATGGCCATCTCACAATCAATAAGACTAAACATTATGATTTTTACTAAAAAAAAGATTATATAAGGTATGGACTTATTTATAACAATACCAGCTAAATGCAAGGTAGGGTGACCCTACCATATACATTTTTTGAGATGTTTTCTGTCTACCTTTCATAAAATGTGCTAGGTGTACGTGTATGTTTTTAATGAATTCCTTATTAAGAAGTATATTTCTAGCTTTTGACTCCTTTAGGAAAACATTTCAGTCGAGGCCGAGGCTTCATATGGTGCACCGGAGAGTTCCGTGTTAAATCTCCCATTATTTTTCGTTGAAATCTTTTCACACTTTTTGTATCATGATAGAAGAGACCGATATTTAATCGAGACAATTTTTTCAGAACGAGACCGAGACGGGAATTTTGAGTCTCGTGTGTGAAGCACACAATTTAAGCATATATTAATGTTTACAACTTTCGTTTTACTCAACTTACATCTAGTTTCATGCCATATTTTTAAATTTCCCAACGTTCGTATTCACTACCTATTGCAAAATATCACAAATGCTCAATATCGAATCCTTACTGGCTTCAGATTGCTTTTCTAGGCTTTGTAAGATATATATGGATATACGATCGAATGCAGTTTTTATGTCAATGAACGTTACATATGTTTTTATTTATCATTTTCTTTGTAAGATGTTTTTTGAAAAATGTATGTATGATTAAGTCTTTTTTTCAACCATTTTGTGACTGATCTAGTTGTGATTAAATCTCGTTTGTTTTAGTATTCTCTTATATTCTTTGGAAACCATGCGATATTCTTTTATAATTTGAGCAGTTGGTTTTATCGTCTTTTTTGTAAAATATTATGTTAGTTTTTTAAAAGTTTTTTTGTTAGTCTTTTCTGTCCACCTTTATCATTTCATCGGTGATTTGCCATTCTTTAAATTTTTTGTTTATTTTCGTTTATTACCTCCGATTCCTATATTTTTTCTTTCTCCTGTAAATTTTTGGTAACTCTGACGATTGCTTCTATTTTAGTTAAGTAATAAGTACATTCTGAAAATAGTTTTCCATTATTTCTTTACAATTAGTTAGTTATTGCCAAAATTTGTTACGTGACAAAATTTATGTTAAAAAAATGTATTATTTAAGTCATTGTACTTACTTGTATATGCAAAAATCAATGAACTTTTTTCATTTTTATACCTATTTTGTATATATTTAATCTTTATTAGGTCCACATAATATTTTTTGTAAACTTATTTTATTTGCTTTGTCTTATTCTTTATTTCGATGTTTTTTTATTTTTTTCAATATAAATTCCTATTCTGTTACATATTTTCTAACGTCTTCAATTATTACACTGAGAAAAATGAGGCACTATAAACTATTGTGCATGCACACTTTTTTCAACAATCGTGCCTACACATAAAGTTATTCTGCCGTGGTGCACATAAAATTATGGTTCCTCCACCAATTAGCGACGTCACAAACTTATTTGCTGCTCGCACTATAAGATATAGGTCAAGACATCATATTGTATAACTCTAATGAACGAAAATATAAAGTGCACTGTTTAAAATACGTAATGCATTCATAATCCTATTATGTGCCTTTGCATTTTACTTTTTGATGCGTACCAGGTCGTACCCTATAATATATCGTGCCTGCGCATGATATTATTTGCTGCTGGAAGCATATCTTTATATGCGACTGCACTAAATTTCATAGTGCTTTTTTAGCTGGACATGATCCTTTTACGTGCCCTAGTATTTTTTTCCGCACTATTTAATATCGTGACGGGATTGATATTTTTCAGGATCAGCACTTAATCTCTACACGGTATTTTCGGACGATTAAATAAATAATAAAGGGTGTAAGAGACAACTTTCCGAAAACTTTAACAATGTCTTCAGATCATCGTCCTGATTTTTTTGTGGGAAACAAAAAAAACTTTTGGCTCTTCATACAAACTGATTTGTTTTATTTGTATGGAGAGTCGATTTTTTTTTTCGTTTTCGACAAAAAATTCTTGCTGTACGTTGTTTGGGATGATGGCCTACTAAAGACATTGTTAAAAATTCGAAAAGCTTTTCCTTACATTACACTCTGTATAATCAAATAAAGTGTTCGGAGAGGTATTCTGTGTCAGTCAGAAAAGATAGGTAAAACAAAAAAATTTGGTAGTTTTTTTTGACTTCACCGAAAAATAATCGTAGTGAACGATTTGTTTAAGGAGAGTCAAAAAAACGCCCGATTTTTGGTGTAAAATTTTTTTTTCTTTTTTTGGACTATCAATTTTGACTGAAGATACCTACCTGTCCAAAGACTAATCTGATTATGAATATAATTTCACCGTTTAGAAACACCGTGCAAATATTTGTTGCTAATCCCAAAAAATATCCACACATGTCACAGTACAGTGCAGAAAAAAGTGCTGAAATTCACATAGTAATAATCTAATCACACAAAGTCTAGAGCAGGTATGTATGTACTATGTAGGTAATTTAAAAAATCTTAAAATCATACAAACATTTATTTTCCATAAGAAAGTTAATCTTAATCTAGATTAAACATAAACTTAATTAAATATAACTTTCTCAGTAACTCGTCCATTTCACACAACACAACACAGCAAAATTTAATATAGAAGTATTGAACGACACTCACTCGCGGAGGTCACAGCACAGAATGGTGTGTGGTGTTTGGTTGGATCCGGCGGCGCGGTGGTGTCGATGTCGGCGCGCGCGGGGACAGATTCCCCCCCGGATTCCCCCGATTTGTTGCATGCATGTAATGTTTATATGCATACGCACCATATTTTTTTATGAATTCTCAAAATGCACGTAATGTTTAGTGCATACGCACAATACATTTTAGTGAATTTTCAAACATTTTTGTGCTAAGCAATAATTTTTTCAACCTGGCACGATTCTTCAACGTGCATACGCACTAAATTTTATTGTTCCTCAGGATTAATGTACTTATTATGCAAATAATCGGGAATGTCACTATAAAATTTTCTGCGTAGTTTTAAATATATACATGCATTGCATCGAATTTTATGGTGCAACTCTTTGCACCGTAATTTTCTATGCAAAAAACTATATTATATGGTGAATTTAAGACGTCATAATTTATTGTGCTTTGATCACTGTAAATTATGTTGTTAAATCCATAATTTTTCTATGCATAATAGTTCTTGCACGATAAAAGATACGACATTTGAACATAAAGTTTTGATGAGGTTTCTTGCACAATGAAGTTTAATGCCCTGCAGAATAAATATACATTCCTGTCACTATTTAGAGTAATGCGCACTATTTTATTAGTTGTAAGCAGAGTATTTCACAGTGTCTGCATAATATTTTATTACGTCGACTTCAATCCATTTTTCTCAGTGTATACATTCAAATCCTAGCTTTGCTTAATCTTCTGGTTTAACACCACATGTCGACTTATTTTAACCTCTTTACATCCTTTTTTCTTTGTTTCAGTGTTTGCCAGTATATCTGTTTGTATTATTTTAAAATATTTATTCCACGATTATCCCGATAATCCAGCCTTTATTTTTATTAATTACAGTTTTTCTATCGTATTTAATATTTATGTCCTTACTAGTTGGACTCACTGGTTTTTCTTTTTGGAATAATAGAATATGTGTTAAGTAAATAAAATAAAATAAATCTATTCGTTTTAGAAATTTCCCCTACCAACTAATACCACTTGTCATCGATGGAAAAAACGTTTCTTCTCTTAATAACTTCAGACAGATCAACCAGGATTTTGGTGCCTAGTAACAAATACTCTTTCAGAAAATTGTTTTATTCTATTCACTGGATGTTCAAATTATGTAAGAGTTATTCAAATACGACTCTAAAAACGAATAAATAAACTATTTACACTATTTTAATTAGCCAACAGCCATTTTTAACATTTCAAATAAACAATTTGTAACTATACTAATTTAAAATCTAAAAAGTTTGTCATATTTGCGCTTTATTTTTTAAAATTTGGGTTCGATTTTTATCGTCAATAAAATTTTTCAGCTGAGATTAATACTAGAAAGACAAACAACAGAAACATGATATACTGGCTTGATCTAAAATTTAAATCAGCTCATACATTTCAGGATATTTCAGAATGCCGTCTAAAGTAGACACGCAGGATGGAAGCGTTGCCCCTTTGACAGCGAGATGATCAAAAAGAGAATAAAATATATATTTTATGAAAACTGATAGTATATTGAATTTTATATCTAAGTAAAAAAATATAGGAAATAAAGAACAATTTTATTAAATATTTACATTATCTGGCATAAAGTACTTTAAATTTCTGGGATATGAGAAAAAAGTTTTTAAATATACATAAGTAATGTTCCTGTTAACAAGACATTTTTTTGTATCTATTTTAGAAAATAAATATGTTTTATGAAATTAATTGAAACTATTTTTTAACTTTTTATTGTTTTTTTTTTAAAGAAATAATATGTAAAGAAAAAAGAGGTTTTTAAAAAGCGCGTTTAAATTAGTTTACTATTATTACATTTTAAACAAATTACATACGTTGCATGGCCGATGCCTGGCAAGTAGGCCCCGAAGGGCCTACTTGCTGTAAAAGCAAAAGATTTTGGTCTTTTACTGTTTCTTTATAAATTGATAAAATATTTTATCAGACTTTCCTTTTTATCTTTATGTCAATACAATCATACTTGTGAGAAAAACTCTTTATGAAAATAAAAAAATGTTAATTTAACATAAATATATAAAATAATTTCTTTTTTAGATCAATTCTTGATAAATCGTTATCATTCTAAATGGCTCAACTATTGTAAAGGTGAATCTAAAAGTTAAATGAAAAAGTCAATTTGATTATTTTAAAGTCAAAATAAGTTTTCGCAACAACTAGTTCACAAACCTACAGGCATTTGAAATATCGGCAAAAAGTTTCAATGTATATGAGTATATGAGAAAACTTTGAGATTTATTTTACTAAACGTGCATATAAAGAATTGAAAAATACTTCGTGATCCCAAGCTAATTTGTATTGTTCAGATGCAAAGTTAATCCTTATTCATATTAAATAAACATCAAAAAACTTTTTATACTCAAAATAACCAGATTAAAATTTTAAGGAAGGTTGTGTGATATTTAAAAATGTATCAAAAAACATATCGACCGTATTTTGTAGACTAAAAAATTTAAAATGAATTATTACTGATAAAAGCTATTAATTGCAACCGGTTAAGTATTGTTCATATTTGGGGAAGGGTTTAAAAAAAGTGGTGTATATTCTCGATTAGCGGCGAAACTTAACATAACAAAAATTGTACAATAGAAAATTTGTAGATAATAAAAACTCTTAACTTTTATATGGACCACTTTCTGACAACCTAAAAACAAGTTTTTTCACTTTAATTTTGGAATGAACACACCATTTTCATAAAACTAAAAGATGCTTTTCTCTGTCTCTAATTTCAAATTTTTAGATTAATAATATTAAAAATTTTCTGAGAAAACAATTTTTTTCAAATTTTTTTTTATTTTCGTATAGCTCTTAAAGAATAATAATAAAATAATAAAAATATAAAAATATTGAATAGGAAATTCAAAACATCATATTTCTATAGAATAACTGTAGAATTTCGATTGGTAAATATTCATAACATAAATATGAAGTAAAAAATTGTTTAATAAAACGTTGGTTAACTTGGTTTAATCCTTAATAAAAAATGTTACTTACGTTAAATAGAAAGCAGAATCACTTACCTGAAACAAAAAAAAATTATAAATAAATAACGTGGTAGATTTTAAAAAATGTAAAAAAAGGTTTAAAAAATGTTCTAAATAATTGGAATGTGTTTAGCGTTATTTTGCAATACTAGAAAAAAATGAAACATTAATTTCTAATCCAAAATAAACAATTTATAGAATATAGTATATTTTAATTCTCTTTCAATGCTTTGATTCCTTTTAGACAATTTGGGATCACCACCAGATGTCGGTACTTAGAACCAATTTAAATTATGATTATTTTTATTGTTCTATGGTAGCCAGAAATTGTATTCGATTCATTTTCTGTAGTATTAAACACCATTCGCAATAATCGCGAAGTAATAAAAGTATGGAACATATTGAAATTTCAATATGTCAATCTGACGATGCTAGTTATAGCGAAACAGCTGTAATTGAATGTTAAAGCGAATTTTTCGAATAAATAGTGGAAGTTTAGTTTAACCTTCAGTTTTTTATTGTTCTTATATATAAAAAGTCTCCTTATGCCGACGTAATTTTTATATTGTGATCAGAATTTCTTTTATAATATTTAGAATTAGCATAAGACAGCACCAGTAGACAAAACAATTTTATAAATTACTTTTTGCAGGTTATCTTCGTAGGTTATTTCTATTTAATCTTTGGCGATATTACTTCCTGTATTCTGAAGTTAAGGGCGATTTGAGCATCAATCATTTGCTGTCACATCGGACACCCTTTTATGTTATATTAACGTCTACCCACGATTATGAATTTCTGCAGTGACACGTTTCATAATGTCATTTGTAGTTAGGGAAGAATACATAACAAAGGTTTTAATCGATGCAAAGATTTCTTGTATAATTAAATTGAAGATATTCCAATATAAATAAATTGTACAAAGATTAATTTCTTGGACATTTTTTGTCACGCCAATCTTGTAGCAAAGTGATACTTTTCTAAACAAAACTACCTACTATTGTTATAAACTACTATAAAAACTACTATTATTATAAATTAATAAATAAATCACTTTCTTTTAAAACTAAGTACACTATTTAAATTTAATGGATATCTATCCATTCATATTAATAATTATAAATTTTAAGTATTAAGTATCTTTAAGTATTTAATAAATTTTTGATTAGTCCCTTTTTAAACTATTAAATTGTATACTTTACTGATGACACATACTAATAATTTTCATTTCTTTGTTATTTTAAAATTCGAAGTAATTCTTTTACATGGAACAAAGGGCAATTCTTTACTATACTCCTCTAATTCTCGGTGCTAGGATTTACAATTTTTGGAAGAAAATAGCTTCCACTTCTTTGACTGGAATTTTCTCAAACACTCTATTTGAATTTAAATTAACCAATTGAAAATTATTATACAGTGTGTGAAAACCAAATGGAATAAATTCATTATTTCGGTTACTGTACATATTTATAAAAAATCCCGAAACACGTCAAATTTGAATTATAACTTGACATTCTTTAACGTGAAAATGCAACCCCTACCTTCAACCCCCTTAGAATGACAGGTACAACCCCCAATTTTTTAAATGGGAAGTATAGGCTTGTGATACATCATTTGAAAGGTCTCTTCATTCTCTATTCAAAAATGTTATTGTTTTTTAATTTGATGCAAAAATTAACATAAAAAAAATTAAAATCATGTTGTTACCGAAATTCGCTAAAATATACTCGAAACTTATTACAATATACTTAAAACTTATTTCCCGTTTAGGTCTTGATAATAAGAAAGTGAACAAAAACCATAGCAATGTGGTTTTTAGATGGTAACCATTAAAAAACTTTAAATAATTTCCGTGGCAACGCTATTTTAACAAGCAGTAGTAAATTGTTTTATTTAAGTTGTCATTGTTGTAATTTAAGTATAAAGTTTGTTCAATTCAATTCTGAAAAATGGTTATATTAACGGAAATGCATAAAATAACAGTTTTACAAATGATTGGTTACGGAGATAACATCCGAACACAACAGGAAGTAACTCGCCTATTTCATGAGAAATTTCCTAATTTACCGCCTATATCCCAAGGAACAATAAGTAAAATAGAAAAGCAGCATTACATTTTGGACAATTAATTTTGTAAACACCAGATTTTTTAATTTGGGTAATTTTGTTTTTACATTACACAATTTTGTACCAACATTATTTTGTGTTTTAAATGATATTAATGCTGATGTATTTCCAAAATACCTAATAATTTTATAACTTTTAATTTCTTTAGTTTGTTTAGGAAATATTAGTTATAGTGACACTTTCTGTTCTTTCTTATTAATTAATTTATTTATTAAATGAATTGAATAGCCATTAGACGTAGCTATTTGTTTTATAATACTAATTTCTTTATCAAAGTTAATTTTGTCCATTGGAATTGAAAATGCCCTATGTATCATAGAATTATAAGCTGCTAATTTATGCCTTATAGGATTATTTGAATTATATGGTATGGTTACATCTGTTTGTGTTGGTTTTCTGTATGTTGAATAATTTAATAAATTATTAACTTTTACAATTTTTAAATCTAGAAAATTAATTAAATTATTTTCTTCAACTTCTAAAGTAAAATTAATTTTAGGATGCAAGGTATTTACATAATTAAACAATATATCTGTCGTTCGCTACCTACAAATCCTGCTAACACATCATCAACATATCTATACCAAAATACAATATTGTTTTTATAACTAGAATTGAAGATTATGTTTTCTAAGTTATCCATAAAAATATTTGCTAAAATTGGAGAAATAGGACTTCCCATTGGAAGACCTCATTTTGAATATATACTTTGAGGTTAAAAAAAGCAATTTTTTAAATAAATACTGGAAGTTTTGTTAAAACGAAGAGTTTTTTATTTAGTTTAAGTTAAATAATTAAAAACAAAGAATTTATTTGATTTTAAATAACTAAAATTCGATAACAAATTATTATTCATCCTTGTATAATCAACAATAATTTATTTGACACAATGCGCTTTCCAAATATGTTTATTTCATTTTCAAGGAAAAAGTATTACTAAAAAATTGAATTGTTGTTAAAAAATTGGTAAATAAAATAAAAAAAATTATTTTAACTTCAATTTTGAATTTAAAAAAATTTTTTATAAAACAAAATAACGTCATAAAATTAATAAACAACTTAATTGCTTATGATAAAATGTAAAAGTAAAAAATTAGAAAATAATTAGTGATTGGTTTATTTTTTCTTTCATGAATTTTGATAAAAAATTACAAAATATTTAACTGTTCTATGACAAAAAAATTAGGATATCTTACTATTTTTTAAGAAATAATGATTTTGTATTAAGTTTCGAAAATGTAATTTAAAAATCAAAAAAAAAATGACAAATAGAAGTCATAAATTTAAAGTTTTATTTAGAGCTTTATTTTTATCTTTAGATAGCCAATAATAATAGATATTACTCAGATTTTAACGGTCACTTTTTTATTTACAAGATCATTTTCTTGTGAAAAAAGATTAAAACTATGTTTATCATTGCATAAAGGTGATACAAGGTTATATCCTGAAAGATGTGAATTAGCTAAACATTCCATAACTAATGACCATCTTATGGATTATTCTTCCGTTTTAGTATGTTAGATATACAAATTAACACTAAAAAAAGAGTTTTTTTGGAAATGGCTTCATACGGTATGTGTTTTTTAACAAAAAGTAGTACACCATTTAGCATTTCGATAAATTTGTTATTAAAAAGTGCACCATATAATTAAAAACAGTATCTAGACTATTAAAATGCCCATATTACTTGTGTTCAATTCCAATTTCTTGTATTTTATCTTTTATGTACATACATCAACGAAAAAAAATGTAGGTACTGGACCAACTGCCATAAAACGAAAGAAATTAAAGTAATCGACATATTTCATAACTTTACCGGTTGGATGCACCTTGAATCATCTAGATGCGGACATTCAGTGTAAAAATATTTAAATTTAAATGACCCTACGAAAGGGTCACCGACCTTATACGGACATAGGGTCGGTGCGGCGCGCTCTCTCGGATTGTTTGCTCTCATACAAAATGTACGCGTTAGATTAAACATTTAAGCAGTAGCTGGTGTAATTTCTCGTTTCCATGGGAGAAAGATTATTTTGAGACTTGAATGTCAAATGATCGCATTCTGATAAAAGCTTTGAGATTAGTAGGTACTATGTTTTACAAGAGATGCATTTGAATTCTCCCTTCAAAAGAAAATTACAGATACTTAATCAGGAGTTAAATCTTCTGCTGATTCTGTAATTTGTAATTTAAATTAATATTGTATTTAAATCGCAGGGGGTTTTGTATAAAACATTTTGTATGTATTTATTTCAACTAAACTTTATGGTACTTCCCATTTTATTACTGTATACCATTTAGAAACAGAGTATAACATAATAAGTAAATTCACTAACACAAATCATTATAATAGTTCTAGAAACATTGTTTTCAAATAAATTGAATAAGAAAATATAAACACATTTGGCAACCAAAGTTAAGTAACAATTTTCAAATTTAAAGAAAATAATCGAAGTATTAAAAACAATGAAATTTATAGTACTAACGCTTACTCTGGTGAGTTCCATCTTATTAAGAATATTAAACAGTAAAACTTTTAAAAAAGCTGTATGGATAAACCATCATAATCAGATTGATAAGAAATAAGCAAACAATTCAAAAGTAAATAACACAATATAGCAAACCAAAAAGTATTATTAGGTTTAACAAGGCAATGAAGTAAGATAACAGCAGACCAATATGAAAATCATAAGTAAAAATATATTTTAAAGGTTGGTGATTTCTAAAATCGGTTTTAAGCAAAGTTATAAATATTACAATTTTCTAATTAAAATTTACATAATCGTAACAATATAAAAGACGCTGTCTTGTGTTACAGATTTAAATTTAGAAACCTGACTTCTAGCTTAGGTACTGAAATGTAATTAAACTCTTAAAACTTTCAACCAGAAAACTCTATTAACTTTAAGCAAAATCCTATATACATCAGCATTTAATACAGCACAAGGTGAATTGGTTATTCTGTTTTGAGGTTTTGGATAAAGACGGTAACCATTAAAATATTTTACATGCAAAAATACAAATAAGTATAAAGAAAGTAATACAAGAATTTTAATTGAAATTTGAAGCTAAAAAATCCAGTTCGGTATTTACCTATTTATTCATAGGCGTATTAACTATAACTCATACTGCATAGCTCTTGCCGCATTGCAGATTTTCCCAGTCAATTGATAAAAGACGAACGACACATTTTAGAACATTTGAAATAAAATATGTAGAAAGGAATGAATAGAAAAAAACATTTTTAGTTATTATGAAATCATGAAACATATTTTAAATACTTAATTAAGATCATCAACCAAAAAAACTACATACAAGTTACAGTTTTTATATTACGCAGATGTAACTTAATACCTTT
The DNA here is from genome assembly GCA_035357415.1 of Ophraella communa. Lineage (NCBI taxonomy): Eukaryota > Metazoa > Arthropoda > Insecta > Coleoptera > Chrysomelidae > Ophraella > Ophraella communa. Next base: position 29,725,784 of record CM068982.1, on the reverse strand, counting down.
ATTTTTCTATATTTTAATTGCGCGTTTTGATGTAACATATTATTTTTGTTTTTTATTATTAAAATATTAGTTATTAGTTAGTATACGGGGTTGGGATAAAGTATGGAACCAAGTAAATATCTTTTAAACGAAAAGAACAATATTTATGAAAATTTGCAGGTAAGTGCAATGGAACAAAACGCATCTGATGTACATTTTTTTGATAATAACATACTTCCGGTTTAACCAGAAATGCCATCAACTTCTTTAATTTAAATGGGACACCCTATATATTTTTACAGATTTTGAAAGAGCTTGTTATGTAAACAAATTTGTAAAAACGAGGAATAACTCACTGTTAGTAGTACAATAGATGTACATTTCATTATTTTAGAATAATGAGAAAAAAAATTACTTCAAATGTTCAAAATGCTCGCCGTTAACTTGCTGACAATATGCCATCCTATTAACAAATTCTTGAGTCACTCTTTCCAAGACTTCTCCACGCATTAGTTCACATTCATTAATAATTATTTGTCTCAATTCCTGTAAGTTTGTTGGTCGTCTAACGTAAACACGTGATTTTAGATAACCCCAAAGAAAAAAATCTAACGGGCTAAGATCCGGAGAACGAGCAGGCCACTCTATGAATCCTCTACGTCCAATCCATCGATTTGGAAAATTCGCATCCACAAAATCCCTAACCCGTCTATCATAGTGGGGAGGTGCTCCATCTTGTTGAAACCAAATATTTTGTGGTAATTGCCCATTCTGTTGAAGTGCAGGAATAATTTCGTTTCCAAATACTTGTCACCATTCAAGTTTCCGTCGATAAAAAATGGGCATATAAGCTTATTTTCCGACAATTCCCATCCAAACATTTAACTTCTGTGGATGCTGGGTATGTGCTTCATGAATCCAATGAGGATTCTCATTTGACCAATACCTTGAGTTATGGCGATTAACTGTTCCATTTATACAAAAAGTTGCCTCATCCGAAAAAACTATGCTAGAAGCAAAATTTTCGTCGACATTACAGATATCCATTAGCCGTTCGCAAAATTCCAGCCGTCGGTCAATATCACCGTATGACAATTCTTGAACCCACTGTACCTTATACGGATGATACTTTTCACTTTTTAATATCTTTCCTACAGAACGTCGACTGATACCATGGTTTAGTGCCAAATTTGTGGTGGAAGTTTGAGGTGATTCTTCTAAATAGATTGCAATATTTTGTTTAACAGTTTCGTTCGTTGCAGTCCGCGGTCTTCCAGGTTTTAGCAAATTTTTTACCATCCCAGTAGTATTAAAACGTTGTAATGTTTTAGTTAGTGTTGAGCGTGATATAGGATTTCTCTCCGGATGCAAATTATTAAAAATATGACACACTTCTTCATGAGTTCTAACACGATCACCATAACCGATCGTCATTAAAATTTCAATACGTTTTTTTTCATTTAATTGAACCATTATAAATTGTGCAATTTATTTCCGTCAGTTAGAATTTTGCTTGAAGAACAAATGACGTACTAAACAATACTTGTTTATTTATTACTATGCATAAAACAACATCAATTAGTTTAACTAAATAGTTTTTTGCTCTAATACAAAAAACTCAAAGGAGGTTGGTTAAAGTGCTATATTCCTCGTTTTTACAAATTTTTCTACACTAAACTCAGTATGTATGCATTCAAAATAACGTAAATATCGTTCTTTACGTTTAAAAGATATTTACTTGGTTCCATACTTTATCCCAACCCCGTATAAAGATATGAATATATTCAGTTTAAGAGCTTGATTTTAGACTTTTGTTACTTCCGTTATTTTTGTAAAAATTTGTTTTTAAAAGTATGAATAAACATAATTTACATTCCGATTCTAATACAATGAAATCAACAAAAGATAAATAAAAACAAGCCAGTTAGAAAAACATTCGCAATCGCAATGTAAATACATTATGCGCGTAAAAAAACTATGCTAATATTATTTCTACCTAAATTCACTTCATTTGTCAAACGTCGAGTGCAATGACAAATGCATAACGGACTGACACATCGCACCATTCACACGAAATGAATAATTACCATTGGAAACAAAATCATAAATTAAAACGTACGAAATATTGCATTTTCAACGCTTGTCCAGCTAAATGAAAGTCAAATCAATACTAGTGCCACACGAATGAACTTTTCAAATGTCAATATTTTCTTTTACGTATTTTTTTAATGTATGCTTTTACGCAAATTAAAGCAAGAAGTAAAATTTACTATGATTAATATAAAAATGACATTAACAAATAAGTAATTTTATCTACTTCCATGCCAGTATTGCCTTGATTATGTAACACAATACAACTGGATAAAACTATAGTTACATAACGGATATGTAGCGATACATTAGTTATAATATAGGTATAACTTATCAGTTGATATTAAAATTCATGAAAATAGCATTATCTGTCAAATGAAAAAAATGTCACAGTTTGTGAGGTTATGTATCTGAGTTCTCATTAGCCAGAAAATGATACCGCGTTTATTTAAGATTGTAAGTTCAGTTCGATTCAGTCGACTTTTGCGACCCACGGAATTTGGCAACGATTTTTACACTTTTTTTTTAATTTTGAGGATTTCTGACAATTATGTATAGATATCAGATGGTCAAACATTTTAGAAAGAGCGTTGGATGGACAACGTTGCCACTTCTTATTTCTGTAACTCGTGACATCTTGGAGATACTTTACATAAGATTTATACTATCCTTAGCATTTAAATCTAAAATACGAGGGCGAAATTGACCTTAACCTACGAGTAACGTAATATTCTTTATCTACTGTTAATCTTTGCAATCTACCAGATAAATGAGATAATCGTGACGAAATACGCCTAAAAAGAGGATCAGATTTATCACCAGAAAAAGTACTAATAATGACTTTTAAATCTAAAAGAGTTTCTCTAATACCAATAACGTCATCTTTATGACTATACTTATTAACAAGTGCACCAGAAAAACTTCTATTTGCATTCTCTTGGCTTAGTAAACCTGTCAAAATTTTACGTTTATCCTCTACATTTGTAGGTGGTGTTACATTGCGGAGTTTGATTTCATAAGTAAGCTCTTTAGTTTTAAGATGTGCAGCCTGCATTTTTTAATCAACCTGATTTAAATGCTAGAATATTAGTAAGAAAACATATAAAATAATTAGTAATTATACCAGTTAACGCTTTCTTACTTCCAAATTAAGAGAAAAAAAATTTCAAAGAGAAAATTAGCAATATTTTAGCCAATTTATGAGAAAAAAAATCAACTAGAAAATAATTTTGTTCAAAAAAAAAGTAAGATAATAGTAACCATGCAATTCAATCTGTTATACGCAAAATATTGAGAAAAATTCTTTATTTTACCTTAACCAATAACAATTGTTTAAGAATGTTTAACTTAAATTTCTTTGACAAATTAAAAAAATATATCAAACTATTTTGAGCAAAGCTACCAAAAATTTTAGATAAACTAGTTGGGCGCCAATTGTCACCTTCCTCCTCGATTTGGAAATTCCACAGGAGAGATGGAGGACAGTGTTGCCCGATTAGCTCAGTTGGGTGTGAGTAAGGGTAGATTTATTTTGGAAAATAATTAGAAATTCAGATTTTGAACTAATTATTTTCAGATGTTATGATGCTCAAAATATGTTTATTTTGGGCGCCATCATATCTGATTTCTTTTTTACTAAAAAGAACAAATATTCAAACAAAAAAAAATAGAACGAAGTTTGGTATTTGAATAGATAAAATAAAGAAATAGCAAATTCAATATATTAACACTTTATTAACGAATAAATTTACTATTTATACATAGGTTATACAATGAGTGGAAAAATTAACATAATGAAAAAAAATATTATTTGTGAATGTGAATGTGAATGGAGGTGATATTACTATAAGATCAAAAACTGTTATTTTTAAAATGTCAATTGATTCTTGGCTGAAGGCCTTAAACTATAAATTAAAAATTAAATCACTTATACCACTAAAAATTAATTTACTTTGAAAGCTTGAAATTTATAAAAAATTAAGCCACAGGTTACAAAAATAAGAAATATAAATTAACTTATCTAGGTTAGGATGGTTCGATCAACAGTGAGGTTTCTTCCACATGGTAGAGGTGCCGATGAGGATTCCGCAATGACTTTTTCTTTCAGTAGTGCTCAGCAAGAAGCAGCAGAACAAGCTTAGTTCTTTATTATGGAGGCTGGTTGAAAAATCAATACATGCATGCAAGCAGGATGATATATTCTAAGTACTAAGTCTAGTAGCAAGCAGTAAAGCCTAGTAGCAAGCAGCAACGCCTAGTAGCAAGTAGAAGGAAAAGCTGAAGCTGTCTACGAGGGTGGCAGGTCTGGCAGTTGACGGAAGTACCTCTAGTAGTTCAAATCTTCTCAGATTAAACCTCAAGGATAAGAAAAGAAGGAAGGAGCATCAGTTTTTATTAAACAATTTAAAAAGAGGGCCCTCAGATAAAATTATCCTGGGGCGTAATTTTAATACTCTTATCGAATGTTATTGAAGTTAATAATTTTAGAACAAATAAATTTAAAATAAAGAAATTTTCGTTAAGAAATTAGTAATTGAAATGAATAGTTTTAAATTAGAATTAAACATAAAAAAGTAAGTGTATCGTTAAGCAAGTATATAAAAATAAAATGATATAGAAAAAACATTTAAAAGCTAAAAAATATTATTTTATAACAAATAGTTTAAATCCTTTGTAGAAAACTATATATTCAGTATCGAATGATTTGAATTGCACGAGAACTAAAAAGTAGCGATACGACTAAAAGTACGATAACTACCAAAAGATAAGAGTACGAAAACAAGGAGTTTTTGATGTAGTTGTCGATACAAAGTAGACGTTCAATCTAATCGTTCATTAAGAGAAAATATTATAACAAAATTATGAACGTTACTTAGTCATATTTCTTAGTTATTTTTAGCATGCAAGAATTAGAAGAAAAAATATGACCGAGTAACGTTTTAAATTAATTCAAAAATATCGAAACCACTAATAAAATTTTAAAATAGTTAAGCGATGGTAAAAGAAAAAGAAAAAGATAAATTACTTTAATTTTAAATAGCCACGTGAATTTTAATAATTAAATTTACAACGTCTTACCTTGATCACAGTCACACCAAAACTGAATAAAACCTACAGATATCCCTTCCAAATCCGCTCTTCTTGCAAAGTCAATTAATAAATGATATACTGGACTAAACCGAAGTAGTTAAACAGTTCAAAACAGCGAAATATGGAATTTAATTTTTCGGATTATTTAATTTTAATAAAGTTGACGTTAATAACGTCATAACGTATAAGAGAAAATCTCAGTTAAAAGAACTAAACATTGATATGGGAGTACATAAATGTACTTTATTGGACGAATAATGTATGTTTCACAGGTATTAGATACTATATTTTATGTGGTTAGGGAAAATTAAAAAAACAATATGTAACTTTTTGTGATTTTTAGTTAAAAATTAATGCTAAATGTCCCGATAAGGATATATATTTGTAAGTATTTTTTAACCAATCCAGTAGATTGTTTTATTCAATTTTGTATTTGTATGGTTATTATTTTACGTTTAATAAATGTTTACTTAAATAAATGAAAACATTTATTGTAGTTTCTATAAAACGATCGAAAAATCTAGTTAATTTAGTCGAAAGACCAGGGGCAGCATTTTTAAGGGACCATAAGATTGATTTGTTATGGGTTGAGTGAAAAGATAGAGATTCGATAGAAAAAATATGTAATTTTTATGCTTTAGGTAACCTTAAATTACACCAGAAATAAGATCAAGTGATTTTCAGAAAGCAGTGACCAACAAAAAAGCAATGTTCATTATGTCGTTTAAGCTGTTCATACAATTTTACTATAACTGAATAACGAGCCAAATTTTCTAATTCTGGGTTAAGATAAGATTGATTTTCGAACGAGCGCGCCAAGTCGACCAGGGCGCGTTTTTTTCATTGTATGGCTATTCGTTTAATTTTACCATAACTCATTAGCAGTAAGTTTGTTATCAGTTTTATTTAATGTAAGAAATAAAAGATCTGAGATCAACATAACATTTTAAGCAATATAAATGAAAATAATTTTATACAATCATAATCCTTTACAATGCAAAATTAGTATAACTAAAAAAAATAAACACTATTACCAGCGCCGCTAAAACTATAAACATCACAGACCTGTAATCATTTATGACACTCTTTCCCTAGACGATTTAGACATAACGTTTAGATGATATGTGCTTATAACCTCTAAGTATCAACTGAAATTAATTATGTTTGAATATTCCTAAAAATGGCAGAATTTAAGTATTTTCTCCCGGTTTTTGAGTGAAACAGACTTACATTTAGTTTAAGATAACCATATCTAACAGATCTTGATTTCGTGATTTTTAAAGTAATTAGTGAATGATACAGACATATTTTTGTTCTAATTTGCTTTATTTAAGGTAAGCTATAACAAATTTCAATTAAAAATCCCTGGGTCGCAAAAGTAAACGGAAATGTATGGAGAAAAGGTAAACCACCTTTAAGTAATAACAAATTTAATAAAGCATTGATATAATTTCATTTTCTTATTGTGTGACATGTAATAGCGACTAGAAATATAATCTAACTATAAAAGTTAATAAAAAATAATATAAAAATCAAATGCAAGAAAGCATTATAACAATATAAAATTCATAAAGAGAACCTCAACAACGAGTCAGTTAATCAAAATATACCAATTCAAGTTAGGAAACTTATTTCAAGCACACCTTCTAATTAAGCAAATAGTTAACTTTTTTATACAGATTTTTCAGCCAATATCAGGAAGTCCGAATATCTTCGGGAAATTTAGCGAAATGACATGCAATATAACGACCACTGTCAAAATTATATTTTTATAGTCCTAGAAAAAATAATCTATTTTACACGTGCATGTGGATTATAAACGTACAAATATACAATTTGCTTACTATACTATATTTGTTTGGAGTTGGCAGCACAGGGAATTCATTATAAAAACATCCTTCAAAGTCCAAGCAAGGGTAGTTAATGAAAAATAACTAAAAATAGTATACATTTCTACTGAAACTTAATCATAGTTGTTATTTTTCAAAGAGTCCACCCTGTAATTAGGGATAAACTAATCCAAACTCAATAGAAACCCTAGATAATACTATCACAACAGGTAGCTTGGTAACTTTTCTACCAGTTTTGAAGACTAAGACAACCATTGCAGCACTTGGCAAAAAGTCCAATAGCTGGGAAAAATAATCATCAAAAACATCAGAGGTCATTTCCTTATGGTAATCTTTAGTTGACTTTTATACAAAGTCTAATAACCCATTTTCTACAAAACCATGTTCACTGCCAATGTGTGCAATTATTAGTCTGCGATCTTTTCCTCGAGGCGCATTTAGTCCTGTTGAATATCCCTCCAAAGATGCCTAACGGGACTTGAAATATTGGTGTCCATCCATGCTTTAGAAACAGTGTGTCCTTCATTCAACCATGTTTCATGTTCTTTCCTCTTACCTGAGAAGATTAAAATAAATATGATTAAAAGGATTTTCTTAATACCGATATAAATAAGAACGTGTGCTAATGATTTAGGGTCTTGGTTACAACATTTTACGATTTACTGACTTTTCTTAGCTGCCAACTCCAAACCAATAAACTATAGCCACGTATCACTGGTATGGTGGCCAAAGACAGTTTGGAGTAGTCAGGGTCGTCAACAGCATAGAAAGGCAAGCATGCCTAAGTGCTACGGGTGCCATGACAGGTACTCCAAAAGCATCTTTAAAAGTATTTTTAACTATGGATAGAAATATCTTGAGCTACAAAAGGAGTGGGACAGCGATCCAATATTCGAAATGCCATCGAATCAAATGATGCCAAAATATAGCTTTGATAAATTTTTGAAAACTATAATCACGGACAGGAAAACTTGATATGTCAAAAACAAGAAGAAGGAGCGGAAACTGGTATATTCATTGTAAAAGAAGAGTAAAATCTAGAACGATATGCCACAGTGTTAGAGGCAGAGATAGCTGCTATATTGCTATATTTTCCTAAACTTAAACTTGATATGGGCATACATAACAAGTCCTACATTATTATGGTCTCAAAGTTCCTGAAAGTCTTGTACAATTTATCCTAATATACATTTTATATATTAAATATATTTTTTGAGCAGCAACGTTTCTTCAGAAAATGAAAATAAAACTCAAAACTTCCAATCTTCCATTTTCATATTGATTCATCTGGCATTAACTCTTATCCTGGCTTTTTGGTTGTCAATTAATATTATCGAGACGCACTCGGGCACTTAAATCCCATAATATACCCCATATATATACACATAATTCTCTTTGAAGGGTTCTAAAAAATATTTAAATCCGATTAGTGGAGTTCAATTTTATTATACCCTGAAAAAAGTCGATGGGGAAAACCGGATACTTACAACATTAAAATATAATTTTTTTATTTGCTATTTTTTGGACTGGCATACAAATTTTATTTGTTCAGAATGTACAGATAGTCTATTTCGAGTGTTCTCTCATCAAAATCAGCATTTTGTGATTTTTTAATTCTAGATTAAATTGTTTGGTTGAAAATAGTACTTCTAAAACATTTAGCACACAGTTCATTGCCTGTTTTTAAGAATAAAAAAGAAACTTTTTCTTAGATTACATAACCTTATTCTTTTCCATATTTAAACCATACAAAATTTAAACTAAAATCTCAGAAATATAGAAAAAAGAAAAATCAATAGCTTAAGTAGCAATTGGTTCGAATCGGTTTCTGCCACGAAGCAGTAAATAACTAAGACTAATACCGATCGGGCCAATTCTCAAAGATTTATATCGACAATTCTCGCTTTTAATCAGGGATTCTGAAAAGTGGACTGGAAAACTCGAAATGTCACGAAAGCAAGTATTAGATATATTTTATATAACTCGTTGCATTCTGGTCAACTGGGATTTATTTATCAGCATTTTACTGACTTCTTAAATTTAGATATTTAAAAGAATAAAAAAAACTTTCCAAAAATATATTTGTGAGTTACGGTTCCTGGAATAAAGAAGTTATTATTTATAATTATGCATTTATAATTACGCAGTAAACCTTATGTCTAGACGCTACGCTTTGCTTAATTGAAGACTTCTATTGTTTTATCTCTAATTGCGCATTATTATTGTAATTTGATATCACGTATTAATTAATATATAAAGAAGAAATATTGTTTGTAACAGTCAGTATCTGTATTTAGTACTCAGTATATAGTTACTCATAATTAAAGTTAAATCTTTGTAATTTCTGTAAAAATAAATTTGTTAGTTCTAAATTGAAATATTTGTTGAATATTGAATTAATTTCTTAAACTTCTAAAGTAACTTTTTAACTAGAACTATGCATTCTTTAGGAGGTATCCTGAATTATTTTCTCTCTCTATCCCATAAATTTTCTATCGAATTAAGAACGAATAAATGTTTTTTTGGAATTTTTGCATATGTAGATACTTTGTCGGAAATGACCAGTTTTAAAACGTTTACTATAGTAACTTTCAAAACTGGGGTTCTAATACAATAACTTTTTTATTTTATACTTCTATTTTTTGGTATTTTTGCATAATATTTCAGTACTTTACAGTACAAAACGAGTATAAATTGGTACAATCTTCAGAATAATGAGGTTCTTCACCTGGAGGTAAATTCGTAATAGGAAAAATACAAAGGAATGAAATAAGGTTTGGTTCTTCTTTCCCTCTGAGTTGATCACTTTCGGTTATGTGTTAATTACGACGCCCTTGATGTTCTAGTGGGATCTTTAATATTTTGTACTTTGGACTTGGCAAGTGGAACCAGATACCATAGATAATATTAATACGGCCTTCGTAAGTGGATCAGGTATATAGCAATTTACGGTTCTCCCATTTGGTCTTTCAATGCCCCCGTTACATTCAACTGATAAAGGCAATTCTCAGAGACATTCCAGTCCAGAGCTGCCAATACATTCGCTGTGCCAACAAAGTTTGTGATATTGTCACTATATATTATTGAATGTCATCCCCGTCTTGCTATGAACTTTCTAAACATGAATGACTGCAGACAAGGAATCCACAAATTCCAAATGCATAGCTGTATATATGGTGCAAGAGAAAAGAGACACCCAAACCTTCTGTTGATCACCACAGATTTCAAAAGCCGCTGCATCCCTATTGGTCCTTCGACCTTCAAGAACCCAATAGTTTTCTCGTCAAATACTTATAAGGCTTTGAATTCTTCTTCTGTGTCTTCTTTTTTTAATATTTTGTTTCTGTCTCAGAATCCCGGAATCGTATTCAAATGAATACAAACTTCCAATTCTCTCATCACTGATACCTCGGAGACCCTCCTTTTGTATAAATCATAGAACTTTGTTTTCAGCTTCTTCCAATTCCTCTATACACAAATGTCCATGATGTTCGCAACATTTATGTAAAGAATTAAATCAAAACCTCTTTATCCATGCTACCAGTCTAATCATTTTTTCATAATTTGAAAAGTATCTATAGAACCACGATAGATCCAATTTTGTTGACAATAAGTTTGTACATTTCTTTGTTTCTTCTTAAACGGATGATTCATCTACAGAGAAATCTTGGATTGGCCAGTCATCAGTATACAGCCAGGCTAGACCCTTCCACTACTGAAATGTTATCAACTGCTCTGCAGAACACCCTTGCGATGGTAAATCAGCAGGGTTCATAGGGCCAGGTACATGATTCCATGAATCAACACAGGTTAACTTTCGAATTTCCTTTATAAGATTCCTGTATACGATTTTTTTAGTTTCAATATTCTTTATTACATCCAGAAGTTCTAGTCGGGGAATAGAAGTTTTCTTGATAGGAGATATCCTACTTTTGGATTGTAATAGTTGAACAGAAACTCCTCCAAAGGACGCAGTTCTTAGAAAAATCGTGGAGGCAAATGCGTTTTTGTTAGCGTCACTAAACATATATGACCAATGGGTGACCTCTCCATCTGGAACTTTCAGAAACTATCTAGGTATCTTTAAATTGACTAAATGGCTTACACTTTTCAACCAATCTAAAAAACTTCGTGTCATATCACTGGAAACTTCATAATTTCCTCCAATTTTCATTTGCCACGTTTGCTATCAATGACAGTACCCAATAAGAATGGACTACATGAAATTACAAAGACAACTCTCGCAGGTGTATAAACTATCAAATTTTTATCCTTGTCAAACCACAAAAATCTCAAATAATTTCTCTCGTCTTTGTCCAAACCAATCTGAAGAAACGCTCGTCAAATGTCTGAAACTATTCTAATAATAGATGTTCTGAAGCGCATCAAGATGGAAGGGATAAGTTCTATCAGATTCAAGCTTTTTACTCACATTGATACGGTAGAGACGGTAGATGTTTGTTCGACTTTGATGAAGCATCGAACAGTTTGAATTTCTGTAGATGACTTTTTCGATAACACCTTCTTACAGCCAATCTCTGAATACCTGATTATAATATTCATCTTTATCCAAATGTTTCCAAAGATTTTCTAGTCGTGATATCGCTAAATTATAGTATAAGGTAATATTGGATATCCCTTTATCCCAGGTAAGCTCTCTTCTCAGCCATCTCTTCTCAGTGTACTCAGAAAATTCTTCATCTTCCTCTCGTCCTGTTTGCTTCTTTCTACCACTGGATCATTAATTCCTAAGACATCTAGGTTCCAGAGGTCGGCCAGAGGTATGTGTTTACAAAAGGAAGGAGAGCAAAACTTTTTCCATTAGAGTATATCCTAATAATGTTTCAATAGCTACTAAACCACATTGGAGCGGATGTTTGCTACCAATAAGGAGTTTTCCGGCTATATCTGCTCCCATAAGTATTTCTATTGGACCGTCTTTAATGTCGCTGATGGTAATCCCAAGAGTTCATACATCCATGGACCATTTTTGATAGAAATTACATTGTTACAGATGACAGATTGGTTAACAGCTTCAAAATTAAAGCAATAATTTCTATCAGGGTTACTTTTATTTTGTAACAATTATGGGTTAGATTTTTAGTTTGTGATCCTCAGAAAAAATATTGAATCATATTTTCATGTCGGATAGTTTCATAACCCATCTCAATTGCAGCAAAACGATTGATATATGATCTTTGTGATCCTGTATCTATCAAAACTCTAATTCTTCTGGAGGAACGATTGAACAACCATTGTTTGTAAGTATACATCTTGATATGTGTTATTTGAAAAATTTTCTACTGATGCCTGCCTTCATTATGTATGCACTGGATGGCTGCCAAAAGAGATCTCCAACACATCAGGGCCTGAAGAAGACCCTTACATTGCTTGCATTTAACTTTCACCTAACTTATTTGAGACACCGATGTCAAGATCCTTTACTTTATAACAAAGATTTTTTCTAAGATAGAGTCATATTTCTAGCTGCTTCACAATTCCGATTTGAAATACAGAATATGCATTTGAATTCGCGTAGGTACATGATTTACAAGATCGGTGGCTGTTGCTTGTCTATCTCCTTTGTTTTCTCGTCCAAATCTGGCAGTAAGGCTTTCGATAACTTTCGGGTAATTTCAGAAGTTGATGGATAACTCTCTTTGAGTTGACGAGCTCGTGATCGTAGTAATGCAACTTGAAATAAATATTGAAACTTATCTTGATTATGTATCGATTCATCTTCATCAATCTTTTTAAACTGGAACCAGAAAGACAGCCAGTCTTTGATTTCTTCTCCAAATTTTTGGTATTCCATTTTGAGGAGTTTCAATTTGGACTGTGAAGAATTATTGGAATGAAAGGAACATTTGTCCCAACAATTTTCAGCCATATGAGTCTTGCCTTTTCTCGTACAATGGACTAGTTTAGTAGGATCATATTAATCAAAATGATAGCAATATATATTTAGGATAAGATACCTACTTACTTATATTGGTATTCATTTTGCAAGTAATTTTTCTCATTTCGTAAAATTTATCAATAAATAATTAGTAAGTTTTAAACGTAGCGCCAACTAATAACCAATAATAAAGTGTGTTTAAAAGTCAACGTTGTCACATTTTAGCTACGTTCGTTTCAAGTATTCTCAAAGAACTGGCGGCACAAAACACCGTGTTCTGTGACTAATTGATTGTACCAGTTGACAAGATATATGACAGGAGAGAAAATCGTGTTTATCTGTAATAAACAAACAAGACCCCTATTCTTGACGGTGATAGAATAGAACAGCCAATAGAAAGTGGGCGTGGTTCTATTGAAAATGCCAAAATCGTATTCTTGAAATTCGTTCTCTCACTTTACCGATAGAAGGGTTGCTTCCAGAGAGAACAACTACTTCTATTGGTTATTTTTGAAGGAACCGCTATAACAAGAGAAGGTGTTAGGGATTTTTATTTTCGAACCAAATATAGTATAGAAGTAATTTCTTTCATAAACCAAACACAACCAAACAACAAATTAAACTAACGAAAATGACAGAATATTTTGTTTAGTGTTTTACTCCTTATTTGATAAAGTGTCAATCAGAGAACAAAAATATCAATATGTTTATCTCTTTTAATGACAACAAATAAGAGAGAGAGATAAGTTTCTCGGTTAATATTAAAGCATATCGACAACATCGCAAATTTTCTACCAATCTTATTGAAACACGTCACTTACCACTTATGACGTATGTAACCATTAAATTTAAATTTCAAAAGCCCATTATGGCTAGAGGATTAATTTTATAAAAATTTTATTTGTACAGTTGAACCACTAAAAACCTATTTTATAAGATGCAAATGTAAAAAAAAATCACTAAACTCGTCCATTGTTCTACTGAAAACTTAAGTTTGTTGAAACCAGCCACTAGTCCATCTGCTAACGTCATTTGTGAGTCGATTTCTTGTTTAGTACAATTCAAGAGAAAATTCAACATTTGTTTGTCGATATCTGCAATGATTTTAATCTTCTGTTCAAGGAGTACTGCTTATGGTCTAGTGTAAGCGAATATAGTTGTGAGCATCGTATACCTATATAATATTGACCCTTATTTTACTCATCACCCCATTTAAGATTGGATAGCCATTTAATCGAATTGCTGATTTACAATGCACATTAAATTTAAATAATTTTAAAGATGGTTACAGCAATTTTTTACATGAATTTGTCACTTTTTTAACGTTATATAAGTTAAAATAACCCGTTATTAGGTTTCATAGCCACTTCCAGAAAATATGTATTAGTGACTTTCTCTATTCCGGTCACGTTCGATTTAGGTCTCGATCCGCCTACCAATTCGCACCAAATATTGCGCCACTCAAACGCGATTTTATGTTAATACAATCATTCATCTAATTTTCCTCCTAGCCAAGGGATGCTACTAATTGCGCGACTACTCTGAGGGGACCACTATCAACATTTTGACCCTCTTAGTTCGTTTCACTCTTATATAGGCTGATTGTTGGACGTGCATGCATAGAACATAGTCTCGTTAGGCGTTACGACTACCAATGAGTTAATTCACAATTGGATTTAGATAATCTACAAATCCCAAACCAGTATCGCTGAAGTAGTGTGTTCACTTATTTCTAACTATTGTATTATTTTACGTTTAAAGTATCTAATTGTATTAGAATTACTAAAATCGATGTAAATTAATATATTTCTTTCCATATCTACAATTTTTATTTTAGTTTTATGTTGTTTTTTTATGAAATAAATTTATAATGATTTAATTTTTAATGATTATAATTTTATAATTTTGTTTTGTTTTATTGGTTTTGTCAAATGTTTTGATTGATTTTAATGATTGAATACTATTTAATTTTATATAAATTTTACTTGTTCTTCTGTAATTCTATTGTTGGGCGCCTTATCAAAATTTTAACTAGCTCAGACTATTTGTTTTGAAATTTAAATTTAAAATCTGACTCTTATCAGGGTAGGATTCAAATTAAAATATTATTTAATAATTAACACACAATAAATTTAATGTCAAATATTTCAAAGAAATTTTACAAAAAACTGTTAATTGGTTTTCATATGTTTAGTACAAATAAATAAATGAATAGCCTTATATGAAAAGAATGGAGATGATACATACAAATAAAATTAATTTACAGTCACAAAATAACAAATACACAAATACTAAATCTTAACTATGACACGTACCTTTTATTATAAAGTTCGTTCACTAAAAATTGCTATTGTTTAAATGGAACAGCACAAAACTCGGATCGGCTTCTCCTCGTCCCCTGTCAGAAATGCAATACCAACAATATGGCGGCTAAGGACCAGTTGCAGAAAGAATGCTCAAATTTAATCTTTCAAATTCTCTTGGAATCAGTCTCTGATTTGACAAATTTATTACTTTGGTAAGTAATTTAATAATGGTTGATTATTTTACTGCATATATTTTTAATATTACATGTATTACTTTAACATAAACAGCTTTTAATTAATGCAAAAAATTTTCTTCTAGTTAGTAATCAATTAATACATACGATGTAAATTCCTCTGCTACCAAAATCAAAAGAGAGGTGAATCATCAATTTTCCGGCCTTTTTATAGGCTTCCAGGAAAAATGACAAGTATGACATCGAAAAACGAAATTCCATTGTTTAAATGCAAAATTCTAACCAAAATTCTTGAATAAGAAGGTAATGAAATTACAAAACTAATAGTATCTTTGTTAACTTACAATGAAATCTTATCCTTATATTTACTAAAATTTTGTTTGTATAATTTTCTAAGTGACTTTTCCTAAGAAAATTTTAGATTCAAAATGCACAACTTTCTTGAGCTGTCAACTTATTTTAGACCTTCAAAATTTGAAATAAAGCCATCATTTGTATTAAAATTACTATGAATCTGTTAAACCAATACTATTTTAGCTGATAACTACTATTTTAAACTCTAACAACTAAAATTTAAACTTTTAAAAGATTCTGTTATTTGTGTTATGCTGTGTTACAAAAGACTCACAACTTAAAATTTATATAAAACATTTACTTAACTATCCTACATACATTTTGTTACATAAAATGTCTTTGTTAGTGTTTGTACATTAAGTTTTTCAATATTTATTTCACTATGCACTATTAAAGTGTTCTATCAAAAACTTATGTGATTATGTCCAACATTATTGATATGGGAATTAGTTTACTGTATTTCACCACACCTGCTACATATTTTTAATTGTTCTTATGTCTTTTTAAGGTACTCATGAGCTATTGGAATATTTGTTTGTACAATATCGAAGACTATAATTTGTCTTTTTATAATTTTGTAAGTACTTCCTTTTTATAATATTAATTTAAATACTTTACTAACTAAAATTACATGTTGATTTCTTAAACATGTGAAAACCATTAATACTTTTGATTTTTAATTTCTTTTTATTGTTTCAGATTAAACTTAGAATTTTAATTGTTATAAAATAGCAAAATATGGATTCTATTCAATATAAAATGCCCATTACATTCTTTGTTTATATTAAATGTATGTCTTGTGAAAATTATGAACTTGGAAACTTTAGATGTACAAAAGAAAAAGTAAATGCTGATTCTATAAAACTTAATAATATATCCTTTTATTGTAAATTATAAGGTAAGTTCTACTTATTAAATTTTTAACTATTAGATATCTATCTCAATATATATATATAGTTTTATTTTTTATTTTTAAATAAAAGTAAGAGTATTGTTAAAGCTTATCATGGTTTATTGTCCTTAGTAAGATGGCCTTCCACAGAGTAAGGGTTAGTACGATAAATTTCATTTTTTTACTAAATATAGTTTACTAAATATAGTTTACAATTTAAGATAGGATAACAAATACATTCATGTTGTAGGACTAGTAAAAGGTAATTTTTTAAACTTTTAAATAAATTTCATATCTGATACAACCACATCGGCATACAAACCACACTTGCTTTTTTATAAGCAGTAAATCCTAATGAAGACTCGCTGACTAAACCTGTTAAGATTTGTCTCTTGGTAGCGATGGGGAGATTACCAACTGAGAAGTAGGCTATTTGTATTCATGGGGGAGTAGAGATTTCCAAAATAACAAATATTAAACTTCGACTATTTCGACATTTAAGAAGATCCCAAAAGAACGACTAGTATGCGACGAATTTTTTTAACTAAGTTTAAATGTTATTTCACAAAAATATAAATTTTAAAAATAAATATATTTACCCTTTTACATATTTCTAATTACCTTATTTGCATCCATCTAAGAGTATCCACAAGAACAATAAAGTTGTTATCGGGAGCATTAATAGTTTTAGTTTAGTTAAATTACAGACCACATCAAATAGTTTTAAAGTTAAAGGCAGCAGAGGTGACGATGGAGCTTACTAATTGATGTGTTTGTGAAAATTAAAACTGGATTTTTATGTTGGAGCCCAGGGTCATAGCATATCAGCTGAAAAATAAAATTTCGGTAAAGTTTGAATATAGTTGTGAGCGTCGGTACCCTTATTATAGTGGTCAGCTCATTTAAGGTTTTACGGCATGTTATTTGATGGCAGTTTGTCTGTTATTTATATTGATTGGACTCATATCCAGTTTAAAATACCCATTTGGGTATATGGCTACCAATTCTGCTTAGAGAACATTGCATTTTAGAGTGGCCATAGGCCATGGTAAGATTGCATTGAGTCTTAGAGCCGCACTGGCTGAATACTCCTTCCCATTTAGGTCTAGTGGAATCAGGTTTATATCATTTCTAGGGCTTTGTTAGTTGTTCTAAAACACACCGATATGTGAGCGGCAGCTATAGTCGCTCTACCTTTCCAACTTTTATCTTACTGGTCATTATACTAAAGAATAGTGTACACTTTCCTTTATGTTATCTCTCTATAACATATTTTGATCAAGGATTAGTACTAAATAATTAGCTCGTTCTGAGAGTTTTATTTCTTGCCCGGCATTGGTAAAATGGAATTTTATGTTTCCTTGTAAAGAAAACTTACTTTGTCCTCCCTGATTTTATCCTCAGGCAGCATTTGTTGCACCAATGCACTATAATCCCAATATCATCGGAATAGACAATTTTTAATTAATCAAAATATTTTTTATTAGTTAGTTTTAATTAGGTTTCCTCTTTTTAAAGAACAACCACCAACAATGATTTACATAAAAATAGTAGATTATATCACTAGAAGTAGAAGTGACTCTTTTTGTGTTGAGTCCATAGTTTGCAGGACGAAACAAAAAAAGAACGTTCTACTCCGTGTAATATATACTATTTTTTCTTCAAGCGTGTAAAATAAATAAAAATTAAACAAATATATTTTATCTACCTTAAAAAACAAACTTTAGTTCTCACTGAAATAGTTGTCGCCATCTTACTTTTTTTTGACAGTTGTCAAAGTAGTTGGTATTCGCGTATTGGAAAATAATATTCAATAACAATAACGTAACTGTTGTTTAATATATATTTTTTTAATTTGGATAATTGACAAATATTAATTCAATTTTTTATATAAATATTGATCAATAAATCGGTATTATTATTTTTAAGAAATTTTAAATTAACCTTACTTAATGGCGTCATAGGCTCCGCCCATGGCCTTTTAAAGACTTTATCTCCCAGTAATCAATAAAGACGTACTTTTACTACGTATATACATGTATGTCCATGGCAAGTTATTTTTGCTTCTGAGGTTAACTGCATTATAATTTTAGAAAAATAGTTTTCCCAAATTCATAATTTTATCTAAACTAATTAATGTTTGTATCGTCCTCTAATACCGGTCTCGTTTACAAAGCCATTTTTAGTCCTGTAAATAAATGAAAAACTCTAAGAATTTTGCTTAAAAACCAAATCGAGCCATAAATACAAATGAATATCACCTCAATCTTAATGAATTTTTCATAAGCCGGAAATACAAATTTGTATCTTACGTTTAAAAAACTTAATATATTTGCTATAGGAAAAAAGAAATTAAATAATCCACGACTGATTCTTAGTCTGTTAAAAACTCATCTATGTTTACTGATAAAAAACTAATATCGATGATATTTGAATTCCCGCAGGGATACACAACATATTTTCGTGGTTTTAATATTGTCACAGTATTCGCCATCTTGTATATACTCTTTTGGTAAAAGTACTACCGAAGACGATATCTATTAGGGTTCTGCACCCTTCTTACGCCAAAGGGGTTGTTTTTCAATCAAATATTGTCTCCTTTACGGTAAAGACAGTTGATGTCGGTTGGGGTAAATTTGTGATGGGGTTCAATATTAGGAAAAGATTTACGTTAGATCTGATAAAGATTTATATGATGTTTCACTACTTAATACGATTCTGAAAAATACTACTTACTATATTAAATATGTCGAATATTCTAAACTGAACTCCGCTCCAAAATGTTTCAAAAGATAATTCAATTAAATTTACGAATTTGGCATCTATACGATTAAGGTACTATTTAAACATTGTACATATGGTTATGTTAATGAGTAACGTCAATATAACAGAAAATAATACATAATACCTTAAACGCATAAACAGATTCAAATGTACAGTAAACAACTAAAATTTGAAAGAAACTTTTTATTTGAAAAATAGTCACTTAAATTCAATTACAACTATTGAAGTCACATTTTGTTTGTTTGTAGCTAGGTAGAAAGTATAGCTAGTATAGAAATAATAAGACATAACAATATTAAGTCTAGATGTTATTAGCCCTAAGGGATTATTTTAGATGTATTTTCCTCTAAGATCAGTATAACTGTGCAACGATATAGAAAAACTATATCATGCTAATCTTTACAATAAATTAATATATTTGTAAACGAAGTAAATCATCCATTTCTCAAATGTGACTCCGTAAATGAAGAGAGGAAAAATACCAAGGTCCATGTCACAAATTATTTATTGTTATTAAAATTTTCCTGTTGTTACAAAGCTACTAGTTTCGGTCTAATTCAAAGACCATCATCAGGCTAAAAAGAAAACATAGGTAAATAAATTAGATCTAACAGGGGACAAATTCAAATAATCTTACTGTGAACAGATATATAAAATTCAGCAAAAATATGAGTTTATTGTAGTCGCAAAGTTATTTAAAAAACTAATGTTAATGATGTGAGACAGAGCCTCCAGAGAATAACGGAAATTGAATAAAATTGAATAAAAATAGATGGTTCAAAGACACCATTATGAGACGAATCTCTGTGGTATCCAATGAATAATATGGTGTGAACCTCGTACTTTCTTAAGCAGACATGTGTAAGATATTTTTGAAATTGTATCAGAAATATTTGCACAATATGTAATCCTTTTATAACTTATTTCTTTAGTTTGTTGAGGGATACTATTAAACTGTTTACTTTGATTCAGCCTTCATTTTATACATAGATAAAACGTAATTGTAAGACAAATACAAAATATTAAGTTATTGTAAAGATCAACAAGATATAGTTTTATCCTGGTTTTTCTATATCATTTCACAGTGTTACACTGATCTTAGAGGGCTGGGCTTTAATATTGTTATGTCTTATTACTTCCATACTTGGTCTAGCCTTAATACTACCTAAAACATCAGGTATCTAGCTACAATAATGGACTTTTACATAGTAAGGGTTAGTACAATAAATTTCAGACTCAAATGTGATTATACAGTATTAAAGTCTTTCCAATATTAATTGCTAAAATCCATTTAAAAGTGTCATACAGACTACCAGCCTAGAGAGAGCTGAATTCCGACGATACAAAGTGGAGAAATATGTCGTTTTCATGACATTCTTTCTACTTTGAAGCCTAGTAAACTAACTCACTCTGTATGACACTTTTAAATGGATTTTAGCAATTAATATTGGACTATACTATGTATTTAGTAATAGACGATCAATGGTGAAACTATTTAATAAATTTTGCACATTTAAATGGAAATAAACAATATTATTTCCAAAACAGGTCGATTTTTCATTTTAATTTACTATTTTTTTAATTAAAATCTAATATGCTCCTTCCTGTGATAACCTTGATACCATTTTTTAAAACCTCTTTTTTTCTATCAATATCTGGATTTTTCTTACTAAGCTGATTCCAAAAATAGGTTAGAAAATAATAAACTAAGAACAAACGTAATAAACACGTTAAATGAAATTACGTATTCGCTCATCTAGTACTACAGAGACACAATTGTCAAAAAATGCAAAAATGAGTTTATGATGCCAGATTGTTCCAAAAATGTTAATACGCAACGGCGCCATATTTTTTGTTAATTAAACATCCAAAATATCCTAGTTGCAGTTAAAAATATTATAAACTGAACTTTTAAAACAAAAAAGAACTTTGAAACAATCTTTAAATCGCGCTCCTGTAAAATTTGTAAAATTACAATTACGTCTCTGTAGTACTAGATAAGCGTATTGTTATTGTACTATTACTTTAATTAAACTATTAAAAACCCTATTTTACAGTATTTTGTAACATTTTTTTTTATTTAACTGCCAGAATGGCCAGAAAGTACAATAATTCTGTATTCTTAATGTTTCGGAATAGATGCGATTACGTTAATCTATCATTTAAAACGTTTTTTACAAAATACCTTTAACCGAAAGAAATAAGATTAAATTATAAATGCCGATTATTCCCTGAAATGCATGCAGATGATGAACCAACTAATTTTAGATCTACGGTAAACAGAATCGAAATGCAGAGAACTAAGAAATGTGTTGGATGCGGCAAAGCAAGGTTTACTAAAAATTAATGAAAATATTAAACAATGCATAATTTTGTTGGCAGTAGAAAGACACACAGTGCAATTATCTAAGATATTTTGTTGTTGGAAATTCTTCAATATCCAACCATTTAAAAAAGGTAAAATTCCTTCTTATAAAGCACGTCATTCATGAAATAAAGACGCACTGGGAGTATCGTACGCAAAGACCACAAAAATACCTGAGTAAGGGCTGGTATTGTAAGAAGTACAATTATTGGTCCATATTTTGTTGTAAAAATTTAGCAGGATAATTATTCAACACAACGTCTTATTTTGAAGCAACTGCGTGCGCGATGTACATAAAAGAGGGCCAGGGGAATGGCCCCTAGATCACTTCATCTAAATATATTTTATGGTTAGGTTAGGTTAGGGACAATTTAAAATTTTAAGTCTACAAGTTAGGCAAGAAATATAATACGACATATCACCCGCTATGCTACAAGTTATGCCCAATTCGGTGATTGTTTGTAGAACGATCAATGGAGAATGGAGAACAATTTAAAGAGTTATTGAGTTAAAGAGTGCATTTGCTTCATCAGGTACTGCAGCTATATTATTGATGTTCAACACGTAAATAAATTAAACTTTGACTTACAACTATTTCAGAAATTCTGTGATGGTCAAAGTTTTGCAGCAAAGCAGGTTAATAGTTTCGGATGATTGATCAAGGGCACGCAAAGCACTTTTAAAACCATTAGACCAAAATTTACAAAATAAACAGCAAATCAATACGGTTAGTATGTTGGCAAAATTATTGTAATTGTAAGTGATTTTTGCCAAACATGTGTATTTCGATAAATGCTTGTAAAATCGTCCAGAAACTACGTTAAAACTATCAAATTAAATATCGACCATTTTAAAGAACTTTTTTTCCTATAATCACTCAATATAGTCTGGTCGAGAAGTCATTTAAATTAAAATTAATATGGCTGAATAGGTATTTAAAAGACCTTTCAAATAATATATTACAAACCCCACCTTTCCATTTAAAAATTTTAGCGATGACGTCATCACGCGCACATAGATGACGTCAAAAATAAAAAGCTTTACTTACGAATAGCCTGTTTAAAAATAAAAATCGACCTGTTTCAGGGTTTTTCCTTAAAGTAGCCGGTTTACGAAATAACGAATTTATTCCTTTCATTTGCACCACACTGTATGATAAAACCAGTTTAATGGTCTGCGAAAGTCTAAATTTTAGTACACTTCAAGTAAATCTAGAACTGACATATGGAAAAGATTTCAGTCCAAAGCTTTAAGCGAAATCAATAATGCCTTGTGATGTATTAAATGACGTTATACGAAGAAAACTAAAAGCTCTTACATTAAGCAGGAATTTAATCCTAACTAAAGTAAAAAACATTGCAAAAACACTTGACTTACTTCATTGTTTGTAATTTTAAAATAATCACAAAATATTACATTATAATACATTAAAAAATCAAATAGAACAATAAAAAAAAATATTCTAATGAGAAAGCAACTACAAAATATTGATTGGTTACTTCTTACAAAAACTTGGACTAATCCCTAGATACAGAACAAAACTGAAATATCATTCTAATAAATTAGTTCTAATTTATTACAAATAGAAAATGTCATCGACCCTTAAGTATACAATTTCACCCCTACAAATAATGACTGAATGTAACAGAATAACGCTTTATTGAAATAGGCTGTAACAGTATTTTTGTGGTAGATATATCTACAATGTAACGAATATCAAGTGGAAATAAATCTAACATGAGTGGATTTTTTACTTAAATATTAGGGTACACAGTACACGGTATAAACAAATACTAAATAGCTTAAAAAATTATATTTTTAAAATAATTATGTATTTTTTATTTTCATTGATTTATATTAAAAATATTGATTTATAATATCAATTTTGACCAAATTATAAAACTTTAGTCTATCTGGTTTTAATTAATTTCACCAAATTACAAGTACTGGAATAAGAAATGAAGATCTTTCAGGACACTTCTCCAATCAGTAAGACAAGACATAGGTATACGCCGCAAGACCACTGATACCGTCAAATAGATGAGACCACTGTACAATTACCAGACTTAGAACTGGGCATATAAATGCCTTTTAAGTCCACCATATAACCAAAGAAGACCCAAAAAAATCTCCACTTTGTGGGCGCAATCTACCGCGCCCCACATCCTAAAGAAATGCAGACATATCACGCTAACAACATCCCAGGATCCATCATCAATATCTAAGAATCAACGGGCAACTGTTTAGAAACCCCCTTATCATAAAACTAATTAAAGGCAAATTTGTACCACACAAGGAATTTTTATACTTTTCAATATAAAGCGGCCAATTGAATTTGCGGTCGTATTAAATGGTGGCGGATGCGCTGAAATCTTTTATTTTTGTCATAATTCTAAAACATGTGGCACTTTGATTTGTTGGTAGCTTCCAATCGTTTGTCGCCTCTTAAATACCTTTTGCCGCATATTTCACTCGATATTTCATTATTGCCAATTTTGGATATAAAACATGACACTTTGATTACTTCTCCTTTTATAGACAAAATTTCCCCTCTCAAAGCATTACCACATTTACATTTTCCTTGAAATGTAGCAGTATCTGCTGTAGGATATATGTATTTTAAAAGACACATTTTTCGAAAACTATTCATGTTATATGCATTTTCTTGTTTGTTTTAATCTCCCCAATATGTATCTAAATTATGACTATTATTAAAAATGTTTCTCGAGTAAATCTCAATCACATTCATTATCGCTCCAGCGATGTCTAAAATTTGTCCTAATTCCACCCATACTTTATTTGTTCGCGTTATTAATTTACCGTTATTAATTAGTAATCCTTTATTTTGTAAGACGACTGCAGCAATACGTTCATAATTTAAAAAAGGTTTCCTTCCAACCGAACTTATTTTATTACCCACTATTCTCAGAGACGGGATTAAACCGTCTATCTAGCACTGGTTTAACTTGAGATTTGTAAACTGTTGTTATAGGTTATCGGGTAACTAAGATTCCGTTCATACGACACCGAATCAATACTTTTCCCGAATTGGCCCAGTGTTGACTTTTTATTGAGAATTTCTATCGATTCAGCGATTGTAAATCATTACAGTAGTACAAGGATGGCCTATTGGCAGGAGAGTAATTGTGCAATGTGCACCATACTAGAATCATCGAATAGTACCATATATTAGAAACCATAGATGTACGCCACTGCCACTCCAACTTCTACGATAGTATAAACACTCGATATTTATAATAACGGGAAAATGCGGATGTACGGATTTTTAAAAACGGACAGTGACGAGAAACACTATATTTAACTGGTTTTATAATATTGACAAAAATAAAAGATTTCAGCGCATCCGCCACCTTTTATTACGACCGCAAAGAGTTAAATTCAATTGGCGGCTCTATGTTGAAAAGTATAAAAATTTCTTGTGTGGTACAAATTTGCCTTTAATTAATTTTATAATTTTGTGTGTTCACTTTTTGAATAGACGAAAGTGGGGGTGCTAAAATTATAGAGCAGCGATATTTACAGCATTCGATTTTATTTTTTTACATTAATAATAATATAGATTAACTTTTTGTGGTAAAAATTAGCCTTTAATATGCCCTTTATTTTGATGTAATTGAATTAATAATCGATCAAAGTGGGGGTGCTGCCTTGATCTCAACCTAGCACCCCCCATTTTCAAGGCGATTTTTCTCGATTATCGCGGTGGTACAAATTTTAATTTTTGTGGTACAAATTAGCCTTTAATTAGCTCTTAATTATGGGCTACTTTTTTTTCATTTAGTCAGTGTGGGGGTGCTAGCTTGATTGACATATTCAATGTGTACATTTCAATAATTATAATATAGCCGCCTATTTCAATAGAACTAGAATACCAAAAAATTCTCTTATTTTCAAAATATTGACTATTTAGGTAATATTTCAATAAAGTTAGATTTTGAGATATGCGGCATTTCCATTATTTCAGAGGCGTCAAATCGGTGTATTTTAAACATATTGTATCTTGTATCATTTAGTTCTTGATATATATCGTGAAATTATTGAAAATAAGTGTCATGTGTCCAACAATGAACCGCACGTACACAATGAACCAACGAAACTTTCGTTAGTAATACGTATTTTAGAAAAACGTCGGCACCACTGTACCCACGCCCTAGATTACCTAGAACCAGAGACAACCAACGAGACGGGTAACTCAGTGTTAATTTTTAGTTTTCTTCACAACTTAACTGACCTACTGAGTGTGAGGGTAACTTAGATGTCGCTAGTATTGTCGTCTTCTAATACTAAATGGTCTTTTTATGTCTAATAAAACAGTTAGGTTTAAATTTACATTTGAGTGGGAAATTTGAATGTATATTTGCGCGGGAAATTTAAAATACACTAGGCTGTTATTCAAAAAGAAAAAATATAAATCAAATTTGAGCATATTTACATGTTCAAAAAAGTTTTAAATTTAGTTATTTTATAATTGTTATTGAGCCTAAATATACTAAATTCTAAATTCTAGAGTTACGTTTAATATGTGGAAAATGTTGTACTCCCAAACTCTCTAGCCATGATTTACATCTAGAAATTAATATATTTGTTAAAAAGCCAATAGCACATTTTAGTTAGCTACTTACTTTAATCATTTTGCGGAAAATAATGCATTCTGGCCACCTCACTAAACAACGAGTAGAAGGCATAATAAAATAATTAATGGTTGTTAATTTATTTCAATAGCTCACAAAACAAACAACTTTCAAGCGTAAATACAAGAAAAATAATGGCGGTTCTTCAGAAAGTAGCTTGACAGCTCCTTAAAATGACATGACAATTTCAGCATTGCCAAGTCTACTTTTCACATTACACGTTTCTACCATCCTTTTAAGAAAAAATAGTGACAACATTGAATTTTGTTTTGCTACCGCCATCTGGCCACCCTCCCTAGAGCTTAAGAGAGATAGTCCGATTAATATGTAATAAAGTTATTGTAAAAAGCATACGGTGCATTTTACAACATTTCATAACTCTTCCTCATAGATAGTTATCAATAGAATAACTAACATTTAACATGTTAGCACCCCACACTTTTTACTCTGAATTGAATTATTCTTTCAATAACTTAAATTTTATTGTAATTTCATTTTGAAGTGATATATTATCTTTGGTTGTTTGACTTTTGTAATATAAACTTTTAGTAATTAAAAATGGTTTTCCTTTTTAAAATCATTTATTTACTAATTGACAAATTTACCTCGACTACCCTAGGAAGGATCGTTTTTGATATTTTTGAAATATTGATAAGATGTATTTAGTATGGAAATTACATTTTAGTTTCAAAAACAATTTTATATTTTTTCGTTTAAATGAAATGAAAACAGTCAAAAGTTAGTAAGTACATACATTGCGATTTATGCGATTTAAATAAAAGTAGGTGATTTTTATTATTGAGATGTGTAATAATTAAAGCAGCAGTTATTACATGTTCAAATGGTAAAATAAATTATAGATACATTAAATATTTAAAACACCATAGCTTTTAGACGTCTTACACGTTAGTTATAATAGTAAAAATATTAAAAATTTAACAACTTACATGATAATGATGTTATAAATACTCTCTTACCTGTAAAAAAAATATAAATTATATAAACAATAAAAATAAAATTACAAATTTTTAAAATGTTATGTTATGTTATAAGTTATTTTAAAACTATCAATCGTTGATTCCAGTTCGCAGTTGCACACATTTTTTCCACATTAAAAATTATTATTATTATTCAACTGCTTCTTACAGGTTCACAAAGTTAGTGTATCTGGAAGTCCAATACTGAACCCAAGAGAGAAACATAGTTATTCTATGTACGAGTCAAGTCCCCTAGGACTAGTACGGTCCCTTGTTTCGTAATAAATTTCAGCGCGTGCACTGTCCGGTATCATGACAGATTAGTACATCATCAATCATAGTTGGGTATATACCGTGATAACAACTATACACCACTAATCTAATTGAAATATTTATGTGGAAACAGTATACCATACACTAAGTCTATCTTTCCCTATTAGTGGTGAATTGCTGAGATTATTTTGTATAATTTGACATTAAAAGGCAAGTGAAAAGTAATTAATGCTATGAAATTATTGCAATATAAATAATACGAAAAATTAAATTAATATTCAAATATAATTAAAAAAGTCGTTGAATTGATTACTTTCAAATTACGTTCAGTATCTTTCCAGCAAACAGTAAAATGATAATAATTTGTATAATGATGCTCCTATAGTCTGCGAGGACACAAATATGTCTATAAAATCTTTATGTAGATATAGTTTCAGATTAAGTCGCTGATTTAGAATTTTGTACTTTCGTAATTTAATATACAGGGTGTTTCTTAAGTAATCTAATATATTATATGGGGCGCTTCGTTACTCAATTTTAAGACGAAAATTTCATATAAACATGTGTGATAGGTGTTGTCGTTTATGAGATACAGGATGTTGAATTTATTGTAATAAGTCAGTTCTGATTGTACGTAAAATTAATTTTTCCTGGTGACGCTACTGGTTTTTAGAAGTAATACGCAAAAACATGCTTATTCTAAGTGGCCTTTGAAATAATGTTGACAAGTGTCAAATTTGAAAACCAACGCAAAAATCGTACATTTTTATTTGATTGACTCTGTGTTTAGTTAATAACTATGCCAGTGTTTACTAATGTTGAAATGGCTAATATGCATTTTTTGTACGGATTAGCGAATGGTAATGCCTTAGAAGCTAGACGTACGTATGCCCAGCGTTATCCAAATAATCGTTTACCATGTTCAGATACGTTTACTAAGTTACATATTCGTTTACAAGAAACTGGAACTTTTGCTAAATCGAAGAATATTATTGGACGACCCAGAACTGTGAGAAATCCCCAATTGGAAAACCAGATTCTTCAAATTATTGACCAACATCCAGAAACGAGTACAAGAAAAGTTGCAGATGAAGTAAATG
This sequence comes from Ophraella communa, assembly GCA_035357415.1. Taxonomy (NCBI): domain Eukaryota; kingdom Metazoa; phylum Arthropoda; class Insecta; order Coleoptera; family Chrysomelidae; genus Ophraella; species Ophraella communa. Next base: position 29,696,978 of record CM068982.1, on the reverse strand, counting down.
TTAGTAACAAAACTGTTTGGAATATTCTAAAAGATAATTTATTGTATCCATATCACGTTCAACGTGTTCAACATTTGTTACCTACTGACTATCCATTACGCATACAGTATTGTCAATGGATTTTACGTGAAATCGCGAACAATCCGAATTTTGTGGCCAATATTCTATTTACGGATGAAGCCAACTTTTCTAGACATGGGATTATGAATTTTTATAATGACCACATATGGGCAGATGTAAATCCACATACCATAAGTGTAAAACGATTTCAACAAACATTTTCGGTCAATGTTTGGCTTGGCATCATCGATGGTTATTTAATTGGACCATTTTTCCTTCCTGTACGGTTAACCGGTGAGACATACCAACATTTTCTAGAAAATGAACTTCCACTTCTTTTGGAAGATGTACCTATTATTATTAGAAGGCGCATGTGGTTCATGCTTGACGGAGCTCCTCCACAATTTTCAGTGATTGTACGCGAGTTTTTAAATAATGTTTTTCCAGGCCATTGGATCGGACGAGGATCTCCACACCCGTGGCCCCCTAGATCACCTGGACACAATCCTCCGGATTTTTGTGTGTGGGGATATTTGAAATCGCTTGTTTACACAACACTGATATTAAACGTACAAGATCTTCAAAATCGTATCATAGACGGCTATAATGTTATTCGTAACAATCCTGGTATCTTCGAACGTATTCGACAATCCATTAGACATCGAGCGGATTCTTGCATTTTAGCTGGAGGTGGACATTTTGAACATTTGCTCTGAAATGTATTTTTTTTTCTTTATGTTTAACACATGTTGCTGGTAATAAAATAATAAAAAAATATAAATCAGTAGCGTCACCAAGAAAAATTAATTTCACGTACAACACCCTGTACCTCATAAACGACAACACCTATCACACATGTTTATATGAACTTTTCGTCTTAAAATTGAGTAACGAAGCGCCCCATATAATATTTTAGATTACTTAAGAAACACCCTGTATTTTTAATTTATTCTTCAATCTAAATAGTTCACCAAATAAACATATTGATTATATTATTCTTATATTTTATAGAAAACTAGGAATCTAGTATAAAGAAACACATAATTTTAATTTTTTTAAAGTAGGAACCTCGCTGTGATCAGTACGCAGTAATGGATTATTAATATTATCAAAGTAAGAACATCAAAAATAGAACTTTTAAACCAAAACCACTATTTATTTAATGAAAGTAAAGGTTACTACAATCAATTGTAATATTATCAAATATAAACAAAACAAAAATAATTAGATATAAAATAATAAATGGATTTACTATGTTAAGTTAAAATTAAACATTAATATTTATATAAAAGTTTACAAAGAAACGGATACGAATATACGAGGGCAGTCCAGAAAGTCTGTCATGTTTTGATTAAAAAAAAGAACTAAGTGCAAGAAAACATGTTTATTATATACATTTGAAAGTACAACTAAAATACTATTTGTAGTGATAATCGCTGGGTGCAAGGTCTGGACTGTATGGCGGATGTGGGAAAACCTCCCATTCGAAAGCATCTAAGACTTTTCGTGTTCGATTTGCCGTATGTGGTCGGGCGTTGTCGTGGACGAAGAGAATTTTTGAAGTCAACTTTCCTTTGCGCTTGTTTTGGATCGCTCTTCTTAATTTTTTAAGTGTTTCACAATACCTCGCAGAGGTTATTGTTGTTCCACGTTCCAAAAAATCGAACTCCTTTCCTGTCCCAAAAAACAGTCGCCATGATCTTCCTTGCAGACAATGTCTGAAGGCATTTTCTTGGCTTTTTGGGCGAGTTTGTGTGACCCCATTCACAACTCGCGGGATTTTGAATTGCGGCACACATTTTAAATTGTTATTGAAAAACAACGAAGATCGACACGAACCTCCCGCTAGCACGGCTGGATAGCCACTGAACGGAGGAACGCCCTGACGCCAAGATGGCCGTGATAGCCCCGCCCCTAACGGCTACAACGCAAAACGTGACAGACTTTCTGGACTGCCCTCGTATATACTAATTAAAAAAATTTTACTGTTTAAACATTTTTTTAATATAACTTTTTGTTAAAAATGTAGAAAATTTAAAGTAAATTTAAACTATATTTTGAAAAATAAATTTAAGTTTTTATTTAAAATACTAATTAAATTAATCAATTTAATTAATTTTATTTAATATTTATTAATTGCCAATTTTATTAAAATATCAAGTGCCAAGCGTAGCGAGAATGGCAGCGACAAAATAAATACATTTACCCTTTAAAATTTTTCTTAAAATACAAAATAAAACAATATGTAAACATTTACATATTTAAATTCATATAAAGAAATTTTGTATATTGGGATATTTGTCAAGATTAAAAGTAAAATGTGACAGTTAGTAATTTGTAACCATTTGAATTCTTATATTCAAACAATTTGTAAATAAATTGTGTTTAAAGTCCTCACAAGTGTTTTATTAACTCATATATACAGTGCGGTCCATATGTATGGAATAAATTCATTTGTAGCGTTATTATGTACTATATGAAAAAAACCTGAAACAGGTTGATTTTTATTCTTAAATTGACAATTTACAGTATGAAAATATTATCCCCCTCCAGCACCCCTTCGGAATTATAAGCACCCCCTCGAAAATTTAAAAATTACAAAGGGGGTCGTGTGGCACCTCGTTGGAAAGGGATTTTAGTCCTCTGTTCAGCAATATAAAGTTTTTTAAGTTTGGTGCAATCATAACTGAGAAAATTGATTTTTAAGATGTAAAATTTTGATAATGTCTCTAACACAAAACTTTACGTAGAATGAAGATAATAATGTCACATAATGATTAGAATGTGTTTTTCAATGTATTTGACACTTAAATTAAATGTTCAAAATGACCACCATTCACTTCTTGACAATAACCGAGGCGATATTGGAATTCTAGTACAACATTTTGTATGACCTCGGGGGTTATTTTGTTAATTTCTTCCGTTATCCTAACTTTTAAATCAGCAATATTGTTTGGTCTATTAAAATATACTTTAGATTTTAAATAACCCCATAAGAAGTAATCGAGAGGAGTCAAATCGGGGGATCTAGCCGGCCATTCGATCGCCCCACGTCTTCCAATCCACCTATTGGGAAAAACCTCGTTTAAATAATTTCTAACAGTACGTGCAAAATGCGATGGAGCTCCGTCTTGTTGGTAGTAAATAGATCGATCTATCTCATTTGGATGATTAACATCAGGAAAAACTCTTTGTAATGTAGGCACTAAAAAGTTAATCAAAAAATCTAGATAAACCTCACCAGTAACTGTGCCCTCAAAAAATAAGGGCCAATAATTTTATTGTTAATGATACCAGCCCAAACGTTAACTTTTTTAGGATATTGAGTGTGAGCCTCACACATCCAGTGAGGATTTTCTCTGCTCCAATATCTACAGTTCTGTTTGTTAACCGTTCCGTTTAAATGAAACGTCGCTTCATCAGAAAAAATTATTTTGTTTATGAACTGCAAATCTGCGTTCTTTCTATCCATCATCAATTCACAGAATTCTTGCCTTCTATCAGGATCATCTTCATTTAACTCCTGAACCAACTGAACTTTGTAAGGGTGGTATTTTTCTTTATGCAGAACTCTCAAAATAGATGATTTACTTACATCATTGTCGGCGGCAAGTTCTCGAATTGTCTTATGCGGATTTTCCTCAATCTCTAGAAGTACATCTAACTTTTTTTCATCAGTAAATTGAACATTTTTACCTGGTTTTTCAATATTTTTTACATGTCCAGTTTCACGAAACTTTTTTTCAATTTTGCTAACTGTAGACTGCGAAACGTGTTGACCAGGGTATTTATTATTAAAAATTTCACAAACCTGCTTTTGAGTTCTGGTTTTTTTACCACAACCAATCATAATTAAAATGTCTATTCTTTGAGTCTCGGACAAATGAGCCATAATTAAATTTAATGCGCGCACAAATATTATACTGACGTCTTTTAGTAACTTTAAATACCTAAATGACAGCAGCCTACTAGATTTATATCAATTGTTTATTTAGTTTTTTGACTATTATTTTAATATCTTCAAAGTTTTTTCCTAATATTTAGCAGAACAGATACGAAAATACCTGATTATTTCTAAAGTTATTTTAATAGACCAAACAATATCGCCTCGGTTATTGTCAAGAAGTGAATGGTGGTCATTTTGAACATTTAATTTAAGTGTCAAATACATTGAAAAACAAATTCTAATCATTATGTGACATTATTATCTTCATTCTACGTAAAGTAAAAATCAATTTTCTCAGTTATAATTGCACCAAACTTAAAAAACTTTATATTGCTGAACAGAGGACTAAAATCCCTTTCCAACGAGGTGCCACGCGACCCCCTTTGTAATTTAAAATTTTCGAAGGGGTGCTTATAATTCCGAAGGGGATAATATTTTCATACTGTAAATTGTCAATTTAAGAATAAAAATCGACCTGTTTCAGGTTTTTTTCATATAGTACATAATAACGCTACAAATGAATTTATACCATACTTATGGACCGCACTGTATACATATAGACGATACTAGATGAGAACATAGTTTTCAATAAAGATTTTTGTTAAACTGCCACAAGGTTATACCCTTCAAATTACTGTCTTATTTGCTTTACTTAATGTATGTGTTGTATTACATTATAAATAGTTGATTAATTTCTTTACTAAAAAGATCAATTTGAAAATAACAGCATGATTAATATAGCTCTTCAATAAAGCAAGATTTTCATTTTATTGAAAATTCTTGCTTTTACGAAGCAGCTTGAAATAATTTTCTTAACACAACAGTGGTTACACCACACATTTGCTAAAAGCAATGGCAAAATGCTTATAAAGGCATATCTTAAAATTTTCTATTCATAATCTAAAAGCATCTATTATGTTGTAATATAATGTATACTCCAGTAAGTATTCTATGAGCTATGAAACACACCTCGTTAATTATTTACGGAATAATAAGATCCTGTGAACGTTGTAGCTATTATGAACACCTTTACAAACTGACGAGATTATCCTACGGCAAAGCACGGTATAAAAGCGCGTTAAAAACTAATGGATAGGACGTTAGACATAGAAAAAGACGTGATAAATATTTTCTGTTAAAGCTCAATCCTTTAGATAACAGACTGGTTAAAGCATAAACTAAATTTATTAGATCCCTTTAATGTTAATCTAACAATTAAATCAATAAAATGCACTTAAATACTAAATAAGTGGCAGGAAATCCCCTTGATTCCACTATAGCCAGTTCTTAACAAATTGGTACTACTGACTGCAGCGCATTGTTGGAATCCTAGTCGTCAAATTATTGTCTCAAAAACCTTTCAATCCCCAACGCGTACACCGAGATTATCTCTAATGCCGATTCCACGCGACTCGATCTACGCGATTAGCATAAAACTAACATTAGTCGAAATAATACACGGTGCAGCAGGAATATAAGCTCACAGATTATCCCGCACGGTAAGTAATTTTCCTTATGATTCATACTAGAGACTTGGTATCTTGCCCAAAGTGTCATGTGCAGCAATTTTTTTGTCTTGGAAAATGGTGGGAAATTTAAGTAAAATATGAAACAATTTAATAAAGCAACCAGCTCCACACAAACAGCTTTTTTTAACTGGGAAAATATTTGTCTTAAATTATTTAAAGTGAAAATTGGGTTTGTTAGTTGTATTTTTTAACCAACAACCCAAAAAAAGATGTTTAAAATGTTTTTATAGTTATTGATTAGATAATTCTATCTATCATTGGTAGCGGAATAGCTAAATGGAATAATTTTCAAAATACGTAATTGGGGGGCATCTTTGAAAAAAAACTTGCACCTGTTGATTGGTATTTCTTGTGCGCTTGTTTTATCAATATATTTTTATACATGGTGTGCCAAGTGACCGGTGCCAATACCAACTTTGTTTTTTAAAATACGGCATCCTGTAAAATATTATATTTTTCAGAACAATAAACAACTAAAAGGTTGAATTAACTTTTACTATTTATTCTATAAATACTTTAAATTCAATGACAGCCGTTTCGCTATCGAAATAGCATCGTCAGATTGACATATTGAAGTTACATTTTGTTTGTTTGTAACTAGGTACTTGATGTTGATAAGTAGTTAAGGCTAGACCAAGTAAGGAAGTAATAAGACATAACAATATTAAAGCCTAGATGTTATTAGCCCTAAGGGATTATCCTGGATGTATTTCCCTCTAAGATCAGTATAACTGTGCAATGATATAGAAAAACCAGGAAAAAACTATATCCTGCTGATCTTTACAATAACTTAATATATTTGTGTTATAATTACGTCTTATCTATGTATAAAATGAAGACTCAATCAAAGTAAACAGTTTAATAGTGGTGAACTTCCAAGATTTATTTGTTCATTAACTACTTTATATTGTTGATCTGCTAGATGTCTTTTGATTTCAAGTTCTTCGAGGAAATCTAAATTTTGTTTTTTATCACAGGTGTGTAATATTTGAATGTCATTGGTGTGTATGAGTGAGTGTGGATGTTCAAGAACGTGTTTGGCATACTTTGACTAATCTGGTTGTTGTAATTTATATGCTCTTAAATGTTCATTGAATCTTATTTCAAAATTTCTTTGTGTTTGACCTATATATACAGCATTACATTTTGGACAATTAATTTTGTAAACACCAGATTTTTTTAATTTAGGTTATTTTGTTTTTACATTTAACAATTTTGTTTCAATATTATTTTGTGTTTTAAATGATATTAAAGCTGATGTTGCCGAAGATATTATTTTTGAAATTGCATTGGAAATATTTCCGCAATATGTAATACTTTTATAGCTTTTAATTTCTTTAATTTGTTTTGGAAATGTTAGTTCTAGTGACACTTTTTGTTCTTTCTTATTAATTAATTTATTTATCAAATGTATTGGATAGCCATTAGATATTGCTATTTGTTTTATAACCTTAATTTCTTTATTAAAATTATTTTTGTTCATTGGAATTGAAAATGCTCTATGTATCATAGAATAATAAGCTGCTAATTTATGTGATATAGGATGATTTGAATGATATGGTATGGTTACATCTGTTTGTGTTGGTTTTCTGTATATTGAATAGTTTAATGAATTATTAACTTTTTCAATTCTCAAATCTAGAAATTTAATTGAATTATTTTCTTCAACTTCTAAAGTAAAATTAATTTTAGGATGCAAGGTATTTACATAATTAAAAAATATATCTAACTGTCGTTCGCTACCTACAAATCCTGCTTACATATCATCAACATATCTATACCAAAATACAATATTGTTTTTATAATTAGAATTAAAGATTTTGCTTTCTAAATTATCCATAAAAATATTTGCTAAAATTGGAGAAATGGGACTTCCCATTGGAAGACCTATACTTTCTCATCAAAAGTAAAATAATTTTCGCTAATGCCACAGTAAGAGTTAGTACCATAAATTTTATTATATTTTTTTTATATATTCAGTACAAACTATACCAATTTCATATAAAATGTCTTATGCACCCAACTTTTACTGTTTTGTAAATATTAAGAATTTCAAAATTTATTTTAAAAAGTAACAAATAATTAAATAACCTTTTTTATTTCCAAATTTTGTAATTAAAAATAAAAAAAAAAACATTTATGTTAATAAGAACAATTAATAACTGTGCAGTTATTAATTGTTCTTAGTAAGATGAACTTCCAAAAAGTAGAGGTTAACACAATCAATTTATGTTAATGTAATAAATCTTCAAAATATCGCCGCCAACGTATTGCTTCTCACCTTATTTAACATATCAGGCGTATGACTGATGTAGTCGGACGCGTTATTTGTCTTTTTAGGTGATCTAACTTGATGAGCTTATTTTTATAAACAATATTTTTGACACATCCCGTTAAAAAAGTCTAATGACATCGGATTAGGGGATGGTGCTGCCCATTCCATCGATCCGCGCCTTCCTATCTATCGATTTGAAAAGATTTGATTGTCAGATATTTATTTGGTAATAGGATGGTGCTCCATCCTACTTGAACCATATTATATTCGCTGGAATTTATGGGTTTGCTGCATTAAGATATAACTTTGTAAAATGTGGGCTGACTTAATTTTGTGTTATCAATGAAAAATGGGCATACGATCTCCAATTATTTTCGCCCAACTATTTACCTTACCCCAATAGCGGCAAATGTGACGGTTAACATGACCGTGAACTGTGAAGGTGTACTCATTAGAAAACGAGACAATTTTATCACAAAAATACGTTCTTCTATCAAAATCGTCTTCCACAAGTTGTTGAGCTGGTATCATTTTATACGGATGCATTTTATTTTCTTGTAACGTTCGAATAATTGATAAATGAACATCGAACATTGGAATTATTTTTCGACTAGAAACATGTGAGTTTTCGTCAAAGTCAATCATAATATCCAAGTTGGTATTATCATTTATTGCATTTGCATCTAGTTTTTTATCTGCTTTACATATTTAAGCTCGAGGAACTACTTGTCTATTTTACTAATTGTCCCTTGACAAATATGTAACAAACCTGAAAATTTCAGATGAAATAAATTACCAACTTCCAATTGCGTTATCGTGTTGTCCAATCATTCGTAAAATAATAATTTTATACATTTTTTTATTTATTTAATAAACACTGAATATTTTTGAAAGTAAAAGTATAGCGCATTGTACATGAAATATGTTTAGAATGTCCTATATAATCCAAAAATTAAATACCTACTATACAGGGTACTTTATTTGAATTAACAAATTTGGTATTGAAAACGGTCAGACGTTCCTAAGATTAGTGCGTTGAAACAAACTCTCAAACTTTATTAGTAAAGGTTGATTACATTGTAAATAGACAGTGGTCTACTAACCGTAAATTGTTTAAAATTTTTAAATACATTTCTTTCTACACAAACAGAAGATAAAATTTTTTGGTGTCTAGAAATATTTTGTTTCTTCTGACTACTTTAACGCCATTCCAACAAGAGCAATTTTCCATCAAATTAACTTTTATTGATTTATAAGACCAATCTTTTGGTAAAAGCCTTTTTAAATTTTGCTCTTTGAAGCATAAGAAAATAATAACGGTTCAAAGAAATGGACCATCGAAGATGCCACAAATTTAACGTGAAAACTCTTTTATTTTTAATTTAAAATCATACTGTGGAAAATATTTACTATTATAAGTTAAATGTTAAGACAGTTATGATTTCAATAGAAAAATTCAAAATTCAAGGCTTAAAAGAAAAAGCTTTTCTGAAATGTTAGTAAATGTGAAGGAATCAAAAGAAGGAAATTAACATTTCAAAAAAATGAATACATTTACTGCCTGCATATAATAATTATTGACACGAAAAATACAGAGAAAGAAACAGCTGACCAACAGTCCAACAAAAACAAAACAAAATTTATAAATAATATCAATCAATCAGTTAAACTACAATCATTAAATCATAATAATCGTTACAAAATGGCGCCCAACGTGGGGCGCCATTTTGTAATGATTTTTATGATTTAATGATTGTAGTATAATTTATTTATTTATAAATTTCATGGATTATTATTTGATATTATTTGACTGTTCTAAAGTTGCAAGATCTTCTTTTTCTCAGGGGTGTTTAGTTCTGCAAGTTTCTAGTTAGATTATTAGGTAGGTATTTGAATAAAATTTGATTAATTATAATTACAAATTTATTATAAAAGAGTTAAATTAAAACAGTAATATTTTAAATGTTTAATAATAAAACTAATTAGTAGGAAAAATAAGAGAAGAGAAAGGCCTTTTATTAACTGTAAAAGAACTTACTTGATGTTGAATAATATGTGTATCTCTCTTTCCTATGTATAACTAGACATACTCACTTCGTCTACTGTCGATCTTTCCAGATCATAATATAGTAAAAACATATCTATCTCCTTTTTACACATTATATAATAAATTTCGCGAAGTTTCTGGTAGGTTTAAATAACATATTTATGTACAAAATATAATATTGATACATAACATAATAAAAATTATTTCTAAGTTAAAATTTTCTTACAAATACACAAAAAATATATAATATGTTGATATTATACTCATTATTGATGGTTTTTTATTGAAAATGCAAAATAGCGAGTTTAATAAAGTACTTTTCTTAGATATTTAATAATCCTTTGTAAATGAATATTAATTGTAAATTAGTCGTGGGTAATGTATATTTTTTATACGACAAATTCGTGCAAATTTAGATTTCTGAATAAGCTGTTCATATTTTCTGATAAGTAATTAAATAAATAAACATAAAATTATAAATACAATAGAAATTTGCTAATTGCATTTTTTATTTTTGACAGTAAATAATGTATTTATATCTAAAAAAATACAAAATATTATTCTTTGTCACCAGAGATCAGACAATCTGATGAAATGAACCTTTGAGAACCTTTATAAATTTTTAAATAAATGCAACTGAATTTATTTATAAAAGATCCTAAATAAAACTTACTTGCCAAAAACTAAAAGAATAATAGAGGAATACAAGAACTGAAACGTTTTACAAGCAATAAAAGCGCATATAAAAGGAATTTATGAAATTAATAAGCGTTTTAATGTAGCCTGTAACAGTGTGGTGCTAATCCACTGCTGAGCCGGCATTAACGAAATTAAATTCCTTTTCTAATTTATTGATAGATTATATTTTATTTCCCATATATTTGAACACATGGCGTTTTTTGTGGTAAGCGCTTTTAAACCGTAAAGTGGAGGGTCAGAATCGGAAACCGATTTGGAATTATATAAGCAATTTAAAATATATGTTCAGAAAAATTAATCTTTTCTTTAATTTGAAAAAAAAACTTTCTGCTAAAAAATATACAGGGTGTTTCTTAAGTAATCTAAAATATTATATGGGGCGCTTCGTTACGCAATTTTAAGACGAAAAGTTCATATAAACATGTGTGATAGGTGTTGTCGTTTATGAGATACAGGGTGTTGTACGTGAAATTAATTTTTCTTGGTGACGCTACTGATTTATATTTTTTTATTATTTTATTACAAGCAACATGTGTTAAACATAAAGAAAAAATAATACATTTCAGAGCAAATGTTCAAAATGTCCACCTCCAGCTAAAATGCAAGAATCCGCTCGATGTCTAATGGATTGTCGAATACGTTCGAAGATACCAGGATTGTTACGAATAACATTACAGCCGTCTATGATACGATTTTGAAGATCTTGTACGTTTAATATCAGTGTTGTGTAAACAAGCGATTTAAAATATCCCCACACACAAAAATTCAGAGGATTGTGTCCAGGTGATCTAGGGGGCCACGGGTGTGGAGATCCTCGTCCGATCCAATGGCCTGGAAAAACATTATTTAAAAACTCGCGTACAATCACTGAAAAATGTGGAGGAGCTCCGTCATGCATGAACCACATGCGCCTTCTAATAATAATAGGTACATCTTCCAAAAGCAGTGGAAGTTCATTTTCTAGAAACTGTTGGTATGTCTCACCGGTTAACCGTACAGGAAGGAAAAATGGTCCAATTAAATAATCATCGATGATGCCAAGCCAAACATTGACCGAAAATGTTTGTTGAAATCGTTTTACACTTATGGTATGTGGATTTACATCTGCCCATATGTGGTCATTATGAAAATTCATAATCCCATGTCTAGAAAAGTTGGCTTCATCCGTAAATAGAATATTGACCACAAAATTCGGATTGTTCGCGATTTCCATTGACAATACTGTATGCGTAATGGATAGTCAGTAGGTAACAAATGTTGAACACGTTGAACGTGATATGGATACAATAAATTATCTTTTAGAATATTCCAAACAGTTTTGTTACTAACATTTACTTCATCTACAACTTTTCTTGTACTCGTTTCTGGATGTTGGTCAATAATTTGAAGAATCTGGTTTTCCAATTGGGGATTTCTCACACTTCTGGGTCGTCCAATAATATTCTTCGATTTAGCAAAAGTTCCAGTTTCTTGTAAACGAATATGTAACTTAGTAAACGTATCTGAACATGGTAAACGCTTATTTGGATAACGCTGAGCATACGTACGTCTAGCTTCTAAGGCATTACCATTCGCTAATCCGTACAAAAAATGCATATTAGCCATTTCAACATTAGTAAACACTGGCATAGTTATTAACTAAACACAGAGTCAATCAAATAAAAATGTACGATTTTTGCGTTGGTTTTCAAATTTGACACTTGTCAACATTATTTCAAAGGCCACTTAGAATAAGCATGTTTTTGCGTATTACTTCTAAAAACCAGTAGCGTCACCGGGAAAAATTAATTTCACGTACAATCAGAACTGACTTATTACAATAAATTCAACACCCTGTATCTCATAAACGACAACACCTATCACACATGTTTATATGAACTTTTCGTCTTAAAATTGAGTAACGAAGCGCCCCATATAATATTTTAGATTACTTAAGAAACACCCTATATATAACTATAACAAATTCAATTCAAAAGTATTCATGAGTTGGTAAGGTAAAAGTTTTCTTGTCACTTGTCACAGCAGGATTTATAAAAAAATTAGATCCATCAGATACATACATTTATAAAAATCAAATAAGTATTTAAAAAGTAATAAAGTATTGTATATACGTATTTTATAAATTAATCTAGTTTTAGCACTTTCCCATTCCCAAAATATAAAGTTTTATTATGTTATATAGGGTGTTTAAAAAGTTATAACCAATTTTCTATGAAAATCGCGAATTTAGAAAAGGATTACTGAGAAAAACACCATGGATCCTCCAGAATTAAGTCAGGAATATGTTGAAAATAGAATGTTACTTTCAATAACATGGCACAAGTAAAATGTAATGTAAATAAATGTAAAGAGCAATAGAGAATGTTTAATCTTGTTGAGACGTGGTTAAAGGGAAAAAAATGTGGCAAGTTAAAAATATATCCAGTGATCGCCAAGTTTTCATAGAACTCCTTTCAATGGATAATGGAAAAACAACTCATTAGTATGCCTTAAACCCAAAGATCCATATATCTTCCTCCACCTTCCGTTTTGAGATTTGTTTATCCTTAGTATAATAGACAGTACTTTGTTCCTCCATGAAGTCTCTTGTTCAACATTAACATTATTAACATCATGTTTTTGAATCGTTTATTCATATGCTATTATTTTTCACAGATAATTAATTACTTTAATGTTTCAATTATTCTTATGTATTCATTTAATCAAGTTCTAAATATTTCCTTCTTTTTGATTGTCAATATGATCGCTCTCTATTACATATTACATATGTCTTTACATCATTCTTCTTCTCTTTTATATTGACAGTCATTGATGGGATTTGTCTCTTGGTAACTTGATTTTTATTGTTTGTTTTTAATTAATAATTGATATTGTGCGAATTCTCATATATTGTTGCTAATTGATGTTCAATGTATCTTGAATGATTGCAGTATAGCGTTAGTTGCCCTCTTTCCTGAAAATATTTTGGTACTAATTTCGACGTGATCAAAGATATATTTTTCGATTTCCTGTTCCATGTTCTGTGTCATTTCATTTATCGTGTCATACGTTCTATGATTTTCCAATCTCTGTGTGTCTATCGCCATTTTTAGTAATCTCTCGTGCAGAAGATAGTTTTTCTCTACCTCAGTGTGGTGTAATTCAGTTATAAAGTTTTTTGTCGTTCTGCTTGATATGGACAATGTTCGACAAACTTTTTTCCGATATGTTTTGTGACTATTTTTCAATTTTATTGATATTTCTTGTTCAAATTCGGTTTTCCTTACTTCCAAGGATTACATTGGTTTCAGAGAACTTGATAAAGTTAGTCGTGGCTATGGGAACCTATTTTAAATGGGTTCATAAACAAAATTGGAATTTCTTTGTGAAACCAAATTATTTCCCTTATCGGGTATTTTGGTACTTGAGGCACTTCAACCTCCTCAAATATTTCTGTATGTCATACATTTAAATGTCATTGAGCCCATGGCTCCCCCTTATGTTTTCTCGTCCTTATAATTCCCGGTTTTCAATGTCCAAATATTGTTTTCGTTTCTTATAACATATTACCATAGCTCTTGCTTGGTCTTTAACCATTTATTTAAATATATATGCATAACTTTGCTACATTTTCATTGTCAAACTTTACTGCTGTCTTGCAATCTTCAAGGAGCATACTAACCTTTTATTTGTAAATTTCATATTATAGGTAAGGAATTGTTATTAACTTTTATATAAGTTTGTAATGTGTTTTTCTTTGTAGCCTGATGATGGCCGTATTGTAGGCCGAAACTAGTTGCCTTACATTTTCTACTTTTATACTATTAAGTAATAAATACTGTGACATTGACATTGGTTTTTCCTTTCTTATATTAAATTTTGTTGAATAAGTCAGTATTCTTTAGAAACTTTCTCACTTAGTCCATTTTTGACACTTCAATTTGTTCAAATAATTGCACAAACGTTCTGGCTTGTTGGTACTGAGGACAACTTGTTAGTTAGAGGAAAGTTGTGTGTTACAGTTACATCTTGGTAGATCTTCTTTTGTGATGAGGTGTAGATGTATGTATGACCAACACGGAGGCGTGAAACCCCACATTTGGGACCAGAACCATCTTGTGGGATCAGCAGTAGAGTAATCTTAGGAAAACTAAGGGAAGAAATGGAGAAGGAAAAATCCAAGTACTGGAATCAGCTGGAAGGACTGAGGCAATCTAAGATACTACTGGGGAACTATGACCAGAAGAGATCTCTTAGCTGCCTCAACCTCAGTAAAAAAAGGCTCCGAATTCTAACGGGAATATTAACCGGGCATTGCCGGTTAAGAAGCCACATGAAGAAACTAGGGTTAGCAGATGAAGCAAAGTGCAGATTCTGTGAGGAAGAGGATGAAACCTCAATACACATACTCGCAGAATGCCCTGCCTTGCAAAATTCTAGGGCTAGATACCTAGGAGCACATGGAATAGAGGAAGGGGATCTACCTGACTTGAAGCCCGACGATGTCCTAAACTTCCTCAGGAAAATAGGACTCGAAGAGCTGCTATAAATCTGAGAAAACATCAGAACATGGCAAGTAAGGGGGGACACAATAGATCCTATGGGTCGCAGTGTAATCATCACCCCTAACTCATTCATACATTCATACAACACGGAGGCGGTTGATTATAATTTGGTTTTTTCCTACCCTGTGGAAGAGGTAGCTTAGATCTCACTCGAGGTTTGACTTCTTTGAGCTTTGAGTCGTTCTAGTTCCACAATTGCTGCCAGGTGTTATAAATATAGTCCTTGATGGTGATTTTAATGTTTGTTGGAAAAATTTGGGAAGAGGTATTAATAGTGGGATTGATAATTAAATTTTTTGCTATCTGGTCCTCTTTCTCATTGCCTTCGTTTCCTGCATGTGATGGAAATTGTATTTCATTGTTTCTTAGTAGATTCTGTATATCTTCCTTGATTCCTGATAACAGGGGATGGTTGGGATAAATTTACATTTTAAATTTATTGAATTCAGCCATTTTTAATCTGAATTTTTGTCAATTTTAAAGAAATTACAACTCTTTACTAGTAAACAAGAATATAAAATTAATTCCTAACCTATAAGAAATACATACACATATTAGTAACAACGAAAAATACATATTGATATTCTCTCATATAGAGTTATGTGTCTTTTCACTTGAAACTATTCACTTTTAATATTTATATTACTTATTATCAGCTGGCAATAATTTAAAAATAGCCAATAAAATATCTAATTTTATTAATGATTTAAACAGAAAAATTTCAAACTTACTATTATAGATGATATAAAACGGAGAATATGGAATATACTTCTGGATTACATTAGCCTTGAATATGAAAACAGATTATCAAAATCATATAACACTCAATTTAGAAAGTTAGATCAAAAATATCTCCAGAGTTGATAAACCAAAATATTTTTCCGATTTTTTGTCATTGGGCCATGAAACGAATTATGTATACAAATTAAAATTAAAACCACCAAATTGTTGAAATCAATTATATAATATATGGATTATATAATAATGTGATAATGGAGGTTGTACTGTAGCAACAGATAAAAGAGACTATCTACACAAAACAAAGCTACTTTTAAACGATACATCTACCCACAAAATATTTAAGAGATATTCTACATTAATAATAGATTTCAAATATAATAAACTTATTTAAAAACTCAAATCAAGAAATGAATTGGATAAGAATAAGGTTAAAAGAATTACTAATCTTCAACTCATTATGTCCAAAATTGTATTGCCTACCACCTAAAATATTTCCAGTTATTCAGATGACGAAGAATATAATGATAAAATCTCATGCATAATTTTTCTGACCTAGCATTTGAAACATTTAGGTTAGTATGGGAATAAAATTTGGTATGTATAGAATATAAAATAAAAATTAAAATAAATACAAAAACATCCCATATTACGATAATTAAAAATCAAGATTATATATTTATTACCGAGGTTTCAAAAAATTAATATATATGTTTTTTTTACGAAAACATAAGTTTTCTCTGCCATCGAATATTCTATCTAATGTTTTAATGTGATCCTAAAATCACCCTGTATTTATCAATAAAAAAATGGTTAAAAAAATTTAGATCGATAACTAATCCTCATCCAATTTGTTCATTGTTCGTTTCTACTATGACTGCATTTTCGTGGGTTGAACGGGTGCATGTTATGATTACGTTTCTGGAGGGTCACGGATGGAAAATGACATATAGGGTGGCGGTTCGTTCGTACGAACGTCGACTCTTTAATTTAGGTGTGTTAACGTATTTATTACTATTATTACGCTATAAATCTAATATATCCTTCATGCATTGTAATTTAATTTTAATTTATGGCTCTATGCAAGTCTGGAATATTGAAATACATTGAATAATATCAGTTTGTTTATTTTAATTAGGACACCACAAAAAACATTGACATTGAGTGTGTTTTTCCTTTCTTAAAATTTATTTCAGTCTATCTAATTTTATTTAATAAAGCGATAAAAACATTTTTAATACATTTATTTCACTATATCAAATTTTATTAAGCGGTAAAATAGAAACCAAAAAGTTTACATTCCTCTTTGAGGGTTATACCGAAAAATTTCATTTCCAAAACATTTTGAGTTTTTCAAAACTCTCAAGGAATCGTATGATAACTAGTTTTTTGGTTTTAAGCTTTTCTCACGTTTCAGACTTTCGAAAAAAAATACATTTTCACACAGAAGTTCTAAGCTCTCCTGTTAACTAGGTTTTGGTCACATTGAACAACATTTTTTTTCGCAATCTGTTGAAGATTTCCTTATATTTCATATAAAATAAATTGTTTCATTGATTATTTACATTGGAAAGTAAAAAATAACCTTGTATGAAAAAAAATGTCAAATATATACTGTTTTAACAAAACGATTTTATTATTACTATAAATAATATAATATTGAAAAAACAAAATTTAAAATCAGTGGGAACATTAATGTGTGTATTCTCGAGTATGCGTTTAAACAGGGTGGATTAGCGCTCATGCTTACATATACACATAGCATTGTCAGCATATTATTCCGTTGAATAGTCGAAATAACTGAGCATTCAAGCACTTTTAGAAACAATTCCAACAATCTCCTGATTCCTCTTTGGGATTTGTATTATTTCAAGGCACTATGAGGAGGAGATTAACTTCACATACTCTCTTAGTCACTTTTTATTATATTATTATTTTTATGCCCAACGTCATATTATCATTAGATATTTTGTTGTAATTTACTCCAATAGAAAATAGTTACTATAGAATAAAATGAATACTGCTGTAACAGCAGTCATTGACAAAAAGCTAAGTAAATAAAGTTTTCTAAAATATACCTTGTCCAGTGTAAATATAGGTGCACGTCACAGCTGTCAGAACGGGACTATGTTGCCAAGCATTTAAAATAGTTTTAGAATCTAGTAAATAACAGGTCGGCTGAAAAGTCCCCGGTCTATCATAGTAAAACACAATATTTTGACAAAATTCATTTTTTTTATTCAACATAGTTGCCTTCAAGGGCGATACAGCGATTATAGCGACCTTCCAACTTTTCGATGCCATTTTTGTAGTACTCCTTCGGTTTGTCCTCAAAATAGGCTTCAGTTTCGGCGATTACCTCAGTATCAGCCAAATTTTTTTCACGCGAGCATTCTCTTCAGGTCAGAGAAAAGGAAAAAGTCGCTGGGGGCTAGATCTGGAGAATACGGTGGGTGAGGAAGCAATTCGAAGCCCAATTCATGCAATTTTGCCATCGTTTTCGATGATTTGTGACACGGTGCATTGTCTTGATGAAACAACACTTTTTTCTTCTTCATATGGGGCCGTTTTTTCGCGATTTCGTTCTTCAATCGCTCCAATAATGCATAGTAATAGTCGCTGTTGATTGTTTTTCCTTTTTCCAAATAATCGATGAACAATATACCGTGTGTATCCCAAAAAACTGAGACCATAACTTTGCCAGCTGACTGTTGAGTCTTTCCACGCTTTGGTGGCGGTTCACCGGCCGCAGTCCACTCAGCTGACTGGCGATTGGACTCAGACGTGTAGTGATGGAGCCAAGTTTCATCCATAGTCACATATCGACGCAAAAAATCGAGTTTATTACGACTTAACAGCTGCAAAAACTGCTCAGAATCATCAATTCGTTGCTGTTTTTGGTCGATTGTGAGCACGCGCGGCACCCATTTCGCACAGAGCTTCCGCATACCCAAAAATTCGTGAACGTTATGTCCAACACGTTCCTTAGATATCTTTAGAGTGTCAGCTATCTCGATCATATTCACTTTACGGTCACTCAAAATCATTTTGTGGATTTTTTTGATATTCTCGTCGGTAACCACCTCTTTTGGGCGTCCACTGCGTTCACCGTCTTCGGTGCTCATTTCACCACGCTTGAATTTTGCGTACCAGTCAATGATTGTTGATTTTCCTAGCGCAGTGTCCGGAAACTCATTATCAAGCCAAGCTTTTGCTTCAACTGTATTTTTTTCCTTTCAAACAACAATATTTAATAAGCACACGAAATTCTTTTTTTTTCCATGTATTTGAAAATAACAAAAGTTGCTTCACTAAAAATGCAATATCTCACAAACTAATAGTCCGACAGCTGTCAAATTTTTACACGAATCTTTTGAAGGTTGATACTATCTAAAAATGAAATGGATTTAATTCTAGTGTCGTCATCTATAGGTCAGACCGGGGACTTTTCAACCGACCTGTTATTAAACGAATTTTCTCTAATATTCTTCTTTTTATTTGAGTACAAAATTAAGCTAGTTAGTTACGCAGATAAAAATCACAGATAATTAAAAAAATAAATCACGACTGCAGGTTACCATAAAAAAATTGCAGAAACTAGACAAGTCAATGTATTAAGCGAATATCAAAATTTCATTTCAGAAATCATTTTTGACCGCGGCAACACGGCGCAATTGTGCCAATATATAAAATATTTTAGCACAAGTTATTTTGAATTTTATTAGTCCAGGAGTTGTATTTGATATAAAATTAATTACGAAACCTTTCTTAACGAATTTATTTAGTTAAAGTTAGTTTATTCGACTTCTTAATACAATTATAATAAGTGTTCAATTTTATAAATCAAAAACTACACACTATCCTAAAGGTAGGATGTAATTATTATCCCGTATATACAGGGTGTTTCAAAAAAAGGTAACACCGTCTCTAGGATAGGTAAAAAACTGAAAAATAATTGGGGTTTGCTTAGTAAAATTTTTTTCTAACGCCATCCGTTTTCAAGATAAAAGGCGTTGAAGAAAATAAAAAATTACACATTTCTTACGATTTTGCCGAAACTACTGGCACCATTGCAATGAAATTTTATACGAATATGTTTTGGAAGCTGATATATCCCATGAATTTGTTTTTATAACTAACTCTCATAGAGGGCGCTAGTTACACGATTCATACAACGTATTATTCAACATAACTTTTTTAGGGTAGAACTTTAACATTAGTTTATACCAGGAGCGATTATTACTTCATAATTTTCAAATCAAAATATTCCGAAAACGGTACATAATATCGAGTTTTACCAAGAGTACCTTTTTGGTGTAGAATTAAACGATGTTTATGTTCACTTGGAGTTTTGACAAAAAAGTTATGTTGAATAATACGTTGTATGAATCGTGTAACTAGCGCCCTCTATGAGAGTTAGTTATAAAAACAAATTCATGGGATATATCAGCTTCCAAAACATATTCGTATAAAATTTCATTGCAATGGTGCCAGTAGTTTCGGCAAAATCGTAAGAAATGTGTAATTTTTCATTTTCTTCAACGCCCTTTATCTTGAAAACGGATGGCGTTAGAAAAAAATTTTACTAAGCAAACCCCAATTATTTTTCAGTTTTTTACCTATCCTAGAGACGGTGTTACCTTTTTTTGAAACACCCTGTATAAAGGACTTGTACTTATAAGTATTTTTAATCCTCTTATTTCTTTTTTGTGCCTTCGTTTTTCTCTGCTGAAACTATTTTAACCATTATATTTAGGTAAAAGTTTTAAAAATGCATTCTGATTATAAAATTGGTTACTGCCTTTTTTTTAATAAGTAAAAGTCGTCAAGACGAACGTTAAATTTTCGTGGAAGGTATGAAGGATGTAGACAAAAAACATTTAGTTACCAACATAAAATTAATATCCTTTGGAAATTGTAACTTCAATTACAACTATTGTTGAGGAATAAATAAATGAGCACGCAGTAAGTTGATTGATTGATATAGGATCATGTTGACAGAAAAAAAAATTCGTTTTTAAATTTTTTAACAAAAAAGTTACGTGACAATAACAAAAACTTACCAATCATTTTACCATGACAGTGAATATACAATCCGTCTAGTGGATTCCGAAAATGACATAATTAATTATATTCTTGGTTGGATTATCTATGACAATAGAAGCCTCTGATGACTGCTAACATTGAGGGGCAATACCTCGGAGAATAGTAATGATACAAATTGAAGCATTTATGGCGGGTTTCAAAATGATTATTGCCATTTCCAAGTTATTGTGTTACTAAATTGGTAAATTTCCATGGGACGAGCTTCGTTACGGTTAGAATTTGTCAAAATATTATTAATTTTATACATATATATTGATATGATTTAATTTTGTATATAATTTTATCTTTAAATTTATTTGCTCTATTTTATTGATTACTCAATATGATTTAATATTCTTATATGTTTTGGTTAGTTAATTTAGTTGAGATTTATGATTTAATATAGTTTAATAATATTATTAATTTTACTTTTATGTTTTATGTAGTTGGGTGCCTTATAAAAGTTTTTCAACTAGCTCAGTCAAATTATTTTATGATTGAATTTGAAATCCGACTCTTTATCTTGGGTAGGATTCAAGAGAAACTAAATATTTAAAAATTTGTATATAATACACTACAATTTAATTGTTATAATTGTTCATGAGTAAAACATACAAAAACTATTAATAGATTTCCATATGCTTATTACATTAAAATTATAAATGTCTAGATATGACAAAAATGAAAATGATGTACAAACAATGATCCACAGTAACAAACCGATAATATAAGTCTTTAATTATTGAACGTACCTTGTATCTTAAAGTCTTTTCGTAATATCGTCCACGTCAGGCGGAAATTACCGAAACACAGAGATCGGCTCCAACGGATTGTATTCACTTCGAACAGGATTCCAATATGGCTGCTGGCAGTGCTATGTGTGATGATGATGTAATGAAATCTTCTAAATTTAATGGTAATCTGGATCTATTGTCTCAAATTTACTGCTTTGGTAAATGATTTAATATTTTTAAAATACTTTTATGCACATATTTTTGATGTTAAATGTTTTAATTTAATATAAATTAACGTTTGATTAATGAAATTTTTTTAGTTACCAATCGACAACTTTGATGTCAATCAAGCCGGAACCAGAGTGATCAGAGAGCGAATAATTGATTTCCTGGCCTTTTTATAGTCTCGCCAGTTTTTGACAGGAATGATATAATTCTACCTTCAACTGTTTACCTTTTCAAAAAATAACCTAAATTTCCCAGTAATGAAGTAATGATTTTACATTTTAGAACATATCTTTGATAATATAAAGCTAGTTTATCTTCTTATATTTACAAAAAATCTATTTACATTATTTTTATTTCACTTTTTCCCTTTAAAATTTTGATTTGAAATAGGCTGTTTTTAGTGCTGTCAAATTCATTAAAATTTGAGTTAAAACTATAAATTACTCTTAAAATTACTCATAAATCTATTAAACTAATCCTATTTCAACTTTTAAATACTAATTTAAACTCTAAGAACTAAAATTTAAACTTTTAAGTGACTCTATTATTTGAACTATGTATACACTATTAGAAATCATGATTCAATTAAAAAAACTCTTGATATTACCAAAGATTAACAGCTTATAACTAATATAAAAACTTACTTAATTAACCTACATACATTATTGATTAAAGCGCATGCATACATCTATTTAAAAGACTCCTCTAAGAATCTCCTAGTGACAGTTGTCATACTATATTATTTTTGCCTTGTCCACAATAATACGTTTATACTAATTTAGAAATTATAGTTGAAATCTGCAAACATTAGGTGGTGCTACAGATCATAACAGGGCGAAATTTTTTTGAACATCTTTTTTTCCAGGGTTGACAGGTTGGGTTGTTAGTTTGAAATTGACAGACTGTCACTGTTCTTAACGGTAACTAGATATTGTTACTATGTCTAGTTTAAGGAAATAACACACGCTCTAGTTACAAAATAAAAACTTTATCCTGAAAATGTATATGTCTTATAGAGCAAGTTATTTAAATTATCCCCGTTGCTGAGCTCCATTATAATAACTAATGAGAAAGAAAATTTACCAAATTTTTAAAACGTAGTACTTTTTTATTTTACTGCTTAATTCTACTTGACAAATGGAAACAGAATACAGTATATTGAAATTATAATTGAAATTTTAATTTTTCAATAAGAATAACTCAGTAGAGATAAAAAAATAAATCCTAACGATGTTTCTATAGTAGCTTAGTGAACAAGATGATTTCAGTAAAATTTATGATGTGTCCGGTGGTACAACGATAAAAACCAAATTAAAAATTTTTCCTCCATAAATGCAGGCACATACTTGTCTGAAAATGGGATATTTTCCACGTCATAAACACCTTTCATGTTATACTATCACTAAATTAAAATGTCCTCTGTTTAATTAAAATTTAGCTACAAAGACGTACAGTAATTATAATGTCTAAAATATTTAATTTCTAACTTGGAAACTGTTCTACATGTGAAATATGTTCAAGCATATAGATAAATGCAATAAAAAAAAACTTTTCTAAGAAACATAATTTTACAGCTATAAAATAGCAAAATATAAGTTAAATTTCCTTCATAATACCCAATTTCGCTTATATTTTAACTAGATATTCTAAGTTAACTTATGGTTACCTTATGGTGACTTTCAGGGTCATGAAGGGGGCCTCGTTGATGGAGAAATTCGGGGTCCTTCAAGCGAACCTCCAACACACTAAGTTGGCTTCGGTGGAACTTAATGTGGTGGCCCTTCTGCAAGAACCGTGGATTAATTAAAGAAAATCGTGGGACTGGGAAGTCTTGGTGAGTTGATAAGAGACACTGCGAGGGGATTGAACAGACTCACGAATATGCCACACTGCAGAAAATTCTCTCCTAAACAAACAATACACGTTCTAAAGAAATATAACGGAGAATATGCAACTAACGGGAAAGAAACTATGGAAGAGTTACTTATGGTTCACTTCCCAGGTTCAGTATCTATTACATCACCCATGGAATATCCTGGATCACTGGGCCGTCTGCAATGGGCTTCTAGGGAAGACTGGAGAGTGGCGAGAACATTGAGACCTTTAAATCATATAAATCACCGGAACCAGGCGGAATTTATTCAATACATCTCCAAACAGGAGAGTATGCTTTGTATCACAGATTATGTCGGTTATTCAGAGAAAGTCTTCCTCTAGGATATATCCCCTATACCTAAAGAATTAGGGACGGCATTTTGGCAACAAGACTATGTCATCAACTCCACTTAACTAAATACTAAATACTTTATAAGGTCACGGTCAAAAGGGTGGATAAGAAAGAAACAAAAAAATCACTGGATTAACACGCCCAGACAAATGCTTGGAAAGAAATTTATAAAAGAAGTACTGAAAAAGTAGCTCATAATGAATAGGAATAAACTACGCATCACTACAAGATTACTAACGGGACCCACACCCACTAGAGAATACCTGAAATAGTTAGGGACAGCCTACTTGCAGACGGTGCAAAAAGAAACTGCGATATTGCGAGAGCCTGGATCACAGAAGGCAGCAAACCACCAACCAGCAAAGAACCTGTATGAAAGGGAATTAAATTTCTGTACAGGTCGTGGTTAAATACAGGAGCCCAAGGGGCTGATGTGTGACCCATGAACAGACGGCTCCTAGGAAAATCTCCTATATCTATCCTAGCAGAATGGTCGAGAAAATGATGTTGAAACAGCTAATTTGAAATATGTTTGTAAGCTTTGATACCAGGGAAATTTATTATGACTTTTATAAATATTTATGAGTGGAACTGGGTGATTAAAGTAAAGAATCTTTAATTCAGAAAACTGCGGATTTGACAGAACTTTTTAATTATACTATAGAAAAATATATAATAAGGAGATAATATGTGAAATTATCTAAGTGATTAAAATTTCTCTTAGTCAACTGTAGTAAACAGTGAGTGATTTTGTATGTGAGTTTTAGTGCCAAATTGCTTAATGTAGGAGAATTACTTTTGTTTAGTTTAAAAACAACATTCTTTTTTTTATTTTATTGGTTTGTTTTTCCAGATTCCCACTACAATTACCAAAATTCTTTCTCCCATTCCTGGCAAAAATATTGCTTTTACCGTCATTTTCGCTGAGCGGTAGAGCGCTGTATTTTTTTATCAAAGTTATTTTAAAAAACTTTAAATTTCTAAATCGATACTGGCAAAATGTAGCAAATTAATATTATGTTCCCTAAAATTATTTTATTTACTACACCATTCAAACTGAAGAGTCATATACATATACCAAGAAAATTTTAATTATATTAAGTATTAAAAAAACAATAACTAAAAACATTTAACCAAAATTTAACACAAATTTGATAAAAAGGCCAAATCCCTTAGCTTACATTCAAAGAAAGGCAGTATGTCGATCACCGACTAAATTAAAGTCTTTTCATAAACGTTGCCTTTTCAATTTCGTTTCAAAAAAAGGCAACGATTTTCATTCATCTTCTCGTCTTTTCAATCATACTAACGGAAATTAAATTTTCCATTTTAGAATCAGATTAATGTCAATAGCAAATATTACTGGAAGAAGTGTTGTTTCCTTAATTAAGATTATGTCCTAATTTAAAATTAACCACCCTAATATTGATTACAAATTAATCTAAAGGAAGAAAACAGAAATAATTATTTAACAACAATTACTTAAGTTTTCAGCAAAAAAACTCGACGAGAATTATGTTTATTCAAACTTGGAACACTTTTATAAAAACAAACTTTTACAAATGATTTATTAATACAAAACTTTCTAACAAAAGTCTTTTACAAAAGTAACATAAGTAACTGAAGTCTCTAACTAAAATATATTCATGTCTTTATATACTAATTAGTACGTGACAATAACTACTGTTTTAATAAAGGTTAAAAAACAAAATTATTATGTTACATCAAAATGCGCAATTAAAATATAGAAAAATAAAGGTATTAAATTACATCTGGGTAATATAAAAAAATAGTCTGTTATTCTAGAAACTGTAACTCGAGTTAACACCTATAAACCGACAGTAGTTCTAGTATTAATTCCAATTTATTTTTTAGCAGTTAGTCTGCTTATCACCAATAGGTAAACATAAAACGAGTTTCTAGTGTGCGATATATTTTACTTAGAAATACAGGGTGTTTCAAAAAAAGGTAACACTGTCTCTGGGATAGGTAAAAAACAGAAAAATCATTGGGGTTGGCTTAGTGAAATTTTTTTCTAACGCCATCCGTTTTCAAGATAAAGGGCGTTGAAGAAAATAAAAAATTACACATTTCTTACGATTTTGCCGAAACTACTGGCACCATTGCAATGAAATTTTATACGAATATGTTTTGGAAGCTGATATTATATCCCATGAATTTGTTTTTATAACTAACTCTCATAGAGGGCGCTAGTTACACGATTCATACAACGTATTATTCAACATAACTTTTTTTAGGGTAGAATTATTAGTCAAAACTCTAAGTGAACATGAACATCGTTTAATTCTACACCAAAAAGGTACTCTTGGTAAAACTCGATATTATGTACCGTTTTCGGAATATTTTGTTGACTTATTGTCATAACAATCAATAAATGTCAATTTTACATGGCAAACTTAGAGAAAAGCGAACTTTATCATTAGTTTATACCAGGAGCGATTATTACTTCATAATTTTCAAATCAAAATATTCCGAAAACGGTACATAATATCGAGTTTTACCAAGAGTACCTTTTTGGTGTAGAATTAAACGATGTTCATGTTCACTTAGAGTTTTGACTAATAATTCTACCCTAAAAAAAGTTATGTTGAATAATACGTTGTATGAATCGTGTAACTTGCGCCCTCTATGAGAGTTAGTTATAAAAACAAATTCATGGGATATATCAGCTTCCAAAACATATTCGTATAAAATTTCATTGCAATGGTGCCAGTAGTTTTGGCAAAATCGTAAGAAATGTGTAATTTTTCATTTTCTTCAACGCCCTTTATCTTGAAAACGGATGGCGTTAAAAAAAAATTTTACTAAGCAAACCCCAATTATTTTTCTGTTTTTACCTATCCTAGAGACGGTGTTACCTTTTTTTGAAACACCCTGTATACAGGTAAAATTTAAATTAAATTACACCTCAAAAAAAGTTCAACACTCCAACACTGTTCATGAATTTATTCTGGAGGAATAAAGAACAAATTAAATTAAAGAAAGTGGGAAACTGTAACTTTATCTTATAGTTAGTGAAATGTAATTAGGAACTTTTAAAATTATTCCATATTATTCTTAGCTAAGACTGCACACTCCATATCCAACTTCAACTAAAGAATCCTCAGTAAGTTTCTTATTACATTACTAGCTTTGAGCAATTGTCAGTAAATGGAATTAATTATGTTTTAAACGATTAAGTACTTACTTATTTTGTGATCAATTTAATATGCAGAAAATGATATTATATGTTTGTTATTAAAGTTATTTAACGCTATTAGCCAACAAATTTTAATTGGTCAACTTGTATGCCTATATTTCAAATCAAAGGTGTACTTATTAATGAAAACCTGTATATTTTCCAGAAACAAACACTTATCTGTTTTTTTATACATTCTATATCATTTATGAATTCTTTGACCTTTTAATATTAAAATACTTTTGTTAGATTTTAATTGCGCTCGGTAAAATTAATTAATTTTGATCGTATGCTACGAGCAATATAATTATAGATTAAATGTCAGGTTATATCTACATTACTTACAACGTACCCTACCAATTAAGTTGATAATGTTTTAGAAGCTAACTGCATGAGTTGCTATTATGATATGATATCATTGTCTAACATAATATAACCGACATTAAAAGGTATTTTCACTAAAATATGTATTATTACAAGCCGGCAGCAAATGAAATATTTCCAGAGAAGTGCGTGAATCTTGTAGTAAAACATACAATGAATGAGAATGCTAGAGCGCAGATATATATTAAGGGATTTGTTTTAGTTCATTTATATTATCTTTTTACATTTTTAGCAAATATAAAAAAATTAAGTAAAGTACGTTTCACAATAAATCGTTGACTTGGTACCTGCTCTTAACTGCTCTTAAGGGATTACTAATAAAAGGTGGTTAATATTTCTTCGAACATTTACAGAAAGGTATTATTTATTTTTGTCCAGGAAGATATATACGTATACGTATACGTAAGTTTCAACAGTTTTGTTTAATTTCAATTAATAAATAAACTTAAAATTTGTTTGTTTGTTTTTAAAAAATTTCGTGATTTTTTTTACAAAATAAATTTAAGTTTTAGTAAATGTTACTAAGTTTTATTTAAATCTATTTTGAAAACCGGATTACGGATCTGTTAATGTTTACTGTACAGTGAGAAATTTATAACCTTTCATTACTAATCCCCTAAGGTCAGGTACCGGAGTCAACGAATTATTGTGAAACGTACTTTAAAACAAAAAATTCAAGTTGTACTAAAATTAATGTGCATCAGTGGGTAACAATTTTAAAGTATAGACCTAAATTTAAAAATAATTTTTAGTTTATATTTAGATTTATACATTCAGGAAACAAAAATCATATTAGCAAGTCCATTTTATTCTTCATATTACTATAACTCCAAATACTTTAGAAACCTAATCGGTCATAGGCTCAAAAAATGCAAGATCTGGTTACTTATGTCATTAATTTGACAAACAAATTCCTAAAATTGCATACTAAATTTTACACCATATTCCTTGAAATATTTAGTTTTTAGTAAATTCAGTTTTCTATGATTGAATTCAATACTTCCTTTTCACTCAACAATTGGCATTAATTCCAAAAGGTAATATAGTCCTTTCTCAAGAGTAACTTTGTCTCTCTTTAAAAGATATTAATACACAGATTATAAGGCAGTCGTGGAAATAGGACGATTTGTTAGAACAGTTTCACAGCTTCAGCAAGTGCCTTTGAAGGAGATGGACATTTAATATATCAATCCGTGAAAAAAAAACAAGTTGTTTTTAAAGGTGCTATAAGGACTCTAACAAAAGCTGACAAGAAAACAACTCGGGATCTTCGACACCTGAATTGCACCAATAGTTGCGAAGCCAAGAAACACCTATGTTGAAACCATTACAGTAATTCATGCAAGTTTGCAAACACTTCCACTATTTGATAAAAACTAAACTAAACTCAGATTCACACGGCTGGTGTATATGGCAGAAAGCCAAGGACAAAAGCTTAGGGAAGTAAGCGACTTATTTCAAGCAGAAATTGCCACTATACAATATTACGCTACGAAACTTATTATTTGAAAGGTGATGAACTAGTTCAAAGATTGTCTGGGTAGCGGGGTACAGAGGAATCCGGGGCAAATGGGAAACCTGAAAAGTTAGCCCGGAGAGGTGCAAACACCCCATTGATAGTACCTGAATCCGTCCTTGGAATCGCAAATACACTTAACAAATAATCCATAAGAAAATAGGTATACAGAAAGTCTCTTGAGTGGAGGGTACACCCAGACGTGATAGTTGAACTGTTAGCCGGACACTATAGGCTCAATATGTACATGACCATTATTGTCCAGACGGATAGACCTTATGCAGACTGTCAGGAAGAGGTGGAAACCGCAATTCATGTCTGTGAAAACCTGGAAAGACTGCGGTTTCTAATAATTGGAGAGGAAAAACAGGAAACAACAGGCTATGTGAAATAGAAACTTTCCAAAACTGTGCTCTTTAGGGGTTAAATTACTTTATTAATTGCCCATTATTGAACAAATATTATTCAAAAATTACCCTGAAGCAGTTCTTCAAAAAACTCAGCCAGGATGGATTGAAATAAATAATTCGCCGTTCATTCAGAATACGAAATATTTTGCAATTTTTTATTAAGTACTTTATTGTCGGATATTTATGGGTTTCAGGCAGATGAAAGAAATTCCAAGTATAAAAATTCTTTCTCCTTAAGGAATCTTGTTTACACCGATCAGACGGTACATCAAGAATTTTAGTTGGGGGGTTTCTCTAAATAAACGTCTATCGACTAGGATTTTTAGACAACAAAGGCCACTTTCAACCTCTCAAAGTTTATAAATCCTAATTTACTTAAATTTCTATTCACCAAGCGTAAAATGTCCATGTCAGAATGGTAATCTTCATCAACTATTTACAGTATATTAATCTTCTTACTAGTTTTGACCTGAATAAACCGGAGATGAAATTTCTCTCCTATCCTGAATCGGAAGAAGTAAAGTTTTAAAACCAACCCAAGTAACAGATTGGCAGCATAAGTAATGTTTGAACAATAAACTGCCCATTAATCAGGTGCGGTTAAAAAACCAACAACAAGGCCGTACACCAAGAAAGGAGTAAATATTTGAATACAAACAGGTACGACGTACAAATAAGAGATAATAAAAAATACCTTAAGCATGGAAAATGAATTGCAAAATCACGACTGAGATAAAACACAGTACATTTAAAAATATTTTGCATTTTTATTTGCATCGCAACAATTTACAGTTTTTTTTTATTTAAAATTTCAGTTTAGTCGTTACTTGTACTCCAAATCGTATTTTTACATTTAATGCAGATCTTAAATTGCGAGAAGCTTCATTAAAATCACATTTAGGACGAATCTGTCGTTGATATATACTTCTATGAATATGTAAAAACGCTTTAGCATCAAAGCAAACGATGAAAATCATGCTGAAATAACATTTCAATTGGGTCACAAGAACGGTTTCTATGCAGACTCATTTGTAGGGGTAGGCAGATGCTTGCAAAAATTATAATTATGCTCGAATAATAAGAATATTATTACAATATTGTTATTGTAACAAGGAAGTGTAAATCATTACTTATCATTTATTTGTTGGTTTAAACAATCTTTTGTTATATATTCATTAAGTAGAATACAGTAAAGGTTTAAAGTAACCTAGTCACAGAGCGTGTAAGATGGTAAGGGTGCGTAATAAATTGAAGAACAAAATTATTAAAACCGGTTTATACAATTTTTATTGTCAAATATTGAACTACAATCTTATTCTAAGTTTAATCTATTCTTAGAATGCAAGGAATAATGGCTGACATGCGCTTGCTTTGTGACACACAATCTCTGCAAGTTGGGTTCCATATGGAAATGGCGACTCTGAGTTCTTTCTCTAGTTGAATCTTATTATGATATTTGGATTTTAACGAAGCAACAGTAAAATTTCCTGTTTCACAAAGATAGGAAATCTAACAAAATCTGTATAGCTTTGGATTTTATTACTGATAAGTCATTTGAGGTTTACCATTAGGTTTACTGTCAAACTGATTTATTATAAAATCAATTCCAATTGGACAAATTGATATCTTCTTCTGCAAAAATAATATATCGTCAAAAAATCATACCCAGGTTTTTTAAACACTCCTTTATGGTTTTTAACATTACAATTTTATGATCCTCTTCTGATGGAGAATCCTTAATAATTCCACACAATGTGGGAAACATATCAAAGCAGTTTTTTTAAGTTATTTCATAATTGCATTTTTTACAAAAAGATTTAATCTTTTTACTCAAATCAACTACATTCAAGTTTTTTTTTGAGTGGAAATTAAAGCGTTTTAATTTAGATACAAAAAAAAGAAAGTTTCATAAAAAATATTAACTAGTCGCAAAATACTGCTGAGCGCTTTTATACTTCTTCTTTCAAAACTACTGCTATTTCACTTTCCAGTTCGTAGATACGCATGACAACTTTACCACGTGATAACCATCTGGATGAAGAATGAAACAACCAAGATTCCCCCATATAAAATGCAAAGAAAATCCTACTTTTTATGTAGTTAACTACTTCAATAACTAGTTTCAAACGAATATTTAGACCAGGGCTTAGAGACTTGCACGCTAAAGCTTTCCGATGAATCAAGCAATGTGCCTAAATAATATCTGAGGATTCCTTCTTCGCAAGCGCTTGCAAACTATTGTACTTATTCGCTATCATTATTTGTGATTCCGAATAATCCATTGACTGTAGTTCTTCCTGCAATAAGTTGGCAAAAAAGTATTTCTTCACATATTATGGTACTCTTAAAGAATCTGATGTAAAACATTGGGATTCATTATTGAAGTCAGTCGATTCAACAAATAGCAAATACAGCAAATAGCAAATAATTTTCAAATTAGCTGATATCGAAGTATACAGTGTTTCTAATCCGATTCAGCCTGGACTAAATACAAAATTCATTCACTATCAATATTATAGCAGTAAACCAAATCCTCTTCCTGACCAAAATTGTGAATTAAAAACGGTTCATCTTTTGTTCTAAATGGTTGATAGAAATTCCATATTCCAATAATTTCTTGATTTTGTGTGGAACCAAACAATTTTTTTTGGTAAAACCCAAATCTCCAGCTGTGGGTATATTTGACTATTATGAGCATAAACTTTAATCATAAACTATTTAAAATTAATATTTTTAAGTGGTGATTGATACAATAACTTTTAAATAAGTATATTTTTTTGCTTGTGCAATAAAAACATAACATTTTTTATAAATAGATAGTAAACAATGTTATCATTATAAGAAATTTTCCATTATAAAATTATCAATAAAAAAAAAACAAAAAAATAGCCAGTCTTTTACATAAATAAACAGCTATTGATTTTGTGAATAACGCCATCAATTATCATAAGCCCACCAAATTGAATGTTATCGGAGCATGGAGCTATTTACATTAATACTACTAATCATTGCTATGAACTTATCTGCACATACAACTTTTGGAGCAAATCATTATTTATTATCCACTTTTAATTAAATGATTTACCTAGTTATAAATAGAACGTTGTGAAATATAACTTTAAAATTGGTTTCCAAGGGTTTCCAGTAAATAACGACTTTTTATACATTTAAATATAAACTAATTTATTTTCTAAAACTTAAATTTATTAAAAAGTAACATAGACAAGCTTGTAATTTTTTTGCAGCTAACATGGCACATATTTTATAATTCACAACAATATTTGTAATCACTTTTAATAAAATTTCTTCAGAAAACTGAATAAAAAACTTAAAATAAATGTCACAGAATTTTAGTGATGGACAAAAAGTGTTTGTTACTAGTTTAAGCCTAAAAAGGAGCCCAGCATCAGGCTAAGTGTAAAATTAAAAATATAAAGTTGCAAGCAGTGCTGTAGGAGACAGTGTAAATAAAAACAAGTAAAGCATTAACAATGAACGAGTGTAAAATAACAAAACCAACAGATTAAAATGAATTAGAATTTGAACTTTTACCCCTAACCCTTATACTGGAGGGTGAAAGTTGGTACCAAACTTCCGAAAATTTTGATGGTAGAGATCCGAAAACTGGAGGTCCATGTTATAAATAATAACACCAAAAAAAACATAAAAAATAATGGACAGCATAAAAAATACCCTAATATAAGATAAGAAATTAAATTTAATAAAAATAGTATATTACACGGCCGAAAGTTGAATTTTTGGGAGGACCGAGATTTCAACGTTTGGCCCATTTACGTGTGTACTTCTCAAGGGAGTAAAAGTTAAAATTTCAATCCTGCTATTGGGGACGAAAGTACCTACGTACTTTCAACAAGCTATGAGGAAAAATTGTTTACACATCGCGAGCCAAAAATTGACATCTCGGTCAATACCTCTGTTAAAACGCGTGTCCTGGTCACAAAACCATTGTATAACAAAAAAGTAATAATTAATAAATGGATTTTTAAGATCAATCGCAAGAGAGGTTAAACATTTTTCGTGCACCCACTCGCTAATTGAGTCCACAGTCCATGCCTATAGGTATAAATAGCGGAAATCGCTACGAACTACGTGCTACGAGCTACGGTTATAGTATTTCGCAACTTGAGTTATTTAAGGCTTATAGATTTGTGACTGAGCATGTAGAGTTAGAAACTTTACACGAGATATGATTATTTTTTGACTGCGCTAACCACGTGGTCTCCTATTTAGAAACATTTTACATGGAAATGTTTTTTGTTGGATTTAAATATTCAATTACGCTACAACTCGAACACTGTATTCCACAGGAACGATTGTCTTTATTTAATGAAAATTTAAATTAAAAACAAGAACATTATTTTAAAAATCTTTTTTGTAAAAGAATTTTTTAATTTTACTTAGCATTCACAAATGCGATTAAAAAATGAATAACAAAATCAACATTTGGACCACTTGAAGAGGGTCAAAGTTAGTTGACTGACCAAAGCTTTTGGCTTTATGTTGCTTCATTCAGAAGCGTCATTTAAGGATTAAACTGCCTTCTTTGTCGACGATTTAATCATACACCGCATCAGTTAGCTTCAAGGGTAATACATTGTCCTTTCTTTGTAAGTTAGTTTAGGCAGGTAAAACAACAACAAGTAATTGTTGCAAAAATAATTAACATTAAGTCTTTAAAATTAGCGTTTCTTTTTTATTTGCATAGAAAAACAGAATTGATTTGAAAAATATATAACAAATTCTGTGGATAACAAGAAAAGTTAAGTTTTTGATATTGAAAGTTGAACATAATAATTTACATGAAATTCCTAATAATAAAAAGTGGCTCCTAAAAAACTTATAAAATCTTAAGGGAATTACAGCACCGGTCATATTGTTCGATCCGGAATATCTCAGAAACTATTTAATAAAAATAATTGAAATTTTGGGAAATTAAATTAGACAAGATTATCTAGGGCATCAAGGAGAGACATTACAAAAAAAGATTAACAATTCCAAGAAAAAAAATCGAGAGGCAGTAAATATTAAAATTTTTTAATTTCCATCCTTGAGGCCCTAGATAATGACATTTTAAATATGGTCCCCGATTTTTAATCCTCTAAGATTACTCATCGAATTTTTATCACTGAAATTTCCTTTCCGTTTGATGGCGCCCTCAGACGTATTTGGTGTAAATTAAACATCGTAACCCTTGTTCCAGTCATTAGAGGTGGAAACAGTGAACCTTGTTACTTGTGTTGAGTGTTAGTTACTGTGGTTAGTTTCGACTGAATAAAGTTTTTGGTATAATAGAATGGGTAATAGGAAAAATATTAGGAAGATAAAGTACGCTGTTTACAAGACACGTGGTATATTATATTAGAAGTAAATTTATTATGATTTCTTTAAATATTTTTACACAAACCGTAAGAATTTAATTAATATAAAGCTTTTTTTGAACGGTAAATATTCTAATACATAATTTATTTATTAGAAATTTTATTTAAAAACAATACAATATTTTCCATATTATAAGATATCTTAGGACAACTGTATTCGAATTTTATGATACAATTTTTGGTTAAGGTTACTTGATTTCATTGATAGTTAATTGCAAAGTAAAAATAAAGTAAATGAACATTTAAAAAAATAGGACATATGAATATGTGGATTTGACTACAATAGCTACTTCTTCAGAATAATTTTAAAATTCTCTAATCCTTTTTTATATTATTAGAGCAAGTCTTAAACGTTGGCGAAGAACACCAGGTCATCCAGAAGATATGCCAGATGTATCTACTAAAAACATTGTTGATGATATAACTGACAATGTGTTAGAACAAAGCCAAATAGAAAATTTTGTTGAACACTGCCCTTTAAAAGTTCCAAGACAACCTGTATTTAAGCTGAAGGGACAAAGACTAATAAATATTAATTATTTTTGGGAACATTTTTTCAGAGAGTAAAGTACCCCAAAAAATCAAAATTATTCACCATCACAATACCTACTTCCTATCTATTATACATACATACTATAACGGGATGTATATTTGAGAGAAAGTAAAAACCTACCTATAGCATTTCAGAACAAATTGGCAAGAAGCAGTAAATTTTGAAATTGACAATCATAATTAGCAAATATGAAAATCATTTACATATTGTCAAACAATTTAAATTTTCTGGTTCTTTTTATTGATTTTTAAGTAGAAATTATACGATAATTTTTATAATAAATTTTTTCTCAGAAATACGAATATACTTTTTTTTAGGGAGAAAATCTGAAAAAAATATCAAAAGCAGTCTTAACGATGAAAATTTTTGAGTAATATGTATTTAAAGTGTAATTAGGTTTCTAGGAATTTAAGGATTTTAATATATAATACTTCTCGACATTTTTCAGAGATATGTTAACCTTTTTTTACTTTCTCTCTTTGATGTCCTCGATAATTTTGCTCAATTAATTTCCCCAAATTTCTATTATTGCCATCAAATAGTTTTTGAGATATTTATGAAAGAAAAATAGGAGCGATGCAGTGTCCTAATGATTAAATTCTTGACTGGGCGGTGTATTTACTATAAAATCCTGAATCTAAACTGAAAAGTTTTAACTACAGACCACCGACCCATAAGTAGATAATATTATGAATCTATATGTGCATACGTCGCCCGTACCTAAGCCCATCTCTAATTTCCTACCCACCCAAAATTCTAGCCCATGGACTTATTAATTGTAATCTACGTCAGCATTTGAAATATCTCGGTGCATCTCTGTTCGAACTTTGAGGGTGCTTCCAACACTGAATTTACGGACGGGTGCTGTACTCGCCTTAAATATTTTAAATAACTTTTTGGCTATTTTTTATAATATATAGTGCACTTTATTATTGATTATTATTTATTATTTTTGATTGCCATGCATATTACAATCAACAATGAATATATACCTACTGAAGTTAAATGGTTTAAATTGTAAAACATCGGCTGGATATATGGAATAACAAAAATTTAGGATCAAAATTTACGACCCTAATGTGGTAGGCATATGCTATTATTTGTACTGACTTATTTATTGTACTTATGATGCTAGTTTCCTTTATGTTAATATCCATTTATATATTGAACAGTACAGCAGATAATCCATCCCCTTGTATTTAGATGGTCTACTTTCAGTTAAAACAGATGCTTCTGAATATTTCATTGTAATTTCTACCAACTTTAACATCTTTTCAGGTATTGTTATTTTATGCATGTTCTCTTCTGTTTAAACTATCAAATGCTTGTTTGAAATAAACAGTATCTCGTAATATTTTTCTACTATTTGGTTTAGAATTTGTATAAGTATCGATTGTAAAGCTTCCCTGTCGAAACCCGTATAAGTATTCCCCAAATTTTTTCTCGGTGTATTCTTTCAATTTTTTTTGTAATAAAAGTGGTGGTAAGCAGAGAGATTCCTATGAAATTAGCACATACCATGGGATCCCCTTTCTTTAGGTATTATGCGTACCTATTGTGGTCTAGTTCTTTGGCATAATTTCTGTATCCCATATTTGCCTTATTAATTATTCATGTATCGCTATTGTCAGTTTGGCTCCTCCGTATATTTCGGCAACCTCCTCTTTTAATGAAGTTCCTTTCTTTATTATTTATTTTATTGTTGTTATTAATACTTTCATTTGCCTTTACTCGTTTTACTTATTTTCTCCCTTATAACCATTGCTTGTAACTGTTTTAGGAGGTCATCAATCATATTTGATATATGGATGATTTACAGTAGAAAAAATTGACTTTTACCCTGACGTCATACCTCGGAAAATGAATTTATTAGACAAGTGTACACTTGAATCGCTGAAACACCTTTTCTATGTGCTGTCCTTTTCTATAAATATCAAACGATAATATTAAATTATAAACTGTTGTCTTCTCTATCCTATTCGTATGCTTACATACAATGACGCACGGGTAATCTTTCAGCGTTTCAAGTGTACATAATTGTTTGATGTGTTTTAATTTTTTTACTATACTTCGGTTTATATCAATCAATCAATCAATCTGATCCAAGAGATTTTATTTAGAATAACAATTATTAATTATTATATTTTAAGCTCTGGTGAATTCTATATAATATCCTAAATTAAGGAGTAAAGATTGGCACATGTTAAAAACTGTTGGTTAATAATTATTTGATTTTCTCCACAAATATTGTATAATTTTTAACAAAAATAAATGCGTTTTACTTATGCTATAAAAAACTAAATATTTTTCGAGTTATAATGCAAAATATTCGTAATATTCCCCCATGTAAATATTTTAAATCATTTAAGATAATTAATCTTCGGCTTCTAAAAAATATCTTAATAAATTAATGAGTTGATGTACAGGTAGGGTAATTTTGTATTCGGTATAACGTACTGCAACCTTTACAATTTGCTCCTACTATATTATGTATGTAAAAAATAAACCATTTAATGAAAATTAACAAACAAATCTTTATGGTAGAACATACGTAACAAAAAATCCAACATCAAATATCTTAAAAATCCATAATACCTCCATACATTTCAAACCAAACATGTTAAATTCTTATGTAATTATGGTATAGTAGTTATTCACAGATTATATCTGAGTAACAGAAATCTTTAATTGGACGAAATTAGGTCAGAGATTTAATGAACGATAAATGGTTTCACTTTAGATCGAGTGTTAGTCAATACCAAAATAATCTCTATTAGTTAGACGGACATGGTTATTGAACTAATTATTGGGCTATTTGGGACGAAAACGGTCCAATTAACCACAAAGCACGTCCTTATCGTACACACATTGAGATGAAAAGCTTAGAACTTTAAGGTGTTAATAGATGGGATTGGCCTGCAAGAGCACCAAATATAAATGGCAATATTGGAACCGCAATATCATTACGCGATCCAGGAGAAATTATTGAATTCTATCAGATAAGCCATTTGTTGTCTTTTTATTGCATTTTTTAGGTTTTGGCTTTATGCTGTACAGGATCAAAAAAATGAAATATTATAATTTAACAAAACATTTATAAAATAATAATTATTTTTAGCACTTACTGGATATTTCAATTTAAAAATTATACCAAGATGACCAACCATTTTATATGCTATTTTTTGGTTCAGAAATACACAACAAATGATCCACAACAAATAGGTGTACACATTTAATTTTTTTAATTAACTCAGAATTTGGAAAATTTTGATGTATGATAAATTTAATGTTTACACTATTTTAGTGTGATATGTAGACGTTCAGTAGCATGTATATTTGAAAATTTAATTTTCTAGTTATCTCATTCTTATCTATGATCAATTAAGTCGGCTCTATACATATATATTGAGACGAAGTAATATTATTAGAAAATTATTCATAAAATAAATAATTCATTTATGTAAAAAATATGTATAATGATGATCAATTCAAAAACAAAATCACTATAAAGTCAATTGAAATTGAATAAAAAAAAGATCACATTTCATAATAAAACAGAAAAAATTAATCAACACTAATTAATTAAAACTAAATAAATATCCAACAAGTAACAAACATAAAAATAATCAAACTTAATAAATTATAAAAAATATTGAACATTAGAAATGATTGTTGTAAATATTATGTAAAAAAATTGTTTGTAAAATATAAGTAGTTAGATAGAAATAAGCAAATTAAGGAATAGTTCTTTCTAAATGGTCATATTGAGAGAGGGATCTCAATCTTTACGTAAAAGAACCAGTCAGGAAGAATTGTGGACATTCAAGCCTCATTTTAAAAACATTCAACAAACATTTAAGATTTAATTTTAAAAACATTCACGATTCATTTTCTAAACATTCAACAAACATTCAAGATTTAGTTTTAAAAAGATTCAAGACTCATTTTCAAAACATTCAACAACAGTTATTAAAAAACATTCAACTAATTTCCGTTTTTAAAAAAGACTTTGATTAGTCATAAATTTTATTAACTTTATAAGTTAACATTCTTCGACTTTGAATAGAAAATAGGTTTGTTGAATCAAGCAGAATCACTTTATAATCCAAATAATAGTTCCAAATTTAATTTTAATGATACAACAGTTAGTATCAAAAATAAGAAGTTTGACTTACCTTTATCTAAAATAATCCTAGTGTAAAACAAATTTTTAACACATCACTTGTAAAAAGGGAGTCTCATCAACCAATAAATTGTATAAATAAATCCACGAGTGAATAATAATAAATTCCTACATCGTAAGAGGTTCTGTTTTAATTAAACCACTGAAGTTTTCAATCTTACGTGATTCTACAAGAGAAGATAGGCTACCAGTTTCCACGTTCGACAGCAGAGATCTACCCCAACGACATCTGTATAAGAGCGGCGAACACTCCAGAGACAGAGTTATAAAAGGTACCGTTATTTAATTTGTATTAAGTGTGCGTATGAACTGTTTTAAAGCGATAATAGCTATTTGCCGCTGGAGAACATTTATACGACTTTATTGTAAAGATTTTTGAATTTCCTTCCAATAGAAAATTTATAATTTTGTTTGAGTATAAATCTATGGTAAAACCTGTACGACCTGAGGTATAATTTTTCGATAAACGATAGTATTTATTTTTGAATTAAACAAACGAGCGCAGAAACATTTAATTTTATTTGAGCTAGTCATCATCATACATATTATTTAGGGGCTAAGAACATTATTCAAATAAAAAACTTTAACAATTGTCAATTGTCCATTGTCCAACACTACAACATTCTTTGATCCGTTTTTCGGCAAATAAGGGATCAATTGATCTTTAAACCAGGCTTCAAAGCCTTCTGCGTCCATTTCGTCGTGGTAATCGTCTGCACCTTTCTTTGCCAGAAAAGTTTTTTCTGCACCCTCAAGAAAACCGTCTTTCCAGCCTGCATGAAGAAGAACAAATCTCGGTCCTCGTGAACTTAGAGCCTTCAGTCCTGTTGTCAGTCCTTTGACAAATGCATCTCGGGCATTTTTTATGGTAGTGTCTTTCCATTCAAAATTTACACTGTGGCCCACATTAATCCATGACTCGTCCAGATATATTACGTTATATCCTTCTTCGCGGAACTTCTTCACTAATCTTAAATATTTGTGCCTCCAGGCGATTATATCAGCTCTTTCTATTAGAATCGAGTCTCTTCCTCTCTTTCCATAAACAAACCCCATATCGTTAAGCAAGCGTCTTAGCGTACTTTTAGAAAAATTTGGTGCATTTTCGTCTGAATTTATTTTAGCAAGAACTTTTGCCAATGTTGCTGGAATATTTTCGGAGTAGAATTCATGCACAGCTTTTCGTATTTGCGATTGGATACCTTCATCGTAGGTGATCAGTCT
This sequence comes from Ophraella communa, assembly GCA_035357415.1. Taxonomy (NCBI): domain Eukaryota; kingdom Metazoa; phylum Arthropoda; class Insecta; order Coleoptera; family Chrysomelidae; genus Ophraella; species Ophraella communa. The sequence continues at coordinate 29,655,998 of CM068982.1, read as the reverse complement.
TGAATTCGACTGGCTGCTGTTCCGTCTTCGTTTTTTTGGCGATATCAAAGGTCCAGTAGCGGCTTCGCTTTTCAGATTATACACTGTTTTCACACTAAGGCCAGTCATTTCAGAAATCAGTTCTATTTTCGCTGTCACACTTTTGTCATCTTTTGTATTCAACGTATACGTTAAAATATTCAATAAAAGCCTCTTGGTTTGACGATGAAGATTTTCACCTTGTTTAAATTTTTCAAACGGTGCTGCTAACTGTTGTTTCAATAATGTCCTTTCGTTTATCAGCAGAAACAGATAGGTACCTGCCTATGTTATTACTTACCTGTACATTTACTTACCTCAACACTCCAGGAATATTACATAACGGTTTACGAGGATCAAGGGATCATAGAGGTAAAAATAATTAGCATCTTTTTAATTAAATAATATTTTCACTGGCAATAGGATTAGGGTTTGTCTAAAAGATTTAGTAGAGACCTAAATAATCCATCAAGTGATCAGGTATATATTGATTACAATCTACATAAATAGATTTGAATTCCATTTTTTAATAATATTTATTATATAGAATACATCTGTTTTGCAAAATTCATAATAAAACGTTTCTACGAAAATAAATTGGCTGAGTTAATTGTGGTTCAAGCGGCAACAGTGTTGAATATTCGCCCATAAGATTTAAATTGGCCTACGCCGGCCACGATGCATAATAACTGTGACCCGCTCTATAGTAGGTAATCTCGGTCTCAGAAGGACGTATTATGGGCCAAATATGGCTTATGTGCTGTGGGGCTACCCACTCTAATTACAGATAAAGATAGACTGTAATTGACGTTAAATAAAGCCATATACTGAATTTATTTTAATCTGTAATTATAATTACATATAAATATAATTATAAAGACACAACAAAACTATTGTAAAAATACACGAATTATATGGCTATGGACAACAAAAGTCTGATCCCCTCAAATTAAAAATTCCTTGTTCTTAAAAATAATCGTGAAATGTATAAACGTGCTTGAATTTTGTGAAGTATTTTAAAAAATACAATGCACAAAAGGTGAATTTTTTAATTATCTTTGTTGATAAATTCTTTAACATAACCCATTGCATTCAAAATTCCCAACTTTAATAAACTAATGTCTCTCATTCATTCCGTCAAACGTGTTAGATCGTACATTATAAGAATGTCTTTGAGAAATCGGTCGCAATTTCACATTCTATTCGGTATATAACGAGAGCGATCCAATTTCCCAATCGACACTGAATGCCAGAAAACGAATTGGAATGAAGTTCTCGGAACTCCTATTATTTACCAAAATGGACTTACGTCTTTTCCGGCATGCATTTTAACATATTCAACCGCAGTCTCAATAGCAAATAGATATCACATATAGATAAAATCTAAGAAGTGATTCGCAAGAGAATATCACTTTAGGTATAGTTTTTAGAACTAAGTTAAAATAAATTAAATGTATATAAATTGATGAACGTTGTTGGTATACCTGTAAATTAGATGTTATTCAGGATGAGATCAAATAAACGGTAAATTAGTTGTTAACATCAAAACCCATGATCCTGCAAGACCTGCATTTATTGGTTATTTACATTTACCAAGAAGCTTCATCCTATGTCTATCCCAATTATTATGTTAAATCTCTTCAATTTAAAGATATTAATTTACTATTTAAATTCCAGGAACTAAAATCCATTATAATTTCCGTTATTTCAAAACGGTACTTTGTACAAAAAATATATTGGTTTGTTGATTAAAACTTTAAAGAAAATCCATTAGTCTTAAAAATATTATTACTATTAATTATGCGCCAAGGTAGCTTTGCTTTTCGGTCTTTAATGCACCTCAACAATAATAACTCACTTTTCTACCGTGACTCATAAAGCATTGTTTTCACTACTGCCATTATATATCCAGTAATTTTTGTTTCGATTTGATAATAAGTATGTGTTATAAAAAAAGTAGATGGAATATTACATGAGTAAACGGTGGACTCGTATATGAAAAAGAAAAAATATTTTCTCATTTTGTCTTTGCATCAGTTAACTTCACATTCTGTCAAATGGATTGAGATGTAGTTATAATCAAGTAGTCTCTGTATCTTTCTACCTTGGTTAATAATGATCAACTTTACTACCTCAACAAAAGTAAAAAAAGTTAGATATAGACTAGTAGTGAAACTAAGGCAAACATTCTAGAAAACTAAAATTTTATAATAAATATATAGAAAAGACAACTTATTTTAGAAATAACGGTGGATTCAAGAAACGTCTTAGCAAGAAACTAAAAAAATTTGAATATTTATTTTAATATTTGTTAACTAACGTGCCAAAACTATAATTTATAAAAGAATAACAGACAGATTCTGGTGTGGCCCCTTGATAAGTTTAGTCCAATTTATTCGCCAAACTATTGACGTGATAATATTTGAAACATTTGTTCATTTGATATTAATTACTTTTAATTCCCTTTGGATAATTATTAATAGAAAAAAAGCAAATTAACTAATTTTAAATTCCTATCATGCTATGATATGCATTGCTGTTTAAACTATTAAAAAGTATAAAAAGTATAACACTTTTATAACCAGGGTAGCCTCTCCGAGAAAAAAAATAGAATAATTTTGCAAATTAATGCGCCACTTTGCACTGCAATTGATGTACTTTAAGAGCCAATACGCCTAAAAGTGGCGCGAACTGATGACAGAGAAATTAAAGTTCTGAGAGAGATCTGATACCCTACTACCGTTTAAAATTAGCCCGCGGCTGGACTAAGTACAATCGGAGACCCAAATCGGAATTTATTACCTAACGAAGTTTCCAAAATTTTTAAAAAATAATTAATGAAATTTTAACCAAAGCACATTTTTTTAAAGAACAAATTGTTCAAAAAATATTAATACAATGTTATTCCGATTTTCACGATTATCCAACTAGAATGGCAGGCAATCTCAGACCATTAAAATACTTTACACACACCAAATACTTTTTATTAGAATTTTTTTTGATTCAATCTTGTTACATTAAGCATCTGAAATAAAATGTCTGTCAGCACTCAAAAATATTTGGTTGTTGTTATATTTTCTCATGTGGCATGATGGGATTGGCGACAATCTCACAAATTCAATTGAGGTTGAAAACCCTATTTCAGAAAAAATATTTCAAATATCGAAGTTTTCCTAGTTCGTTTGAATGAATAAATCAATAATACTGCTGGCTTATATTTATATAAAGCTATATAGCTGGCGATAGGGGATTTGTTATTTTGCAAATCGACTCTTTTAGTTCGAAGAGCGGAATTTCATTTCAATTCATCTACTTTAGAACAATTTACGTCTTTTTTATTGCAAATATCCTTCTTTGTTAATATAAAACGAGTACCTAAATTTATTTTATTTTTAATTTGTATCATAGTGAATCTATAGAAAATATAACTTATATTTTAAATTTTAAGGAAAACCATAGAATTTAAAAATAAAAAAAATAACTTAAGGGTATGTCGAAATTTCATGACATTTGAGAGGTTAGCTTGTGAGTTTTGATGTTTAATTGACGCTACTTTTGATTTGCAAAAAATGGAAATAACTCCATGTGTTAAAACATTGCTTTTTAAATTGTAAAAATATCGTAAAAGTAAAACAGTGGTTTAATAAGCAATGCGGCACATCTGCTGATGGTAAATCAAGTTATTGACTCGTATGCTGAAAATACCCTGAATACTGTAATGGTCCGGCTACACACAACGTTTTGCCTGAGGGCATGCCTACAGAGAATTTTTTAAGCAGGTAAGAGCGAGCGTACGGCAAGACGCGCGATGTTTATACGACGCATGCAGGCAAAACTTTGTGTATAGCCGGACCATAACGTTTATTTATTTATAGAGTTTATTATATTCATTTATCCAGTAAAACACCCAACGAATTATTAAAATAATTGATTTACACTTATACTGATTTACAACGTCTGAATTAATACTTCGAAACTCCTCCATACGAGGGTATATAATATACTACGCTACTGGTTCCCGAGTATCCGGGAGCATTCTCGGTCGCCCTATAAGCGTAATTTCTGGAACATTCGACTCAGTTTCTGTATTAAATCTTGATCAGAGAAGTTGTATAACGCATAGTGGTCCCTGACGGATTTATTACCCGTCACACCACCTAGTTGACAACCTATCTGTGAAAAGTAGCCACATCAGATAAATAGTGAGCGAATGTAAAATCAAGGGCTAGTGTAACCAACCCAGGTAAAGAAACCACCTTTTTGCCTCTAACTCAAAATCCTACCGATAAACCCCCTAATTTTATCGTTGATTCGGTCGAATTGACACTTCTTCTAATCATATCAAAGCAAATCTCCGGCGTTCCTTGACCCTTTTCGCTTTAGCGTGCACTCTCAACCCGGCGCATCCGCCAAAGCTCCTCCACCAAAATAAAAAAACCCACAAAAACCGCACAATCCCACCTACACGATTCCCAAATCACAAAACTGAAATATTTATTATCAATAAATATAATTGAATGCTTATAGCCTATATTATTTTGGTGTATCCGGTTTTATTTCTTTATTAACATATAAATAACATGCATAACTTACAATAATTAGTACCTATCATAACATTGTATTATTTAGAATTCGAACCAAAATTTAACGGTCAACATTTGGACAACACTTTAGGGCAAAATTACATAGTTATTTTGTTTGGTCCACTTGTGTTTAGTAAGTCCTATAAAATTTTGATTTATTAGTGTCGGCACCGATCGTAATTTTACTATAGTTAATATTTTATTTATACATAAAACAAAATTTTTGTTTTTCTTCTTTCTTTAGACTTAATTCTAATTTGCTTCTTTTTAAGATTTTCTGCTTGTACAATATTAATATTTATCCGAACTATCATCATTTTGGAAAATAATTTTAACAAATATTTTTTGTGACTGTCATTACAACAAAGATCGTCTTTTATTAAATTGCAACATTCTTGTTTTATTTGTAATGTTTTTACACAATTTATATTTCTCATAAAAATTTGGAATATTTTTTAGTAGATGATGAATTACTGCATTAAATTATGGAGAAGGTTTCTTTAAATAGCTAATTTGTCTTTGCCAAAGTATTTGTAATTTAGTAATACTAAATGACTCATCCAAATTTATCATGATACTTGAACATTTTTGACATTTGTACCGTTTCTGAACCCTAAAACCTAAAAACGTCAAACCTGTTAAGTTAAACTAGGTTTAAGGATAAACTTTATTCTCTCTAAGCAAGGTTTATTTAAATTCAATTCAATTCTTTTTTAAATTGCGTCCGTTGTGATTCACACCTGGATATATTTTTTATTGCACCTAACCGTTGATTGAATTATCAGTCAACGACCTAAAATTACAAGTATAAACTAGACACAAAAGGTCTACTCAAATCGAATTATTTTTACCGAAAATGAAAACAAAATTAAACTTAAAAATAAAATTAAATAATAACAAAATACCCACCTAATACTATGGCACAAGAAGTGCATATTTATGCACTGACATAGATCCCTCAGTTTCTTTATTTTCCTTTACATTTCTACAGTTAATATAACTGCATTTGACCGAATATTTTCCAGACATTATTCTAATAAAGTTCAATTAATGATAAATGTCAATAAGTAAACAAAATAAAATACGAATCGTCAGTGAAAGACTAGTAAATAAAATCTTTGATTGAATAAATACCCACTCAATCAACGGTAACAAACACAACGGTATACACAATAGCACAAAGATTCAGATGCGAAGTAACAAGAACAAGATCTAGACGTCGATTGACAAAAATAAGAGGGATTTTAGATAGGCAATCAACAACACCATCCCATTATAAGAGGGATTTTCGGCTACAAAGTTCCATAAGGTCGCGCTTCTTTTTATTTATATGCTAACCCTTTATCTGTGGAAGTCATCATATTAAGAACATTAAACAAAGATCTTTTAAACAAAACTTCAACGGTCAATGACAGCTGACAATGCCCTAAAAAGTTAACATTTTTAAACAAACTGGTGAGTTATGCTTAAAAGTTGTTTGTTTGAGGTTCTTAAAAACAAAACCGATATTTTTGTTTGTTTTAGCGCAATAAATCGGAGTCGGACATTATAATTGATGAAACATCATTTTAATTCAGAATTAAATCGACAGTCAACTGAGTGGACTGTAAAGAAGCATCTTAAGACTCGAACATCGGCTGAGAAGGTAATGGCCTCTATTTTGGAATGCGTATGATATTATATTCATTGACTGAGATATAGAAAAACAATCATGAGCAACGGTTTCTTGGATTGTGTAAATGCCGAAATTGCCAAGAAAAGGCATAGAAAAAAAAACAACTGTACCTACAACCCCAACAAAAACTGGATAAATAGTCCAGACAACGGCGAATTAGTCGAACACAAGTGATAGAATACCTTCAAGTAGTCCAAAAGAGAGGATTTAGTGAAAAAGTTATAAAAATGTTAATGTATCTTGTTATTGGATGATCTTAGCCTGAAAGTTAATGACCATTTTTTTTAAAGTAAAACAAGTATTCCAGGCGGATATGTACCTACAGTACCTCTAGCAAAAAAATGAACAAATAAAGTTATTATTTAGGACCGCACCTATACCTTTTAGGTAAGGGAGAAGGTTAATATTTACCAAAGTATTTTAAAATATCGTACTTACAATGCTTACACTACTATTAAATAAACCGGGAATATTGCTTTTAAGTATCTTCTCAGAAATCTACCCGATTAATGATAATACTCTGTGGTGCAAATTGAACGTAATATTTCTGGAGCAAATGCCAGATAAAACTAAACTGACAGATAAAAACATATATTTTGACAATAACATTTAATAAGAGGATTAAAATTGCATATTTATCAAAAACACTTTTCTACAATTATAAAAAAGAAATCACCAGTGGGTTGAAAAAAGGAAAGTTAATACAAATTAAAATCCATCACATTGTGAAATAAAAGACAGATTGTGTATATCCTCGTTCCTTTTTTCCATCCTACCGTTCCTTTTTTCTTTATTATCTGCTACGTCAGCGACCTATTTTATTGCTGGAAAGGATATCACCATAAAAATATATTTCCTTTATCTTTGCTGGGTCATTATATATAAATAATATAAACAATATGTATATGTATACGTTTTATTAAAAAAAAAAACATCAGCAACTGATTATCTTTAACATACTACAATAATAAAAATGAGATTTATTTGAGATTCATTACCATAAATCTAAAACATATTTTTAAAATGAAGCAATAATTTTATGAAGGAACAAACATATTACTTACTGGACGAACAAACTATTTTTTAAGCGCGAAGACCATTTCACAATTATTAAAAGTGATAGATTGAAATAAAATATTAATCGTTATTAAAAATTAAATATAAACTCTTAACTTTTAAATGAAATAGTAAAAATATATGTTTTACTGTAATTTGAACATGTTTTATAATTAGATAGATGTACAGCATAAAATTTATTGCATGGTTTTGAAACAATCTTTTATGCGATTTAAAACATAATCAAACAATACTGGTGTCAAACGAAAATATTATCTAAATTTTTCATCATTTGTTTGAAGGTGACGACATATTAAGATTTCATAGACGCCTTCAGTTTTCCGTTTCTTAAAAATCTTACTTTCTTCCAACCTTTTCGTTTCTTCTTCCGATGAAGACTTGTCTGTCAAAAATATCATCATTGCCAAGTCCAAATCATCCATTTTTTGCTTTTAATACAGAAACATTCTAATTATTGTTAAATAATGAAACTAAACCCAAGATATTAAACAAACTATAAACACACAAAACGAAAGCAAATACAAAAATGGATTTAGGCGGTCAATAACGTTAAACTCTTACTTTACATCTGTGCTCACCGATAGCGGCCGTCTTGAACGGTCGTCAAATTATGCACCGGTATCCTAGGAAACCAAATCTTTGAAGTTTAAAATAATCCATGGCTGCTTTATTTTTCGGCTTATATGTTTAAAAGACGAAAGACCGCAAGACTCTTGCAATGCTAAGTTTTGGTCTTGCATAAGTCTTGGTCTTGGTCTTGGTCTTGGTCTTGGTCTTGGTCTTGGTCTTGATCTTGGTCTTGGTCTTGGTCTTGGTCTTGGTCTTTGTCTTGCATTTTCTGCAAGACCAAGACCAAGACCAGTCTCGCTCATCAGGTGAACAGATTTAGTACAGTGTACAGTGAGTACAGTAACAATAAAGTTACTGCAAGCACTTCTACGCAACTAAAATGTTAGTATTTTAAAATCGAATTCGTACAATTCTGGTTAAATTGATAACAGCGTATAAAAAGAAAAAAAAACAACAAAAAAAAATTTGCTATAAACAGAGTTTCCTCATAGCATGAAACGTATTTTTAAAATATTATTTTGGCACGCAATTTTGTGAAATTTAAAAATTATCCACTACAATTGTCGAGCAGTGTACTTTAGAAAATTAATATTTATTTCAAACAATGGAAAGAACTCTACTAAGGCATACTAAACTACAGTAGAAAAAATTTACCTTTACCCTGACGTCACTAACAACAAACAGTAGTAAACACAAACTTTATATACCTCAACATTTTCTACTACTAGTAGAAATACATCAAACAATTATGCGCAGTTGTCTATCAAGCAATAACCTATGTTCTTTTCAACTCTGGTTATGACCTTTGAATGTAGCAAAGCAATAGCGCCAAAAACGTTTAAATGGTTGTATTCATAAGAATTTATTATAACCTCTTATGACAACTGTCATTATTTTGATGAGTTTTGAGTTTTGTTCAAAGCGTTTTATTATTTGCATTCAAATAAATAATATAAAATCGGTTTTTTTCACAACTTCCTATTTACTATTTTTATAAAAGTAAAAAAATTAACTTCAAACACGACACCACACGCACACGACAAAGTAATGGTAACCATTTTTGACTCCGATTTATTTCGCGAGGTTTGTAGGTATGACGTCAGATTAAAGTTCAATCTTTTCTACTATATAGTTTTTTTTAACTATGTTTTAGGTCCGAAATACTTAATTTTGAATTATTTTATATATCTTTTCTATTAATATCTTAGAAATAAAGCAGTTACTTCGAACTAACTACAATATTTGTAGACAAACCCTGTTACTTGCCCGTCTAAATATAAAATAATACCTAATCCCTCGTTAAAACTGTCACCGCAGCACCTTATGGCTTCTCTACTTTTACGTCCTGTTAATGATTTCATGAAACTTGTTAAAACCCAAAGCCTAAACCAGTCATTATCTCTTTCGTTTACCATCTTCTTCGGAAAGTTTAATAATAACGTTCATCCGTTTTTTTTTCTTGTTTTATTAATTATGATCCATCGTCAGAAATAACAAAAAAAGACTGATTCACTACTTTGTTATCACTAAACATAAGACATTTGTCACAAACAAAATATAGGATTCATTATCATTATGTACTTTCACACAATTTAAGAATGCTTATACCAGAATAAATTTTTTTAATAAAATCAGAGATTTACGAACTATGAAACAAAACCAGTTTTAAATAAAATAATTGTCTTCCACTACTTGTAAAAAATTAAGATTTTCGTCAAAGATAGCAGCATTAAATTAACATTTACAGGCAGATTCACTGATTGAATTTTTCTGTTTTTGTTTTCGAAAAATTTCCCTATGACCCCCATGAAAACGACACCTATCACACAGTTTGGACACTTCGAAAATTAGTAATATCATATGCATTCGGAAAAATAAGGAAAGGAGAACCAATGTCACACGTGTGATATTTTTAAAAAACGCACGGAAAGTAGCAATTTACGCAAGATTAATGAATAAAAAACGAATATTTTTTGTGAATAAATCACTTTGGTTTGTTCAATTTTATCAAGAAATAGTATCTTTAGTAAAATGAATGTCAAATTGATACTTATAAAAGAAATAATCTATTAAATTGATTGTACTAACCCTTACTTTTTGGAAGTCCATCTTATTCAGAATAATAAAAAACTCTTCGTTTTTACAAAATTTCCACTATTTATTTAAAAAACTGCTTTTTAAACTCAATGACAGCCGTTTCGCTAGACAACTAGCATCGTCAGCTAATTTAGAAAATCTTATCAAAGAATTTAAACCCCTGCGAGTTGACAGAAAACGAAATCGCTCAAATCACAAAAGGTGCCCTCACTTATTATACTGATGGGTCAAAAACAAACGAAGGAGTAGGAATAGGGATCACAGGTCCTAATATTAGGATATCCGCAGCCCTTGGAAATGCTCCAACAATATTTCAAGCAGAACTATTAGCAATAGAATTCTGTGCCCAAGAGTGCCTAAGAAAAGGTCTCAACACAGCAAGAATATTTATTGCATCTGATAGTCAGGCTGCTTTGAAGGCTCTGAAGTCCACAACCTATGAGTCAAAAATAGCCTGGAATTGTAAACAATCCCTTAAACAACTGGCTAGTCGCAACAAATTAACGTTGCTATGGGTGCCAGGGCATAAAGGAATTGTCGGAAATGAGATTGCCGATAGTCTCGCAAAGGAAGGAGCTTGTGCTCCTTTTATCGAACCTGAACCATTTTGTAGCATATCAAAAAGCCGCATAATGGAAGAAGTTCAAAAATATGAAAAGGAACTCAGTGCAGCCTACTGGAAAAATGTTCCAGGCCAAAGACAGGCAAAAAGGTTATTACGACCCTTTGCCCGCTACGCGAAATTACTCTTAGAGCTTCAGAAATCTGATCTCAGAGTAATCATAGGAATTCTCACTGGACACTGCTCACTCAGATACCATCTCTGCAAAATGGGCATATTCGACAGTGGGACATGCAGATTCTGCGATGAGGCAGATGAGACGTCAGAACATATTATCTGCAATTGCAGAGTAATTGTTCGGCAACGCCATAAATATCTGGAACAGGTATTCCTTGATCCTGATCAGATTACAAACCTAGCTCCAAAACGGATAATGGACTTTCTTAGAAGCCTAGACCTTTTGGACTAAAATATAGATGTAGGGTATACACAAAAGATCTTATAGGTCGCAGTGTAGTAAGGTCAACTGGGCCAATCGACCCCTTCTGCAATCTACAATCTACAACCCCTGTCGTCGTTAATCAATGATTATTTGACAAGCCTGTATCTTCAATAAATGGTCTTTTACAAAACTTTAGAAACAGCAGTACCAATGCCTGGCGCGATTAATTGACTACAAAATCCCCTACGAATATTTTTAATATGTTTTAAGTAATTTAAGTAATTTTCATAAAAACCGTATTTTTTTTATTTCAGATAATCCAGCAGTAAGTTATAAGAAGTATCGTAATTCTCCTTCTGTAAAATATCCCGTAGAAACGTCCCAACTAACTCTATCCTATTTCGAAGTTTCACCATCCATTATAGGCCCTAAAGGCATATTAAAAATTTAAAATTAAAATTTAAAATAATATAAAATGGTGTTTTCCTCCCCCTTCTTATTTAAAGAACCAGCAGGTTATGTATATAAAATGGTTAGATTATAGGTATTACTTAAAAATAAATAAAAAAGTTCACGTTGCACATTCCTAAGAGTTATTAAATATTTAAATTGAGCTAACGCGTTGGATTTAATATTTAATCTGATGGTTTCACGTTTTTAGTTCATTTGGTAATATTACGCTTGTAAACTCGTTAAATTGTTATGTCCAGTAGGAATGTTTAATAGAATAAATATTCACATTTGATAATTGATATTTTTTCCATACCATTTAAATGGTAAATTGCAGCAGTAATTTGATAATAAACATGACATAATTCATACTCATATTTTTCTATATTTTTAATACAATAAGTGCATCCGACAAGTAATGTCATAATATTATCATTCTATTATTATTATTAACACAAACGAAAAAGTAATGTATTTCCAACAATAATAAAATTAATATAACAGCAAAGAGGTGAAATAATTATAAAAATATTAGATTTAGATTTAAACGTTTAACCCACACCTATTGTACGAAAAAGAAAAATCTCCTTATTAATAGACAGTTTTACTGCTAATTGGGGTTTGCTTAGTAAAATTTTTTTCTAACGCCATCCGTTTTCAAGATAAAGGGCGTTGAAGAAAATAAAAAATTACACATTTCTTACGATTTTGCCGAAACTACTGGCACCATTGCAATGAAATTTTATACGAATATGTTTTGGAAGCTGATATATCCCATGAATTTGTTTTTATAACTAACTCTCATAGAGGGCGCTAGTTACACGATTCATACAACGTATTATTCAACAAAACTTTTTTTAGGGTAGAATTATTTGTCAAAACTCCAAGTAAACATAAACATCGTTTAATTCTACACCAAAAAGGTACTCTTGGTAAAAGTCGATATTATGTACCGTTTTCGGAATATTTTTATTTGAAAATTATGAAGTAATAATCGCTCCTGGTATAAACTAATGATAAAGTTCGCTTTTCTCTAAGTTTGCCATCTAAAATTGACATTTATTGATTGTTATGACAATAATAATAATAATAATAAATTACATTGTATTATAATGATCTGTGACGAAATAACTGTCATTATGATTATGAATTTAACAAGCTGAAATTATAAAAAAATGTCTTGTGTGTGTATGGCGGTATAATGGAATCAGCGTTATTTGCAACATATTTTTTAAATTTGAAGATTTTATTCTGCATGAGTTAATGCTTAATTTATAAGGATATCGTTATCTATACAATAATAACATCGATTTATTTCGCAAAAAGTTAATTGTAATTTTATTACAAAATATTGAATCCCTAATGCCAGGTACATGAATTTAATTTTCTTCAAGAAAAACAGTAACTTTTCTCATTGGTTCAATTAATTTCGACTTTCAATATTAATTATGATTGATATTTCCATTAGTTACCTGTCAAATTTATTCCCTTTGCCAGCACGGTGCGCTACGAATACCAAATTAATCTTACCTGCAACAAAAGAGAGAAGATTATTAGCAAAGTACTGATGAAATATTAAAGTAGAAATTGCCAGAAAATTACGATCTGATTAAAGAACTTATTAGGTGTAAAATTGAATTATGAAATTTAACGTTTAAATAACTTCAAAGAAGCAAATAAACATTATAGATTTTATACAATAAAATTCACATATTATAATTACTTAATACGGTAATATTTGTAGATAACTTTTCTGTCATATTTTTAGCTAGCAAAACTTTAATATGACGTGACTTCTTATCGAGAATTTATTATCTCAATCAAACTTGTTTGCCAAAAAACAAGATTTTATCACTAAGATGTAGGTTAAACCAAAACTTTAACGAAGTTATTTCGAATCCCGTGTGGAAGAAAGTCCAAGTTATATTATAAATTTAATACTCCCTAAAAGTTTCTACGAGGTTTCTGGTGGCAAGAAAATTATCTGTTAAAGAAGTTATACTTCTTGCTCTTGCTAACTTTACTACATTGTTGTTGACATTTACAAATTAATTGCAGTAATGAATTTACGTTTAAGTATTTAATTCAATTGCTAACATTTTTCAGTAAAAGTAAAATAAGAAAGCATAGTTGTCAGAAAAGAATGATAATATTTATATTAAAATAATTATTACAGGATATGAAAATATAAAACTTTGGTGGCAAAGGCCGTCATTCTAAATTAATAAGAAAAACAGATTTACATCTATTTATTTATATGTAACCTCAGAGTAATAAGTAAACATAGAGATGCCACAACAACACAATAACATACAGTTTGTAGTCAATTGCAATGAACCTATAATTGAGAGAGATGGAAAATTTAGTGGTGTAGGTAAACACAGCCGTACAGTGGCGTGTAATTGGTTAGAGTTCACCGTAATACCTATATAAATGTTAGTTAAATAATTTAATACACATATTTTGGTAAGGAATTTATATCTACACTTATGGCATGGCACCATACTTCTAACATATTTTTATCGGAAGGAAATCTAAAAGGATATTATATGTATTTCATTATTAATTTGATTTTCTTAATTTTAATTGAAATTGCTAATTGTACGCCAATGTAGTGAATAACTTACCGGTGATAGGTTAGATTATCATTTTGCGAAGTACCACATATTATACACGCTTTTCGGGGTTTCACCATTTTCAATATTGAAAATAAATAAAAACACTTTATAAAGTTCACTTAAATCCACAGAAATTCAAGAAAAATCGAACAAATTGCTAATCACCTCTAAACAATTACAAACAGAGGCGCTGATGCCAAATTTTCGGTGTTGGTATTTGATACAATTGGTCTAGAGCTTTTTTATCAGTATTATAGAAAGGTAAGAAAGTGAATATTAAAATGTATTAAAGAATATTTTCTCTGAATAAAAATCTTCTCTTAAAAGTAAAATAAAATTGTTGTAAATTATATTCTTACGTTTTTGTTTCCTACTTTGTACTTACAAAACACAACGTCTGGCAATGCTCTGCTTGTAAACAAATCAGTCTCGACGACAAGTAGTAGGGAATATGCCTACTCTATGTTTACTTATTACTCTGAGTATGTAACCATAGGCCGTCCCCTAGTAAAAATAAGTCACACCACCTAGCAACAATGTTAAGTACACGTCGTGCCACTTTAGATTTAACGTCATTATGCTTGTCTCTTACCAATAGTACCATATTATTTGCGTAGGCTTGCACCTCTACCCCGTGGTTATCAAGGTCCCAGGTTAGGTCATCCACCAGGGGTGAGGGAAGTACGTTCTGCAGGCAGCTCCTAGCAACCTTTAACTTCATCTCTTCTTTCTACAGTAATGTTAAAATCAGCCTGTTCTCAAGCATCGCTTTAATTTTGCCTACTTAACAGGTCGGCTGAAAAGTCCCCGGTCTACCATAGTAAAACACAATATTTTGACAAAATTCATTTTTTTTATTCAACATAGTTGCCTTCAAGGGCGATACAGCGATTATAGCGACCTTCCAACTTTCCGATACCATTTTTGTAGTACTCCTTCGGTTTGTCCTCAAAATAGGCTTCAGTTTCGGCGATTACCTCAGTATCAGAGCCAAATTTTTTCCCGTGAGCATTCTCTTCAGGTCAGAGAAAAGGAAAAAGTCGCTGGGGGCTAGATCTGGAGAATACGGTGGGTGAGGAAGCAATTCGAAGTCCAATTCATGCAATTTTGCTATCGTTTTTGATGATTTGTGACACGGTGCATTGTCTTGATGAAACAACACTTATTTCTTCTTCATATGGGGCCGTTTTTTCGCGATTTCGGTCTTCAATCGCTCCAATAATGCACAGTAATAGTCGCTGTTGATTGTTTTTCCCTTTTTCAAATAGTCTATGAACAATATACCGTGTGTATCTCAAAAAACTGAGGCCATAACTTTGCCAGCTGTCTGTTGAGTCTTTCCACGCTTTGGTGGCGGTTCATCGGCCGCAGTCCACTCAGCTGACTGTCGATTGAACTCAGGCGTGTAGTGATGGAGCCAAGTTTCATCCATAGTCACATATCGACGTAAAAAATCGGGTTTATTACGACTTAACAGCTGCAAACACTGCTCAGAATCATAAATTCGTTGCTGTTTTTGGTCGATTGTGAGCACGCGCGGCACCCATTTCGCACAGAGCTTCCGCATACCCAAATATTCGTGAACGATATGTCCAACACGTTCCTTAGATATCTTTAGAGTGTCAGCTATCTCGATCATATTCACTTTACGGTCACTCAAAATCATTTTGTGGATTTTTTTGATATTTTCGTCGGTAACCACCTCTTTTGGGCGTCCACTGCGTTCACCGTCTTCGGTGCTCATTTCACCACGCTTGAATTTTGCGTACCAGTCAATGATTGTTGATTTTCCTGGCGCAGAATCCGGAAACTCATTATCAAGCCAAGCTTTTGCTTCAACTGTATTTTTTCCTTTCAAATAACAATATTTAATAAGCACACGAAATTCTTTTTTTTTCCTTCTTTTTGAAAATAACAAAAGTTGCTTCACTAAAAATGCAATATCTCACAAACTAATAGTCCGACAGCTGTCAAATTTTTACACGAATCTTTTGAAGGTTGATACTATCTAAAAATGAAATGGATTTAATTCTAGTGTCGTCATCTATAGGTCAGAACGGGGACTTTTCAGCCGACCTGTTAGTTATTATAACATCTAAATTTCTATTGATCAATTTTTTAGTGAAATAAAGAAAATCATTGCTATAATTAGTATCGTTATAAAACGGAAACAATATGGAGTCGATGTTAAACTAGCCTACTACGACACTTCAATCACTAGAAATAAAAAAACCGTTTTGTTGGCGCATTAGCCACTTTACTGTAATTCTATTGTTTTACTTAGGTACGTACTTTATTTTTCTTATTAGGAACTAAAGTATCTACGTAATGACAACAGATTATAAAAAAATACTGAACAAATAAATTTATAAATTTATTATTTATGTCAAAATTTGAAGCAAATGGTAGTAAATTATTTAGTTTTATAATTTTTCTTTTATATTCATCATTTGTAGATTACGATGGGACAGATTGGCGACTAGCATAGACTAAACAATACAACCTAAGATCTTTTATTCTAAAAGGTTTAGACATTCGCAGAGGTCTACTGTCCATTCAGAAGCATTCAGGTCTGCTGCGGCTTGAACATATTTTAGATTGAACTATGTCATATATTTGTAAAACAAATAGGTTCTCCACAATAGTTATGTAACGAACGAAACGTTAAGTTAATTTTTACATTATCTGTTTATTTATATGGGAGAGGTGGCATGAAAGGGACATTTTTAAGGTAAATCTGTATATAAGCAATATCACTAAATTTTACATTTACTAAATCTGATGTTATTAATGGTACAACATTTGGAAAATAATTTTGAGTATAAAGAACATAAAAAAATTAGCTGTTATTAAAAAAATTAGAAAACCATGAACCACTGTATTTGTCTCTTTCAACACATCTCACTGGATTGAAAGGGACACATAGAAAAACATTTAAAGTAGATGTGATAAATCAATATTAAATGAAAAAAAAAGCTTTCACTCTTGCAGTCCCCGCATTATCTTGAGGTGGAGGTAGTTTGACATCAACCACTTCATCAATCTCAGGAAAAACAAAGTGGTACGAACTGCCATTCACTTTTTTTAAAAACTTCGCCACACTGACTTCGCCATCTTACATGACTTCACTTATTTAACCAATGAATATTTTCTTTTTCACAAATTTAACGACGATAAAATCATTCACGTTAAAAGAAACATTTTCGGCGAACCTCGTTTTTTCCTCAACGTCCCAATCCAAAGAATTCTCACTTTCGTTGCTACTTTCACTGCTGCTATGCAAAACTTTCCTTTTTATTGCTGTTTTTTTATCCGTGTTGATGTTGTTTAGTTTATTTTTTTAATGCACAGGCTTCCTCTATTTCATTTTTCTCTGGAATGGCAGTGATTATGCGACTAGTTCCTCTTTTTCTTCCTATTCGATTGAGTTGTCTCGGAGGTGCCTTTTGGAAATTGTTTTATAGAAGCAGGTGATATAATTATGGATTGGTCGGTAGAGCAGGATGGACGCGGTTCAGCAGAGGGTATACCTTCTAGATTGGATCGTTCTGGTTGAACTTGTTTGTTACAGATGCGTATAGAAAATCTTGTTCCGTAAATATATTTTTATCAAACAGATCAAACAACCTTTGAAAATATTCTTGGGCGTAAAAAATGAAATGAGTACTTTTTTAACACCTTTTCCAAGTTTTCGAAAAATGTCTTCACTGTTGTTGGATTAAAAGCAGTAGCCCGCGACAAGCTTGTTTTCTCCGGACGGCGCAGAGACAGCTCAGGATGTCTCTTCATAAACAGTTTCATCCAATCTACTCCTGCTCTTTTGTCAGATCTTCAATTTTTGGCATCTCCCTATTTACTTTATCAGCATATTGGTACGCAAGCTCTCGAGTTTGTAATTAAGTGAGACCATGTGCCATTTTTGAGGACATTTTTAAGTATTGGCTTAAGTTTATCTCTTCTTCAAGTGAAAATACTCTTCTATTCCCAATCAGTGGATCATATACAAATTTATTTTCAGGTAAACACGCTTTTGCCTGTGCCACCAGTCGAGCTAGCATTGATTTAGCTATATCAAATTCAGATGCTGCTGATCTAATAGACATTCTACCATCTAACACCTTGTCTATAGCCTCCTGTATTTTCCTGGATTTTCTTATCCTCTTTTTGGGTTAGCATCCATATTACACAATATTTAAACTCTGCAATTGAATAAAACTACTTCAGTAAGCAGAGAAATAATATAAATAAAGACACAGTATTGAAAGGGACATGTCCTTTCAACACAATCGAACAAAGATGAGAAATTTATGAAACACTTACCAACCCTTTAGCCAAAAAGCATATAGAACAATAATCCACAAGGTATCTACTTTAACTCAAAGCACTTTCACTCATTTTAATGCTCAAAAACTATGAATTAACATTAATGACTGAATACAGATTTTTAATAATCTGACAGCTCCAAAGGAACAACAGATATCAACTTGTAAACAGTATTCACTGACTCCATGGGGTTTTGTGGTATAATTGTGTGCCACCGGAGACATCTGTCGGTTAGTAGCATAAGTTTATATTGTTAGTTCATGCCATCTTTCCCTACTTACATTTTACTATTTAATCTTGATTCCTGTTTTGCAACGTAAAAAACATGTGACTGCAATAACACTATTAAGCAACCTATTCCGCAAAACCGTACCTATTCCCACCGCAACTATCCTAGAGAATTCATATTTCTAAAAGATCCTCTTAGGCAGGATTAAGAGCTGCTAGTACCCATCCAATCTCAGTTAAGTTCCTTATACTCAGCTCTAAATTGCATACATTTTGAGAAGTGTTTTATTGATAAATATTTATAATATAATAAAGCTAAATTTATAGGATATATAGTTTTAGCTTCCCACTAGAATGATAAAGTTTTATAATTATGGTAATATAATCCCAAGATTCCAACGAGATAAACAGTAGGTAACGGTTTTATGATAATAAAGGTTCTAAGCATAAAAATCACGAAACATTAATGGATGTGGCTGAAGATCGCTAGAAGGGATTCTCTGTATAAATGGCACAGTATTTTAGCGATAATCATTTCTAGAACTAAATTAAAACACTTCCTTCCCTATTTCGCCGACAACATATTTTAAAGTAATTTTTCCTCGGTTTACGTAAAATTTTAATAATTAAGGGGATTACAGCACCGGTCATATAGTTCGATCCGGAATATCTAAGAAACTATTTAATAAAAATAATTGAAATTTTGAAAAATTAAATTAGACAAGATTATATAGGGTATCAAGGAGACACATTACAAAAAAAGATTAACAATTCCAAGAAAAAAAACCAAAAGGCACTAAATATTAAAATTTTTTAATTTCCATCCTTGAGGCCCTAGATCTCTCACAAAAGGTATACTAATTTTCTGTTTATAACGTTCTTGGTTGAGAGTAAGTGTATTCTGATTATCATCTTCAACGAAATAAGGACCAATCATTCAATTACCAGATACCGCCCACCAAACGGTAACTCGAAGACTGTGGAGTGGTTTCTCTACAATGACATCAGGCATTTAGTCGTTGTCCAACTTGAATACGGTATGGTAACCACCAATTGATTTGAACATGCGACATAAAGACGTTTCACTAATGTTGAGTTTACATGCAGTTCTTACAAGACTTCTTTGATGTGATTGCACAACTTGGTTAAAAACACGTCCTTCATTTTCGTTAGTGCATACTGTTTTTCGACGACCTGAAGAACCTTTACGTTGACAAAATGCGACGAAATTTTTCAACAACAGCTAACATCACACTTTTACTAGGAGCTGCTTTATTAAATTTTTGTTGATATTTTATTGACACCTGTTCCAAGCTTGGACCATCATTACGACCTTTTCCGTATGAACGAAAATAATGCTCTACCAAAAAACTTTTTCTTCCGTTGTTAGAACCATTTTTAAATAAAATTTAACTGCACCGTACTATTAATTTATCAACTAATGACAATTAAGTCAAATATAACAAATCCATATTACATAAACAACTCCACAGCACTCTCTCTTTCGGTACTGTTTATTTTGGCGGATACCGTACTTGGTCTTTAGGTACCTCATAATTCCACACGATAGGCTCTGGAATACCATGTTGTTTTGCAGCAGATAACACTTTTGTTGATAATCTTAACAGATTGCATTGCTGATTTCATGTTCTCCTTATTCCAGGACTGCTCCCAGCTTTCCTCACATATATTCTTTCCATGGTTTTACAGAAACTATAAAGAATTTAAGATATTCAAAGACATTTTTAAGAGACCTTTTAATAGCTGCCGAATATAAGTAGAAAGAATCTGTAAATTATGATAACGCTACTGACCGGCCACAGTCGCCCTAATGGGCATATTAAAAGAATTGGACTGACAGAGAGTGCAGACTAAAGATTAATAAATTTGGTCTTCATCCTCTCGAGCCTACTCACTTTATGAAAGTGTGGCCAATGACCCTGATGGAATGACTATAACCTAGGAGCGAGCCAATAGATATTTCATGTCGCAGTAACGTTGATCGACGACTCATATAGACCTAACCTAGTATTTAATTTAAAACCATAAAACTTGCTTTGAAAAGCATTTTTTTAAGTTTTCAGATAAGGTATCATAGGTATAGGTAGGATGTTGCCATTTAAGAATATACAGTTTTATATCAGTTTGTAACCTGCTCCAAGTTCTCAAATTGTAAACCCATATAATAGATGATAAGTACCTAATATTTAAATTGATTGTACTAACCCTTACTTTTTGGAAGTCCATCTTATTAAGAATAATAGAAAACTCTTCGTTTTAACAAAACTTCTAATGTGTCTTAAGGATTTTACCATTTATTATGCCAACAAGTAATATTGTATTAGAAATTAAATATTTAAATATATATAATTATTTTAGCCAATAATGTAAATTTCTTTACATTCACCAAACCGTTCATATTATTTAATTGACTAAATAATAATTAAGTAATTGAGCAATGCAGCTGTGACAAGATTGGAATAGGCGAACTGGCAAGTAAAAAGTCCTTTTACTAATTGGATGCCAGCATCATTTTGTTTTTCTACAGCAACGACAAAAAAGCTACTAGTTTTTGTTGTGAAAATGTCGAGAAAGGAAAACAAGGGAGGAAAGTTTTTGTGCGAATTAAAGATATATATACAGCAGACAAGTTTTTATATACCTAAATAGTTGGGATTAAATTGGTGTGTCTAAGTTAGGATTTCAATTTTAATATAAACTAATTTTATATGCAAACTTTTTTGTACTCATGCTTGATTTTATTTATTAATTCTTTTTCTCAGGGCTTATACTAATAATAATTGTTTTGAATAATTTAATGAATTATTAACTTTTTCAATTCTCAAATCTAGAAAATTAATTGTCCAAAATGCAATGCTGTATATGTAGGTCAAACACAAAGAAATTTTGAAATAAGATTCAATGAACACTTAAGAGCATATAGATTACAACAACCAGATAAGTCAAACTATGCAAAACATGTTCTTGAACATCCACATTCACTCATACACACCAATGACATTCTAATACTACATATTTGTGATAAAAAACAAAATTTAGATTTTTTTGAAGAACTTGAAATAAAAAGACATCTAGCAGATCAACAATTTAAAGTGGTGAATGAACAAATAAATCTTGGAAGTTCTTCACTATTAAACTGTTTACTTTGATTGAGTCTTCATTTTATACATAGATAAGACATTATTGTAATTTAAATATATTAAGTTATTGTAAAGATCAGCATGATATAGTTTTTTCCTGGTTTTTCTATATCATTGGACAGTTATACTGATCTTAGAGGGAAATACATCCAGGATAATCCCTTAGGGCTAATAACATCTAGGCTTTAATATTGTTATGTCTTATTTCTTCCATACTTGGTCTAGCCTTAATACTACCTAAACAACATCAGGTACCTAGCTACAAACAAACAAAATGTAATTTCAATATGTCAATCTGACTATGCTAGTTATATAGCGAAACAGCTGTAATTGTAATTTTATACCTAATTTGGAAGTTAAGTTAAAACAAGAGTTTTTTTAACTAAAACCAAATAAAAGCCCGGGACCCGACGCAATAAATCCTGAAATTATAAAGCTAATAAATAAGGATAATATCGTTTTTTTTTTAGAATATTATATAAACATATCTATGATACAGGACGTATCCCAAAAGAATAACTAGAACCCATTTTTATTTCCATACCAAAACAAAAAATACTCGAAAAAATTAGGAGAGTTTAGATTACGAGCCACGAGTCTTCACAAGAAATACAAAAAAGGTACAATTTGAGTTCCGAGGTGGTAAAAGGACTAGAGAAGCTCTTTTCCCACTTCAAGTATTATGTCAAAAATACGAAGACCTACAAAAACATGTCTTTCTGTGCTTCGTGAATTTTGAAAAAACGTTTGACCGCATTGACCATAATAAAATGCTGAATGCTCACCACAATATTAGGTTAGACTTCAAAGTTCTTAGGATAATAAAAAAAATAAATTGAATGAAATATGTCAGGAATTTGGAATGAAGATCAATGAGAAAAAGGCAAAAGTAATGGTGATCCAGAAAAATCAAAACAATCCCCTACCCATAGCAATAAACAGCAGAATGCTTGAACAGGTGATAAAGTACAAATACCTTGAGTGTGTATTAACAGTAAACTTGACCCTGAACAAGAAAAACAGCCAGGATGGCTCAAGCGAGAAGTACCTTTATAAAAATACGGGAGCTACTCACTGACACACATATCAGTATACAATCGAGACAGAAACTTGTAAATTGCTGTATTTGGACACTCAAACCATATAGAATGAATAAAGTGAAAACCTTTAAGATATGGATTTATCGACGAATTTTAAAAATTCTCTGGACAGCACGAGCAACAAACGAAGCACTCCTGCAGAGGTTGAAAAAGGGAAAAGAACTCCTAACATTAATAAATACCAGGAAGACCAGTTACTTTGGTAATTTATTGAGACAATTTGCTGATTACTTTAATTCTTGAGCACAACTTGATTAACATCAAATAATTTTCTAATAAAAACAAAATGTAATTTCAAGCTGTCAATCTGACGAAAGTAAGCAATCACTGACACAAAAAGGTTCACTTTTACAATGAATTGTGAAAGATTTTTTGAAAAGTTGTTTGTTTAGTGCTCTTAATATGGTGGACTTTCGCAAAGGAATGGTTAGTACCATTTATTGTATTCAACAGAATATAAATTTCTTAAAGATAATAAACATACAAATATATACAATGTGTAAATTATCTCATTTGGAAACAATAAAAAATGCCCTAAACTAATTTGTAAAAGCTTCCTACTTTTCCCATTTTTAGGTTCTTAGCTTTAAGTAAGGAAATAATTTACTACTTTGGTCATTTTCCTGAAACCATTTGTAATAAGAATTTTCCGAATAAAAATAACTTAAGTTTTTCAGAAGGTTACACAAGCTTGCCTTGAAACTTCAATTGCATAACTTTTTACAAAGAAAACTTAAAAAATCTCTTAACTCTTCACTTAAAGATATCATAGAATACAATTCTCCTGGATGTGATTGCGATTGATTATTGCGATAGGTATTAGAAAAATTGGGATAGTTTATATGTGGTGTAAAATTCAGATCGAAACCAATGTTTGTGTGACTAGAAATATTTGAATTTGTTTTTTTAAACAATTTACCTAACCACAAGAACATAAAGTTGACAAGTTTGACAAGTTAAATTTGATTATGTATTAGTCGTGGATAAACATATTTAAAAAACTATGAAGTGCCTTAAGTTATGTTATCTTATGCTAATATGCTAATTAAAATAATACATTAAGAAGGCCATGACGCAATATTAATAACTTTGAAGTTTCAATAAACTACTATTGCTGGTGTCTATTGTCACAATAGAGCGTTTGTCTGAAAAGAACACAGCAAATGAAAACAAATTTTTAGATGATTGAAGAAGATGTTAGAAGAAGATCCTTATTTAAGCACTAAACAAATATCCGAGAAATTGATGTTTCGCAAAAAACCGTAATGTTATTTTCCACTTAAAAGTGAACCTTCTTTTAACATGATGCAAATATCAAAAGATTTGTGTTCAGTTGTTGCAATTTTTCTGCACCATGATTTGGATAATCCTTTTAATCCACCATTTTGATAATTTTTTTTACTAATAATATACTGAAGATAGATTTTCTTATGGTATTTTGATTGGGATCTAAATTATTAAACAATATTATTATTAAACGAGTTTAACTTGAGCGGATATAATAAAAAGTTAGCTATAACTCCGAAATTATGATATTTAGGTTTAGAGAATATGAAAAATATTAAGAATTTTTAAAAACAAAAAAATATACAGGGTGTTCCGTTTGAAATAACATTACATTACATTTCATTAGATTTCCAGAACAACGGAAAAGCCGAAAACAATGTAAACACTACAATATATAAGCTCGGTCATATTATAAAATTGTCAAATATTAATTTTTATAAAAATCGTGCAAGCCTTTGCCGAGACAATTCCGAGACATAAAACTCACTCTGTATACGTTATTTTATGCTAATATGTGTAGCGTAATTAAATTGAATATATACAACCTTTAGATAACTTTGAAATACAGACATTAGTTAACTACCACTTTTTGAACACTATCTGACTAAGACCTTAACTATCTTGTTACATTCAGATAAATCAAGCAATCAAAGGATTTCTGTACAAGTTGCCATTAAAGGATTTTCCGTTTTCCCTTACCATCGGCAATTAGTGACAGTACCCCAACCCCTCGGTAGTGATGATTAGGGTAGTAAATCGGCAATGAACTTTTTCGCTGAATAAAATTAAATTAGCTTACGCCCCCAAAATTATTAGAATTTTTAACAACGTTGACACATAATTGGATATTAAGAAAAATTGTACCCATACAAAATTTTTTACAATACAATGTACGTTTTAAGAATATTTTTACCAGTATGACAAAATAGTATCGTAAAATGGTTAATAAAAAAATGACATATTGTAACAAGATATGTTAACTGAAAAAGTAGTATTTTTAAATTAATTATATGGCTAACACTAACACCATCTATTGTATAGAGTTCTTAACATGTTAATTATTATAAACGATTCCTGTCAGTAATTCCAACTTTATACACGATCTTCAATGTGGCATAGTCCAATATCTTCAAACACGATTCATTCTCTTATTGTCATTGGTGTTATACACAGGTATGTTTTTTGATTTATAAGTATTTTTGGTAAAAGATTTTAAATAATATAATTTCTATAAATCTTGACAGTACCTACTATATAATCAGATGAGAATTTTCACATTAATAATTATTTCAAGTATATTTTGAGGGCAATTTAAAAGTAATAATTGTAAATTTTTTTATAAAAAAAAATACAAAATGGCGAGTTGAGTACTTTTTTGGAATTCTAATTGTTATATTAATTTATCTTTTGTTACTACTGTACACGTGGCTGATGCTGACAATTTTTTACAGCATTGGAATATAAAATACCAAAGACATTACAAATTTCAATTTCAAAGACATTACTGGGTTACTACCGAATTATCGCTGATTGGTTCTACATTGGTGGACTGTTCATCAGACCAACCCTTCACTGGACCAGCCCTCTCCTGGATCAACCAATGGATCGCAGATGTAAAAAAAGATAAGTCGACCAACGTAAATAAATGCATTTATAGTATTATACAGCTGTCTCGTTTTTCTTTATTTCTTAAACGTAATATCAAAATCATTTTCGTATCGGTTAAATAACTCAGCTTAAAACAACTTTCTTCAGTAGTATCATAAAAAATAAAAAGATTTCAGTGGCGCCCTTATAATTTCTTAAAGAAACAAATATTGTACTATAGTCAGAGCTAATGAACTTACTCACCCCTAGCCGAGGTATTTAACTAACATAATATTTGCTTTGATAAACATTTATACATTTTGTTAACTATTGAAATATCTTTTACAACTAATTAAAGACGAAATTAAGATTAATAGTTGTTTTATTGTAAATTGCATTTTTTTTCTTTTGGTATATTGTTATTTTTTAAAAGTTAACTAAATATTTTTATAAATTCACTCTCAACATTTAAATCATATCACAAACTGACGCCCAACGTAATAATATGGTTACAAATTGACGCCCAACGTCATAATATGGTTACAATATTATGTATCTTTAATAAATCAACAAATTATTTTTTTAAAACCTAAGAGGCACAAAAGCCTCACACATATTTTTATTTGAAAATTTCACAACCAATTTCACAATTAACCAATAAAATGTCCTAATTTTGAATCGTTACCATGGCAATTTGAAACATTTCGTGGCATTTTTTTCGTGGTGGTAATTTTTTTACAGCCAAAACGACATAGAACGCTGAAACCTCAACGTACAGACCAAAGACAAATAAAAATATGTTATATTTCTCTATGGTACAGACGTTGAAACTAGTAATTACGAGGCTTTATGACAGACGTCAGATTGGGTTAATTATTATTTTCCAAATTATGGTGTGAAATTTTCTAACCAAATACCATGCAAGCTTAAATTAGTCCTTTCAAATTTTTCCTAAAAATATTATAGGAGAATTTTAAGATCTATCTTCGATCAAATCTTTACAGTGCTATACTTAACAGCCAAAGCATACAATAACTTTGTAGACTTAAATTCAGCCTATTATTCATTACAATGGGCCCGTTCAGCCACTCTATCACAAAGTTAGCCAAGGGCGTAGCCAGGATTCTATATAGGGGGGGGGCAGGTGAAATAAATCCTAGACTACACCAACAGACGTTCCGAGCGAAGTACTAAGCTAAGATTGACTGTTGATGACTGATGAGAGATGAGGATGAGCATTGGCTACTGAATCCAGTTGCCCCCTCTCTCATCCTGCATACGACTCTGCTCCTACGGCAGGTTTTTTAAAAGTAATTCCGTTACTTTTTTAGGTTAGGTTAGCGTTATTAGTGACATTGCTTAGAGGAAGAAATTATGTATTTTTTTTTATGTGATCACAAGCCCGTTAGATTCTTAGGTCTTATAGGCAGCGTAGCGAGCAAGCGAGCTATGGAGTTCATGAGCATATTACAGTTTACCAGCTAGCGATCGCTCTTCTAGAGGGGGGCAGCTGCCCCCCTCTGCCCGTACCTCGCTACGCCCATGAAGTTAGCGCTGGCAGCTGCGCTCTGTGAAAGCGCTTGAAGGTGGCTGAACGTCAATGCTTGAAGCTCTGCCACAAAGAGATGAAATAACTTCTGATTCATTTTTTTCGAATTCCTATTCACTATCTTCATTCATTTCTAATTTAGAGTTTTGGGTTTTTCTTCATTAATAGGTTTTTAAAATATAACATACCTTCTTATGACACTTTTTCTCGAATTTTCTTTGAAGAAAAGTTTTAGGTTTTCTCCTTGTTAAGATTACAAATCAAAAATATGTTCCAAAAAATACAATACTGATTCAATTAAAAATTTGTGTACAATTTTTTTATATAAGCACAATAATTTATTTATTTATTTCACTTTATGCATTTAAGATACGCTTGTAAACGAAAATATCTTGTTTGCTAATTTTGTTAGAATGTTCTTCTGTATTTCTCTAGAGAATTCTCAAAGATCCCTAGCGGTTCTTTGCGATATCGTTGACCTCCATTCTATATTGCTATTCACGAATTTCTAGTTATAGTAAGGGTATAATAAACCCCGTGGATTGCGGTTACGCCTTTTCCCCTTTTCCATACTCCATTGATTCATGTTAAAACCCTTTAGGATATCCAATATCATGCATTATACTTACAATATTGACACTTGGCCAATTGGATACTATCCAAATTTTAGGAGAAATTATAAAAAAAGAGACAAATAATTGAACAGTTTTTTATTGAGATGTTTAATAAGATGACAAATTTGGACATTTTTAGCTGTGTGCCATTAAAAGAAAAACTAAACATAACGTATAATCGAGTTGTGTTCTATGCTGTATACATTATTTTTTCGTATAATTTTCAAAGAATTAGAACGATCAATTCAGTTAAATTACCTATATTTATATATATTGTAATGATTTAATTTTTATAATTTATTTAATTTAGTGACTATTTATTTATTTTATTAATTGATTTAGTATGATTTATTATTATTATTATAGGTTTTATAGTTGTTTAATGATATAATAATTAATTATTCTTATGTTTGTTTGTTGTTGGGCGCCTTATAAAAATATTTAATTAGCTCAGTCAAATTATTATCTGTTTGAATTTGCAATACATTCAAATAAATATAAAACAATATTTAAACAAATATCGACTGCAGACATAATATGAGCACAATTATATTGTACCCTTGATGAAAAAGTTTAAAAGTCAAAAAAGCTATTTGCACTAAATTATTCCATTTTTTACATGGATATGTCCAAAAGCATGTTTTTACAGAATGCTAAAAGACTGTTACGGGTATACCTTCGCGACTCAATGGAAACCTAAAAACCTGGGATGTTAAAATATATTTTATAAATAAAAAAAAATTGATGCCTTACACCTTTTCTCATGTAACTTCTTGTATAATCGAGTTAATTCTTCTCTCGAAGATGTTTTAATTAAATTTATTGTACTAACTCTTACTTTTTGGAAGTCCATCTTATTAAGAATAATAAAAAACTCTTCGTTTCAACATAACTTCTAAGTTTATTTGAAAAAATATGTTTTAAATCACAATGACGGCCGTTTCGCTAAGAAGCATCGATGCTAAATTTAATTAAAACATCTTCGAGAGAAAAAAAATTGAATTCAAAATCAATTTTTATGTATTGCGATCATTTAGGAAGTGTTTCTGTTAAGATTAGTTGTTTATTTGTGTTTTTGTTTATTTATTGATTACCATTGTATTGTATTATTTATTTTTCTTCTATTGTTTACACTGTCACATACCAGCGAGTTTTTCTGTGACTTAATTTGTTCATTATTATTTCATTTTATGTATTATTATAAAGGTATTGAATAATATTATATTATACTTTGTATTCATTCAATTCACAATATTCGTTAACCATAATCTAATTAAAAACTATATTTTTTTATGAAATAGAAGGTATAAAATAAACAAAACATAATAATATGCCAATTAATAAAGAACTTGCTAAACCATCTAAAAATGTTAAACCTCGATTGTGCCATTAAACTAAAGGTAGTAAATACAATATTTTTGTTATCATTTGCATTTTTTTTATCAAAATTTAGAGCACTTTCATAACGATATATTTATAACTTTGACAATTATGGAGTGTAATCTAAATGACAGTAATTAACAAATTGTAGGCAATTAAATTAGGAATAAAATGAGCCGTCGCTCAACCTGACCGGATAATTACAGCAGAAGAAAATGAAGTAAAAGTGGGAAATTAAATGTTTATTTAATAAATTAATTACCCCGTCAATTTTTTAATTCAAGCCTGTGGTTTGGTAAAAAAGTAGCCTTTTTCATGCTCTTTGAGTGACAAAAAAATGGATAATATAAATTAATTAGTTTTCACGTAATTGGCATGCCAATCAATTGAAATAAATTGTAAATATAGATGATTCGATGTTCATTTGAAAAGGATATTCAAAACAGAAAAGAAGGTACAGATCCTGGCCTACTCTGTTGACTAGGTCTCCTTTGGAACATTAGAAAAGAGCCGCATGAAAGTTTATTGCTGAATATGGAGACTTTCAGGGTCTTGGGGGGAAGGGGGTCTCGTTGGTGGAGAAATTCAGGGTCCTTCAAGCGAACCTCCACCACAGTAACCCTCAGCGGAACTTGCTGTACAAAGAGTTGATAGCCCTTCTACAAGAACCGTGGATAAACCAAGGTAAGATCATTGAACTGGCTGAGATCTTTAGAATTTAGCTTAGGTTAGTTCTAACGAACTTTTACCTTTTATATATTAGTGGACCTAGGTGGTTGACATTAAATTTGGAATTTTTACAGATACAAGGTCTCGTCTCGTTAATCATGTAAATTAGGGCCCGTGAGAACCTGTTTAGGTCGTTTGGCCCGAGGGAAGTCATCAGGGTCATAGTCAAGTGCCCTCTTCAGAAGTGGGTTTATGTGGTTATGGTATGAGGTGATCAAGTACCAAAGTGACCCGGTAATTAATCGTAGCGTCTTATTTTGTATAGTCTCAAGTATATGAAGATGAGAATTAGCTGTTTGTCCCCATAAAGTGGATGCATATATGATTTGTGGAAGGATGCAAGTCTTGTAAAGAGTGAGTTTGTGGCGGAGACTTAGACGACTGTCTCTTGATATGAAGGGCCCTAGTGCAGCTTTTGTATAGCATTAGTTTTTGATATTATATAACGCCATGTCAACTTGCTGTCAAACATGACTCCCAAATATTTAACTTCGGTTTTCCAATCGATAACCACATCTTTCAGCATAAAGTCGACATTTGGTCGATCGCGATTTTTACTGAATTTAATTAGTTGCGATTTTTCCGCATTAATTTTTATCTTCCATTTTCCGCCCATTCTACATAGGCATTGGTCGTGTTTTGAAGATATTCTACACTCTTGGAAAATTTCCAAGAGCTAGACAAAATCGCGGTATCATCCGCAAATGTAAAGATCTTTGTAAGTCCTATACATTCGGGGATGTCTGCCGTATACAAATTGTATAGAATGGAAGAGAGAACCGAACCCTGAGGAACTCCGGCTTCGATTCTCTTGATCGTCGATTGGTATAGTTCTTGTCCTTACCTTATTGTATCTTTTATTTGTAGCCTGATGATGGTCTAAGACCGAAACTAGTCGCAAATTTGATAATTTTCACCATTAAATTTGTTGTGGTTTGACTTGGTGTTTTATTTTTTAATAATAAAAATATTTAAAGTATTTAGTATTTATTTCAATTAAAAGTAAATTAGTAATTATTTTTGGTAGCAGGAAAGATTTGCATTAAAACAATTAGTTAAATTAATTAGAATTCAGGTTATATAAATCAAAATAACAAAAAATTATTTACAAAATATAATTATTTGTATTAATATACTTATTGATTGGTTACATTTTTTACTAAAACCTATTATATTAAATGAAATAATGTACAAGTTCCTTGTTTACGTTAATAATGAAAGTAAATATTAAATTCCTTCGCTCAGGCGGGTGCTTTAGTGAATAATTATAATTAAGTAGTTCGTACGAGTGTAGCTTTCTAACATTGTAACTCATGCATTAATGCATAAATAATACCATTAATGTTACATTTATATAGCGTTTATGTAGCCTTTTGTGTAACTTTTCAATGGTATTTCTTATTGTACTTAAAAATTATCATTAATAACAATACTAGCCTAACTTCGCTTATGCATGGTGTTCGAAATTTAGCATTATTTTTATTTAAACGATTAGTATATATCTAATAAATAAATATATCCCTCGAATAAATTAGGTTACTGCGTCACTGCCGCAGTGAATTTTTTAAAAGATCAATGTAAGGATATGCGTACAAAGAGAAACGAGCAAAAAAGAAGATATCAGAACGCACTTTTTAGGGTGGCATAACGTGATAACTAATGGCAAGTTCTATCTCATCATGCAACTTGAAATAGGACGAGGGGATTTTCTGCAAACTATATGGGGAAAATAGAAACGACGACCACTTACTAAAATGGTCTAGCTAAAAAAGGGATGTCGTAAGAGACATGTTATAGAAACTATAGGAAGGTTTTTGTGTTTTTCTATTCTGTATTATAAAGTAAGTAGCATCCAATCGATACATAAAATAGTACTTGACTAAGGCTTAGAACTTCCTCTTTTTGTTGTATGTTTTTACATAAAATTATCCTGGCAGTCAATACCTATGATGTTTTATCTGAAATTGATTATGAAACACTAGTAGTTTTTAATCACTAGATCAGATACCTTCCAATACCTTCCAATATCATATTTTTAAAGTTATTGCATTTCTCGCATTGGTACAAAATGTTCTCATTAAAAGTTTTTTAATCTCTTTTTGCTTATTTTGAAGAACATTTCTGCTTCAGGAGATATCTCTATAAATTTATTACAAATGAAATCGTTGTTGATTCTAGTAATGAATTTATTGGTGCAACCTTGTTACTATCTATCAATTTATTGAGAGGTTGCTTACATCCCCAGACTAGATGACTCTCGATGCATAGACCATTACCTTTTTTTTCTTACCTTGTCAGTGGTTTAAGTAAGAGTGTAATATTTCTTGACTTTTGCTAATTTGATGTTTTAAGTATGTTTTATAGATGTTTCTTCTTGAATTTTAATTTTAAGTTGTGTTCCACTTATATTTTAATTTATTTATTTTAAATTGCCCAAACACCATACACAAAAGGTATCAGATGGACTTATGGTTAGTTAACCATAAGATAAAACAATTTTGGTTCAGTTCACGAACTGACCAATCGGAAAGTGAGGATTGTCGTTCCAAAGTCCCTAGGAGATGTTGATTGAAATTCTATTTTGGGTCAACCACGATCGCAATCAAAATGTAAAGCAGATATTGTGATGATGCATTTTTCTTGGATGAAAAATGTAGGTACCTGTTAATTAAGGTCTTAAAGAATTAAAGGTTTAATGTATGTTTTATAATTTTGGGACAAACAAAATTTTCAACGCTTCCGTACAAATAACTAAGTGAACAAAGTAATTTATTCTACTTAACAGGTAGGCTCAAAAGTCCCCGGTCTACCATAGTAAAACACAATATTTTGACAACATTAATTTTTTTATTCAACATAGTTGCCTTCCAGGGCGATACAGCGATTATAGCGACCTTCCAACTTTTCGATACCATTTTTGTAGTACTCCTTCGGTTTGTCCTCAAAATAGGCTTCAGTTTCGGCGATTACCTCAGTATCAGAGCCAAATTTTTTCCCGCGAGCATTCTCTTCAGGTCAGAGAAAAGGAAAAAGTCGCTGGGGGCTAGATCTGGAGAATACGGTGGGTGAGGAAGCAATTCGAAGCCCAATTCATGCAATTTTGCCATCGTTTTCGATGATTTGTGACACGGTGCATTGTCTTGATGAAACAACACTTTTTTCTTCTTCATATGGGACCGTTTTTTCGCGATTTCGGTCTTCAATCGCTCCAATAATGCACAGTAATAGCCGCTGTTGATTGTTTTTCCCTTTTCTAAATAGTCGATGAACAATATACCGCCAGCTGACTGTTGAGTCTTTCCACGCTTTGGTGGCGGTTCACCAGCCGCAGTCCACTCAGCTGACTGTCGATTGGACTCAGGCGTGTAGTGATGGAGCCAAGTTTCATCCATAGTCACATATCGACGTAAAAAATCGGGTTTATTACGACTTAACATCTGCAAACACTGCCCAAAATCATCAATTCGTTGCTGTTTTTGGTCGATTGTGAGCACGCGCGGCACCCATGTCGCACAGAGCTTCCGCATACCCAAATATTCGTGAACGATATGTCCAACACGTTCCTTAGATATCTTTAGAGTGTCAGCTATCTCGATCATATTCACTTTACGGTCACTCAAAATAATTTTGTGGATTTTTTTGATATTTTCGTCGGTAACCACCTCTTTTGGGCGTCCACTGCGTTCACCGTCTTCGGTGCTCATTTCACCACGCTTGAATTTTGCGTACCAGTCAATGATTGTTGATTTTCCTGGCGCAGAGTCCGGAAACTCATTATCAAGCCAAGCTTTTTGCTTCAACCGTATTTTTTCCTTTCAAATAACAACAATATTTAATAAGCACACGAAATTCTTTTTTTCCATCTTTTTGAAAATAACAAAAGTTGCTTCACTAAAAATGCAATATCTCACAAACTAATAGTCCGACAGCTGTCAAATTTTTACACGAATCTTTTGAAGGTTGATACTATCTAAAAATGAAATGGATTTAATTCTAGTGTCGTCATCTATAGGTCAGACCGGGGACTTTTCAGCCGACCTGTTATTACAAAAAGTTCCCTTTCCCCAGTCTTTAGTCCACATATTTACCTTCAAATTCAAATATTAATTTTTAAACACACAATTTCAAAATTGAAAGAAATTTTTATTTTAAAACATATCAGAGTACCTACCAAATGGAGCAGCAACACTTAGCATTTTATTCTTAAAGCACAAAAAAACCGATAGGTCTCTGTTATCTACCATACAATCTCAAATGCCATCATCAAAAAAAGAATAAGATACAGAGCATCATTTTCTCACACACAATTTCAACTTCTGCATTTTCTTTCTTCTCGTGTTTCGTTCTCGATCGATACCATTATCGTAATACAAGGAGCGGTAGTGCTTTCCTAATCTCTATTCAGTTTCTATACCAAGTTTTACGTCAGTTTGGCATACAAGATCTGTATAAAATTGAAATTCTTAGTCTATTCGAAAAGAAATATCTAAATTTAATAAGCTATATTAATTGTGAACGTTTTTTGAAAATATACATGGTAGAATTAAGGATTTTTACTAGGCGTATAAACAGTATTTTTCAAGTAAATTAAAATTGGATGCTGGTATTCAAATAAAATCAATTGAGAGTAATTTAGCTAATTGTTAAGACTAACTACTATATTTTACAACTACTTTATCTTAGCCATATTAGAAGTTGTATAAGCCAGGCAATAAAATGTTATATATTGTAATAATAATAAAAACAAATTAAATCTACTTTATAGACTACTAACCAGGACAAGAAATTATACCAATAAAAAGAAGCAACACCGCAATGTAAGCGACCCCATTTATTTATCGAAACTGCAACCATGCTATTTGTTCTGGTTATAAATTACCCTGGTATAGACTTCGATGAGCTTAAAACCCTTAGGTGCAATACTAAATTAAAAAAGGAAAAATTAAAAAAAAGGATATCTTAAGGTAAAAATGAAGTGATAACAAAACGAATAATGAATTAACACCCAACCCAGTTGTTCGAATTAGTTCTGAAAAAATCAAAGCACATATAGGATAATTCTAAAGAACAATTTTCAAATACTCGGAGAGAACCAAAACCAATATTCACAGACATTTACGTTTTAAGAAAAGTGTGAAATTATAATGGTAGCATTTTGTTTTCATTAATAAATAAAGTAAAAATAAAGTAATTATTATTGATATGTATTAAATTCCTTCAGAATAGATTACTACATCTACCAATATTAAAATTTAGATAAAGATAAAGATAAAGATAAAGATAAAGATAAAGATAAAGATAAAGATAAAGATAAAGATAAAGATAAAGATAAAGATAAAGATAAAGATAAAGATAAAGATAAAGATAAAGATAAAGATAAAGATAAAGATAAAGATAAAGATAAAGATAAAGATAAAGATAAAGATAAAGATAAAGATAAAGATAAAGATAAAGATAAAGATAAAGATAAAGATAAAGATAAAGATAAAGATAAAGATAAAGATAAAGATAAAGATAAAGATAAAGATAAAGATAAAGAAAGTAGACAAAATATTTCTAAATTTACTGTACTAACCCTACTTTTCAGATTTAAATAATACTGAAATATCCTTTTATTATTAGTGATGCTCCAGTAACTACTTATACTTCTACCTTACAATTTTCGGCAAAAATTTTACTGTTTCCAAACATAATGAAATGTTTGTTTTTTTGATAGAAAACGGTCAAGCTTGGTTTGGAAACTAGTTTCCTTACCCTGGGTGCAGGTGGAAACAATTTTTCACTTTTTCAGTTTTTTTAATTAAATTTCAGTTGAAACAGGTAGATGTTAAAATACTATGATTCTAGTTTTTTATTAATATTATTTTTTATTATTATGTCAAAAGAATCCTTTGCAATTTGTATATTATAATAAATAAAAACAAAAAAAAGTTAATTTATGACATTAAAAATTGTCCATATCAACGCTTTGTATATTTGTCAATAGCACAGCATAAAATACCTTCAGCGCACACAATCTCAGTCTATTTTGTTCGCTCCATATTCAACCATTATTGACACTTTTGACATTGGCTATCCCCTCTTTCCTAACGTAATTTTGCTCGTTATATTTCTACCAGATCGAAACCCTTGAATCATTGAATTCAACTCAATATTTTCTCTATTATGTTACACCTGTTTTCGCCCCTAGAATTTCCTATGCTGTAATATGAAAAAGAAACAAGTAATGTCAATATTTTTATGTTTAATATAAATACAATTTTTGCCAGAACGGTAACGGTTGCTAATAATTCAATTATTTTCCATTATTCTTAAATATATTTATTTGTGAGGACAATTAACGTTTTTTCTTTTGTTTTTTAAAAAATTAAATACAGCTTTCAGGAATAGTATCATTTTCCTCACTGCCATTCCTACCTAGAGCGACAAAATATTTGGTCAAAATTAAAAACCAAAAACAGTATCCGAAGTAGGTATATTTAAAGGGCGAATTAAAAAATAAAATAACAATAATATTTCGTATTTTACCAAAGATGTACAATACAACTGTTTATGTATTGTTTTTATGTATTGTTTATGAACCCAAGGGCGGAAAATTCAGAAAACCACGATTTTTTTATTATAGCATTAAAAAAGAAAAAAGAAAAATCCACAAAGTGAAAGCCGTTCTCCAACAAAATTATACAGGGTTTTTCAAAAAAAGGTAACACCGTCTCTAGGATAGGTAAAAAACTGAAAAATAATTGGGGTTTGCTTAGTAAAATTTTTTTCTAACGCCATCCGTTTTCAAGATACAGGGCGTTGAAGAAAATAAAAAATTACACATTTCTTACGATTTTACCGAAACTACTGGCACCATTGCAATGAAATTTTATACGAATATGTTTTGGAAGCTGATATATCCCATGAATTTGTTTTTATAACTAACTCTCATAGTTACACGCTAGTTACACGATTCATACAACGTAATACTAAACATAACTTTTTTTAGGGTATAATTATTAGTCAAAACTCCAAGTGAACATAAACATCGTTTAATTCTACACCAAAAAGGTACTCTTGGTAAAACTCGATATTATGTACCGTTTTCGGAATATTTTTATTTGAAAATTATGAAGTAATAATCGCTCCTGGTATAAACTAATGATAAAGTTCGCTTTTCTCTAAGTTTGCCATGTAAAATTGACATTTATTGATTGTTATGCCAATAAGTCAACAATAAATAGAGTTTTTAAACCTTATTTGTTTTTAATATCATAAGTTTTTTTAATTAATAAATTTATCATTAACTTATACGAGGAGCGGTTATTACTTCATAATTTTCAAATCAAAATATTCCGAAAACGGTACATAATATCGAGTTTTACCAAGAGTACCTTTTTGGTGTAGAATTAAACGATGTTTATGTTCACTTGGAGTTTTGACTAATAATTCTACCCTAAAAAAAGTTTTGTTGAATAATACGTTGTATGAATCGTGTAACTAGCGCCCTCTATGAGAGTTAGTTATAAAAACAAATTCATGGGATATATCAGCTTCCAAAACATATTCGTATAAAATTTCATTGCAATGGTGCCAGTAGTTTCGGCAAAATCGTAAGAAATGTGTAATTTTTCATTTTCTTCAACGCCCTTTATCTTGAAAACGGATGGCGTTAGAAAAAAATTTTACTAAGCAAACCCCAATTATTTTTCAGTGTTTTACCTATCCTAGAGACACCCTGTATAGTATATTGATAAACTTTTACCCAAAAATTTACAAAAGAAAGAAAAAGAAAACTGGTTCCCTTTCCATATATATTTTGTAATAATATTTTAATATACATAGTTTAAGAAGAAAGTGTTCTACAAATAAAACTCATTTTATCTGCAACTGAACATCTTAGTTCTGCGTAGTAAGTCGTAAAACAAATTTTAAAAGAAAAACCTTTCCATTCAATTTGTTAGAAATCGAATCGGTAGAAGTTTGGCAACCTCTAAAGTCGAAAACTCATAAAATTGTTTTGGCAAAGTGCCAGTGCCACGGCTCTGTCAAATATAAAGAAAAATACGTTTTACTACATAAAAGAGGCAAAATTTATAAGCATAGTTTCCTGATGCTTTTATTGTTCTGACAGAGGGCAGACAGAAATAAAAAGAATTAATCTCTAATAGCACACAAACTTATTAATGCATCAGCATTTATATCGATAATTTTAGTATTAAAATTAAAAGTAACTTCAACGAATATACAAACAACTTATAAAGCATTATTATATGTCAAAATTATTATGCTGAATAATAATTATGAAAATTAAGAAACTTTTTCTTATAAAGAAATGTAGTAATATTTTCTGACTCTTTAATACAGAGTTACTAGTTTATTCTAAATGAAAACACTTTTGCATTGTATCAGTTTCAGTTTTGTATTACCATTGTATAGTGTTTTTCAAAGAAAAATGGTTGACTGCAGTAAAGATATGCCAAATTTGGCAATAAACCTTCCCGATTAGCTGAGTGAACCGAATTATAATAATTTTAAATGGGCATACCAGATAAAATATTAAGCTTTTTCGATCAGTTAGCAATTTTTGTCATTTTGCATTTCTCTCGAAGCCTTCAGTTGTACTAAGAACATTAAAAAATTAAACTTTTTAATGAGACTTCCACTTTTTTTTAAAAAAACTCATCACACACTCGTTCGACGCACGTAAATTCATCCACATAACAAACAAGAATTAATATTATGTGGAAATTATTTAACCAGATTAAACTTTGCGCAGCAAATATTTATCTTGAATTTTAAATTCAACGCACAACAAAAATTTTTATTGATGTGGACCCGGCTTTAAACGTATAAATTAAATTCATTTTTATAAATCCTGTTTCGGTTTTCGATCTATAGCGTTAAATTTTTATTATTTATACAGGGTGTACCAACCTTATGACAAAGTTCGGTATATGGGTTGTTTTAGAAGATATCAAAAAATGTTAATAACAAAAATAGTAGATTTCTTTAGGGTCCATATTTTGAAATCACCTTAAACTATACAGAGTGTTGTATAACTCTGTTACAAACCAAACATATGATTTTTTAAATGAGAACCCCTGTATATTATACCGAATTCTGACTGCTCACATTTCATGAAGATTTTGATATGTTTTGATACATTATACAGAGTCCTTCAGAAATTATGGACACGTTTGTGTGAAAATCGTAGGTAAATCAACGCTCTGTATCTTATTGTACGTTGAAGAAAAAAAAAGTATTTTGCCTAACAGAGTTTCGTAATATGATACAATATCACCGTATTCTATTAAATATTAATTATTTTTCTTTTTGTATACAGGGTGGACGATAACTCGAACCTTTCATTTTCTCTCTTCTTTCAAATGGAGCACCCTGTATTTTATATCATCCCTTAAAATCCATTTTTTGGCCACTCGGAACGTTTGTAAGTAATTTTTGAATATGCCAGATGAAAGAGAATTGTTTTTTCTACCTCTGTGCAAAATTTCATTCATGGACATCTTCATCTACCCCCTAGCTCCAAAGGATATATCCGAATTTGCTTTAAAAATTCATTGATACGTCAATTTTAACACACCATGAACATTTATTAAGTATAGATTAGTATTTATAAAATATTTTATATCATTTTATGTTTTTGTTTTTATTAAATTAACTTTAAAATGTTTTTTATCAACCACTAATTATCATGGTTCCCCCGTATTTAATTTGTAGTATTATCATGTGCGAGCGTTCAATTTTACCTACAACCTGCTGGTCGAGTATGGATGCACAGTAGATTTTGATGCGCTGTTGCCAAATGAGCTGCTTGTCGTATTTCTACGGTAGGAGCTAGGAGCTAGCTTCTCACCGATCAAAACCTATCACTTACCAGTTGTAAATGCGCCAATTATATTAAACTTGAGAATATTTTCGAGTTAAATAAACATTATTAAGATAATTTAAAACACAAAAAATTAAAAATTAAGATTTGGAAACTTGTTTTCTTATTAATTCTATTCCACAAAACCTTTAACTGTAATGTTTATTTTAACAAACTGACAATTTTGTTAAAACCTTGTATTGGACAATCTGGTTAAAACTCCAATTCATGTTATAATGTTGCCTACAGGTATACTTTTAATAGATTTAATTTTTTCAAATTTTAAGCTTGGGTTTTTGCAGTTTTGAATAACTAGTTTTTCGCATTGTTTTGTTATACGAATTCAATTTGAAATATTTTTGAAACTATATAAATATTTTAAAATATTTTGAGAAATATTATCTGATACTGGGATACTTAAATATTCAACAGACAATCTAATTTATTATTTATTATGTAGGGCCGTAAGAAAACCCCCTTCTAAAAATAATACACTGATATTGGATAATATACTTGCACTGAGATTTTGTACAATATTAATGCAAGAAATTTGTAAGTATTTTTTAATAAATTAAATGAATACAATTATGTTTCCATATAATACGTAGATCCTTTAGATCCTTTTTGTACAGATCCATAAGTTAATGGGTTAACGTCTATTTTGTTTAAATTTGATTCCTCTAGTTCTTTGATTCCATTTTGTTGGTTCCTGGTGAACTGCCATATTTGTTTGTGCAGACCGTTTTTTTGTTTAATTAGTTCTACGCAATTATAGCATTTACTTTGATATTTTGGTTTGCAAATAGAATTGCGAATTGGTATAATAGTTTGCAGATATTTGGTAAACTTGACTATCCTTTCATAAGCAGTTTCCTTTCATTTGCATAACAATAGACATGGTCTCTTAAGTATCAACATGAATATAATTGTCCAAAAAGTGGTACTTTTTATTTTAAAAATAAATTTTTTTAATTATATACAATTCTAAGGTTTTTAAGAAAAATTATTATTCTTTTACTGTTATTTAATTAAATTAAATATGTTTTTGGGCTTCTTTGACTGGAAGCTACTACTACAACGTTATTTGTCATTGCTGTATAACTAATCGCTTCTTCAGATAAAATGCTATAGTCTTGATTACAAATACAATTAAGTTGCAGTCGGTAGATATTCACTTAATTTATTTAGACGTGCGACTCCTAATAAACAGAATAATCCAATTTCGAACGGATGAATTCCAAATTCAAATTACCATGCATTTAAACGATTAACAAGTTGTATTCTAAAATGTGTTTCCCAGTCTAGATCTTACGGCATTCAATTCGATTAGCCCCTTATTGTCACAGGCTTTTATATTTAACATACTTTTACTGATGGGTAAGAAATTAGTATTTAAATCAAAATATTTCAAGTCCTATAAGTATTATTAAAAAATGTTATCAGTATTATATTATAAAATATTTCAGAAGGTATTTCAAGCGAGGTAGGCAATCACTTTTTTCTTTTTTAAATTTTTATTGATAAGGATTGTTAATTTAATTTAAAAAAAATAACCAAAAATACCAAAAATGTATGCGGCCGTTGAAATTATTAAACAAAATTTTTTATTAATGTGTTATTTTACATGTGAAAGACACTTGTGAACTAGATTATAATGAATTGGATTGGGCTAAAATTGACATACACATACACAGCTTACAAAGATACATAATACATATTTAGAGTAACAATGCACGTCCAAAAACCCTGTTGTTTGTTCGTTAAGTCCCAAGTTAGGATTCCATTTAACTGTAAATAAAATATCACCCTAAATCAGTTTCATCAGAGGGTCAATTCTCATCAGCATATTGGAGTTACTAAACAAGATTAATTTACACATAAATTAGTTGTCTTCTATTTTTGAAATACAGGGTGTTTCTTAAGTAATCTAAAATATTATATGGGGCGCTTCGTTACTCAATTTTAAGACGAAAAGTTCCTATAAACATGTGTGATAGGTGTTGTCGTTTATGAGATACAGGGTGTTGAATTTATTGTAATAAGTCAGTTCTGATTGTAGGTACGTGAAATTAATTTTTCCCGGTGACGCTACTGGTTTTTAGAAGTAATACGCAAAAACATGCTTATTCTAAGTGGCCTTTGAAATAATGTTGACAAGTGTCAAATTTGAAAACCAACGCAAAAATCGTACATTTTTATTTGATTGACTCTGTGTTTAGTTAATAACTATGCCAGTGTTTACTAATGTTGAAATGGCTAATATGGATTTTTTGTACGGATTAGCGAATGGTAATGCCTTAGAAGCTAGACGTACGTATGCCCAGCGTTATCCAAATACCTAATCGTTTACCATGTTCAGATACGTTTACTAAGTTACATATTCGTTTACAAGAAACTGGAACTTTTGCTAAATCGAAGAATATTATTGGACGACCCAGAACTGTGAGAAATCCCCAATTCTCCCCCAGATTCTTCAAATTATTGACCAACATCCAGAAACGAGTACAAGAAAAGTTGCAGATGAAGTAAATGTTAGTAACAAAACTGTT
Source organism: Ophraella communa (assembly GCA_035357415.1). Lineage (NCBI taxonomy): Eukaryota > Metazoa > Arthropoda > Insecta > Coleoptera > Chrysomelidae > Ophraella > Ophraella communa. Next base: position 29,613,528 of record CM068982.1, on the reverse strand, counting down.
TGGAATATTCTAAAAGATAATTTATTGTATCCATATCACGCTCAACGTGTTCAACATTTGTTACCTACTGACTATCCATTACGCATACAGTATTGTCCATGGATTTTACGTGAAATCGCGAACAATCCGAATTTTGTGGCCAATATTCTATTTACGGATGAAGCCAACTTTTCTAGACATGGGATTATGAATTTTCATAATGACCACATATGGGCAGATGTAAATCCACATACCATAAGTGTAAAACGATTTCAACAAACATTTTCGGTCAATGTTTGGCTTGGCATCATCGATGATTATTTAATTGGACCATTTTTCCTTTCTGTACGGTTAACCGGTGAGACATACCAACATTTTCTAGAAAATGAACTTCCACTTCTTTTGGAAGATGTACCTATTATTATTAGAAGGCGCATGTGGTTCATGCATGACGGAGCTCCTCCACATTTTTCAGTGATTGTACGCGAGTTTTTAAATAATGTTTTTCCAGGCCATTGGATCGGACGAGGATCTCCACACCCGTGGCCCCCTAGATCACCTGGACACAATCCTCTGGATTTTTGTGCGTGGGGATATTTGAAATCGCTTGTTTACACAACACTGATATTAAACGTAAAAGATCTTCAAAATCGTATCATAGACGGCTGTAATGTTATTCGTAACAATCCTGGTATCTTCGAACGTATTCGACAATCCATTAGACATCGAGCGGATTCTTGCATTTTAGCTGGAGGTGGACATTTTGAACATTTGCTCTGGAATGTATTATTTTTTCTTTATGTTTAACACATGTTGCTTGTAATAAAATAATAAAAAAATATAAATCAGTAGCGTCACCAAGAAAAATTAATTTCACGTACAACACCCTGTATCTCATAAACGACAACACCTATCACACATGTTTATATGAACTTTTCGTCTTAAAATTGAGTAACGAAGCGCCCCATATAATATTTTAGATTACTTAAGAAACACCCTGTATACATTATACTTTTTAGATTATATATTTTCTATGTAAAAACATTATTAAATATATAAAATGAAACTGTATCTAGTATTTTACTTCTTACTACACTTCAATCACAATCAACGCGAAGTAATAAAACCTTCTAAAACCAGTAAACCATGGATAAGAATTAAAATAACAAATAAATATTTTAATTTTTTTTTATAACAACTATAAATAAAACAGATAATCTGGGTAATTATAATTTTAGCCAGAAATATACTAAAAAACGATCAAAAAACATTCTCAAATATTTTTAATGCTTTTAATCTTATATAAGTGGAAGAAAGTATTAAAATAAATCAATTTATTGTGAAAGCTGATAATTCAAGTGGTGACAAAAGTATTATTGATTAATTTTTTTGTAATTTATATGTTAGGAGTGGCAAAAATCTTTATGGTGTTTATTGGTTTTTATAAAACTGCTTTTGAATACTAAATACTTTGTACCTTTATGACAGAAGTAAAACTGAAAGTGAAACATGGCAGGTGATCGGTTGATAGATACTAAAAGTTAACTTTCGCGCCTAGGACACCATTTATTTAATAAATATTTTGGATTGAAATTAGAAATTAAGTAAATAAACAGTCTACTGGAAAACCCAGCTTTAAATGAATTTGTATTAAAATTTTTGAATTTTTAAACTTTCAAATGCCAATGCCGGAATTTCTAATTAGTTGTAAGAGCAACACAGCAGAATGTACTGAATTGAAAAGGAAATATGTGCCTGCTAAATTGGTACTAGATGTACTTTTTTGACATATAACATCAATAAACCAATTACAGTATCCGCAAAAATAAACAGTACCGAAAATAAAAATAAACATTAAATTTTAATTTCTGTAATGTAAGTGTTAAAAATGTTCACCATTTCGACGCAAACAAGTTTCATATCGATTTTGTAAGTCAATAAACATATTTACAAAAAGTGGTTGATGGAACTGTCGAAAAATATTTTGTATTCTTTCCCGTAGTTGGGCAATATTCGCCGGCGGATTTTCCGAATTAAATATTTTTTCCTTCATTATGCCCCAAATGTATGCGTCAGGTGGCATCAGATCAGGTGAATGAGGAGGATATTCGAAGTCTGTTCCCCGAGAAATTATTCTATTATCGAAATGCTGACGGAGTAAGTCTAAGGTGCGCACAGCTGTATGGCTCGTTGCACCATCTTGTTGGAACCATTGTAACTGTAGATTTCGTGCACGGCAAAAGTTATTTAGATCTTTTACAAAAGGTATAATAATTTTCTCTATATAACGTTCTTGGTTGACAGTAAGTGGATTCTGGTTATCATCTTCAACGAAATAAGGACAAATTATTCCATTACCAGATACCGCGCATTAATATAGCCGCTAAGATGAACGTGACTCTCGTCTGAAAACCATATGTTTTTCAAAAATTCGGGATCTTCGTAAATTAAACTCAACATACGACCACAGTAAATTTCTCTTGCACGTTTGTCCGCAGCATTTAGTCGTTGTCCTACTTGAATACGGTATGGATAACCACCAATTGATTTGAATATGCGACGTAAAAACGTTTCACTAATATTGAGTTTACATGCAGCTCTTACAAGACTTCTTTGAGGTGATTGCACAACTTGGTTAAAAACACGTCCTTCATTTTGGTTAGTGCATACTGTTTTTCGAAGACCTGAAGAACCTTTACGTTGACACAATACACTACCAGTGCGACGAAATTTTTCAACAATAGCTAACATCACACTTTTACTAGGAGCTGCTTTATTAAATTTTTGTTGATATTTTATTGACACTTGTTCTAAGCTTGGACCATCATTACGACTTTTTCCGTATGAACGAAAATAATGCTCTACCAAAAACACTTTTTCTTCCGTTATTAGAACCATTTTTAAATCAAATTTAACTGCAGCGTACTATTAATATATCAACTAATCACAATTAATGGAGTATAAACATTTTTTACTCTTATTAAAACATCTTTTATAAAAAATTTCAATATGCATTTTTATGTTAGAAATTTCCTTTTATTCTTCTTATCCGAGATAAGACTAAACTGTGATAGGACTGTCTGATTGCTACTTACTTCTTGCCTTCTCGCGTCTAACGCATATTTCAGCGGGTAAACTGTCTTGTTTTAATGACAGTTTTCTTGTATTTTTCCCTTTTTTAATTTCAATTATGTTTCTTAGATTGTGTATGTGACCGTCCATCCTTTCTTGCCAGAGATCTTTAAAGTTCTTTGGTTTAAAAGCTTTTATCGTTTTTCTTTAATAATACTTTTTGCATCATCATCATACGTGCAACATGGACATGTTTTATATTGTCTGTACAGCTGTACAGAAAATATATCCAAATGTTTGGCTGTTGAAAACCCAAGATAAAACTATTTGACAAATAATATTAATTAAAAACTAAAAATCCTCTTCTTACAATAATACTTTTTTATTATTTTTTAAGTATGTATACTGGATCAATAATGATGTTATTCTTTTAGCAGTCTTTCCGCACTCGTTACTTTTCATACTCTAAAATCAGCATAAAGAAACAATTTATTTGTGAAACCACCATGCAATATGCAAATTTTCTTTAACATTATGGTATGTATTTACAGCAATTAAGATACACAACTCTGCATATTTTTAAAGTCTGTTATGTGCAGGTTAGATGTTATTTTTAGCGTTAGAAGGAATGCGCAACGTCTATGATCTTAAGACATGCTATTTCTAAAAATAGAATTTAGAAAAAATATAACACAGTTTTATCCAACAAATATCCCATTTTTCTTTTAGTATTGGTTAATAATAGTTGGAATACGCTTATTTTATTTAATCGATAGAAATAAAAGCCACTTCCATCGAGTTATTAGCAGTTATTAATCTAAATATAGTTACAAAATTGAGCTACCTCAGTAATTTAGTTTATTGACCGCCTAAATATAATAGACACAAAATCAAAACAAGCTTCTGGGTTATTCATAATCTATAAAATATCATTCATGAACTATGTACAGTTAGTTCCATTCTACGTTTCTATTTATCTTATTCGATACTCAACTCTGTTAAAATCTCAAGTATCAGTTTCTTTATATAGGACTCCACTTTTAACCCAATTAAAACGTGTCAATTGCTTGAATCGGTGTAATATAACAACATTTAATTCCACTGCAATACAAAAGAAAAGTACAAAGACAAAAAAATAATACTAAAAATAATTACAAAGAGGTCTGAGTAGACTTTTAGAAAGAGCTTCTTAGAAAACGAAAACAAATACAATACATTTAAAGACTATGCAACCTATCAACAAGAACAGATATGATCATAAGCAGTACAAATATTATGTATCCTGATAAGCTTAAAATAAGATGAATGTCACCAGATTAGCAAACAAACCAAAACTCAGACCACTTCCAGTAAACAGAAAAAGGCAATATTCAATTAAGAATGTAAGATCATGAAGAGGAGCTTGCGCTAATCCAGATCATATGTAAGAAGCTTTATGCAGGCCTTTTAGGCCCATAGCTTTAAAATCTCTTTCCATTCTGTTCGATTTTTTCTCGTACCTTCTGGGATTTTCCAAGCTATTGTTTTTAAAGCTCTGTTATCGTCCATTCTTTGTAGATGACCTAGCCACTGCAATCTTCTTTTTTTTTACAAATTTTCTGACAGGAGCCTCTTTAAATATTTCGTATAATTCGCCATTTAATCTTCTTCCCCATCCTATATCCGTTTTCCTTCCTCCAAAGATCCGTCTTTAAATTTTTCTTTCCCAAGTCTCAAAACGTTGGGTTGTTTTGTTTGTCATTATCCATGTTTCGCACGCATAAGTTAGTGTGGGTCTTATCATTGTTTTATAGATTCTGATCTTTGTTTTTCTGGAAATTTCTTTACTTTTTAGAGCTCTTCTTAGGCTTCCTGTACAATTATTACCCTTAGCAATTCGTAGCTCTATTTCTCGTTTTCTTCTTGGCATTTATTATCTATTAGGACTGCTAGGTACATGAAACGCTCAACTTCGTCGAATTCTAGCGTAGTTCCATCTTGTTTACGTAAGATTTGTCATACTTCGACTTCCATGTTGGAAGTTGGAATGTTATTTCTTTCAGTTTTCTTCAACTTCTTGCTATTAACGCAATATCGTCGGCATATGCTAAACTTTGATGACTTCTATTGAATGGTATTCTATTAATATTGCTTTGCCTTACTATATATTCCAGGGTCAGGTTAAATAAAGTTGTTGATGTGGGTCCCCTTGTATTAGCCCTTCCTGTACTTTAAAATATTCACTCACTTTACCTTCAACTTTTACTCGGTTTGTTGTATCTTTTAAAGTCATCTGTGTTAGTCGTACTAATTTCTCTGAGATTTCAAGATTCCTTAATATCTTAATTAATTTCTCGGTGTTTATACTATCGTAAGCTTTCTTAAAATCTACGAAAAGTACCTTCATTGAAATTTCATATTCATAACAACCGGACATTATTTGTTTTAAAGTGAATACTTGATCAGTTGTCCCTTTACCTTTCCTAAAACCTGCTTGGTATTCTCCCAACAATTTTTCCCCGTATACTTCTATTCTCCTTTTTATTAATGTCGCTAGGATTTTATAAGTGATGTCTAATAAGGCGATGCCCCTATAATTTTCGCAGTTCCATTTATCCCCTTTTTCTCTTTTTTGCTATTTCCCAGACTTGATATATAAATTCGTCAATTTCATTCTCGAGTTTCTTTCCCCCACATTTTAGATTCTCTTTAGTAATTCCATTTATTCCTGGGCTTTTGTTATTTTTCATCATATTAACTATCTCCTCTTTTTTTGGTTTCATCTCATTTTCATTGTCTTCAATTTCCTCTTCTATAAGTTCTTCTTGATCATAGATCATAGGTAGAAGCCATGTTAAAATTGATATTAAACCCAACATTGATAAAATATGACAGAAAATATTTTTTTTCATAAACAATGATCTAATTAAAAATAATTGTTCTTTTATGTGTCGTTTGATCATTTAAAAAGTTTAATAATCGCTCTGTCAAAAACTCGAAATATTGGCAATTTTCTACAATTTAACTGTGTCCTGGTAAACTTGAGATTTATGACCAATTTTAAACTGGGAATTGCTAATATCGCTGATACAGTAAATCTCTCAATGCCATTTGATGGCAGCTGTATTGTAACATAATTTTTGTTGTTTTGAGTTAATATTGATTAAATTTGTTAAAATGATTTCTGTTTTTAAGCAGTTAGTTCCTATAGTAAAATTAGAAAAAAAGCGTTGCACGTCATAATTGTGATGTTGCCAAATATCAAAACTAGTAAACAAAGTCGGGATTTATTAAGTTTAATAATCACAGAACTAATAAATAATAACATACAGTTCCGGGATTAGATTGATGCAGTGTCAGTGACGATGACATATCTGTATCAGTTCGATAAGTTCTGCCATTTTAAAAACCTTATTTATTTGTTTAGCTGGTTAATTTTATCAATAATTTTAATAAAACAACATTTTAAGAGCTCATCTTTTGAAGATTACTTTGAAAATAGAAGTTTGTTCTGGAAAATGCAAAAATATAGATTGTAAGCATAATTGAATTGATTGGCAAATCTATTGAAATTGAAATGAAACACACATGCAACAAAAATGTTGAAGGTTACTTTAGAAATTATTTTTAAATTTAATACAGATGTCCAAAAGGCTGGAAATCAGAATTTAGTCTTTAGCAAGACAAATGAAACAGAGTAAACCAATTGAATGAGAGATATTTATATTTTTTAAATATTGTGTTGTTATCACTGACGATTGACGACATTGAAATTTATGACGTGCAATGCTATTTGCTTTAATTTTACTATAATAATTTCCAAGTACTTATTTAACAGTTTCGGGTCTAGAATCTTCTTCGAATGATTCTAACAACAGTTGCCTTAATATATTTCCCTCACTTGTTTGAAGAACTTTTAAATACCAAATATTCCGTCTCATTACAAGATAATTTGTTCTTTTATTACAAATGTTTTTTATAATGTATAATGTTAATAATATAATGAACCCTTACGCCCTTCACGGGTAGAAAGGGAATTGATTATATATGTGTATATAATGTAAATTTGTTATTATGATTATTTTACTACTATACTTGTAGGGGATTAAAACAGTATATTCATATTGGGATTTCTAACCATCATATTTATCATCATATTATTATTTGCAAACTCAGTACCGTTAATTGTATTTTATGGATTTAACGACATCATAAAATAATCTGATCATTGTGCATTAAATATTAATTCGTTAATTGCCAAAATAACTGAAATTTGCAAATAGCTTGCAGGTTTTACCTGTTTTCTACCCATTGGTACTGGAAGTAAAGCATTTCTTCTCGCCATTCTTCGGCCCTGCATGGATTGACTTGAAATATTAACAGAAGGTAGGTGATAACATAAATATTAAAATCTATATCAAACCGAAGGGCGCCATGGCCTTGAGTTGGTTGTCCCCATCTAGGGGTTAGAAATTTTTTATTACATCTTAACCACAGGAATCAATTGAAAAAGTCCTAAGCAAAAAATGGGGTGGCAACCACCAGGCTTTGGCGCCCTTCGGTTTGATATACATTTTGATCCTTGGCCTATTTCCCACCCTGTATTAAAATTTCAAGTAAATCCATGCAGGACCAAAGAATTCGGAGGTTTTACCTTTTTTTGAGATTCATTTCCTGCACTATATATGTATATTTGAAACATACATCAAAGTTTTTTTTTAAACGTATATTGAATGAATTTCTTACAGCTAAAAATATTGAGAACACTCGGATGGTACACAAGGGATTCGTGACACTTGGTATAATTGAGTTAACTACCTTTGTATAATGTAATATGCTCAGAAAATTGTATTTGGAAAGCCATTTAGACGCTTCATAAATGGGTGTAAAATATTTAGTTGAAAGATGGATAAGTAATCAAGTTAACTCAGGCATTTCTATAGGTTCTTGAACGATAAACCATAGTAATAATCATATGTTAATATTCATAATAACATCATACAATTGGTATTTTTTTTGCTTTTATCTGTGAAACTGAAAAGCGGTGATTCAATAATTATTAATATTTAAAGAGCTCAAAATGTTATTAGTTTTAAAACCAAACTTAATATTATATTTTCTTCGGATATGGTCAAATTTATAAGAAATAGGAACTTAGGCTACCTTATTAAGAATAATGAAAAACTCTTCGTTTTACCAAAACTTCCAATATTTATTTAAAAAAATTGCTTTTTTAACTATAATGACAGCCGTTTCGCTAGATTCAGATTGACATAATATTGAAGTTATATTTTGTTTGTTTGTAGCTAGGTACCTGATGTTTAGGTAGTTATAAGGCTAGACCAAGTATGGAAGTAATAAGACATAACAATATTGTTAAAAAATAGTTTTATATGCGTTTATTGCGTTTTTAAATATTATCCTAGGAACTTAATGATTATGTTAAGGAAAATCAACAAACAGATGCTTTGCTACTACGGCTGTTTAATTGATTTATATGACAGACTGAGGGAAAAATACCCCATTTAACTAAACGACAAAATTAAACTAAATATTGATAAATAGGTAATCAATTGCGTCTTATCCAGAAGTATAATTAAATTTCTTGATATTTTGAATTTCTCTACAAATTGTTTACTTTTTTGAATAAACAAATTAAATGAAAAATAATTCTATTTACACATTTAAAACTAAAATATTTCTAACTGGTAAGACAGTTTATAAAAACAAAATTGCGCACAACTTATTTATCGTGATCATATCCATTAAAAATCTACCACTGCTATATCACATAGTAATTTATTTCGAGACCTCTATAGGACGTTCAGGATATTTCCCTCTAGGCCGATGTTGGTCTGCCGACGTATATCCAAACTCGCATTATTTTCACTGATGGAGAATAAATTCGCCACGAAATAGAGTTACACGCAATATTACATTTTGTTTATTTTTAACGTAAATTTTATTACAATGTAATCAAATACATAATTTGACAGAAAGGATACCAATAAAACAAGATTGATTCTTGAGAATTATTTTAGTTCTTATCAAGCATCTTTAAAATTTTTCATTGGTTGGTTATATATATATACAATTTGGGTAATATTGTTGTTACAGTAAACAATATTATTTTGTGATTTAAATGAAATTAATGCAGATGTCGCTGGATATATTATTTTTAAAATTGTATTCCACAATATGTAATGTTTTTATAACTTAATTTCTTTGTGACATTTCCTGTTGTTATCTCTTATTAACTAATTTATCAATTAATTTGATAGTCACTGGATGTAGCTATTTGTTTTATGACCTTAATTATTGTAAAATTATTCTTATTTATCATAAGCTGCTAATTTATGTGATAAAGGATGATTGTAAGGGTAACATTTGTTTCTCTTGGTTTTCTATTTATTGGATAATTAAAAGAAAGAATAATCAGGAATAATAACAATACATAATACATGCATAACAAATATAACTAACAAACTAACTATGCACATAAACGATAGAAGCCACGAAGTAAACGAGTTACTTGTTGGTAGCATTACAAAAAAATTAAAACTTAGTTAAAAATTTAAATAATAATAATAATAATTAAAATCATACATACATATTTTTTTTTTATATAATAATGTAGGATGTAGAAAATATGGCGTAATGGGTTACGTTTTATTCATTTATTTTTCTTTTTTTTTCCCAAATTATAGTTTTTTTTTGTTTAATTCTCGATAATGTTGTGTATAAAACTACGTGGTACACGATAAACAAAATTTTTTAGTTCTTGCTTGTACAAAGATACTTTAATTTGTTCTCTTATATAGTTGGGAATTATATTGTATATTTTAGGTCCTAGGAATATAAAGCTTTTCTGTCCAATTGTTTTATGCATTAAAGGGAGAACAAAATTATTTTTTTACGAGTGAATAATCATGGAGTTATCTTAATCGATTATCTTCAAAAAGGAAAAACCATTACAGGAGCATACTACGCATCATTACTTGACAAGCTGAAGCCAGAAATTGCGGAAAAAAAGAATTTTGTTTCACCAAGACATTGCGCCGTCTCACACCTCAGCGGTTGCCATGGCGAAAATCCACGAATTACTATTTGAACTGCTTGACCACCCTCCTTACTCACCAGATCTAGCCCCAAGCGATTTTTTTTTGGTCCCTAAGCTAAAAGTTGCGCTCGAAGGTTTTTAATTAATAAAAAAATTCAGTTCTAAACAGCAAAACAAAAATAGTTTCGTTAACAACAATTATCAGTAAATAATAAGTTATTATTAATGATATAATATATGAAAAAAATATTTCAATAAATTGGAGATGACTTAAAAAATATATTGACTACAATTATTCCTAAATCATTTTTAATTTTTTTATATTTAATCTGAACAATATGTATTTAGCTTTAGAAATATTTAATTACTTTATTAAAATTAATTTTTTTGGTATTTAAATTGAAAATGTCTTGGAAACTATAGGAAATACAGAAAAAATAGCATGATATAATTTTTGTAAAAAATTTGATTATCTCTAACAAAGATCGTATGTAATTTATAATAAAAATTTATATTTAAAAAGGTGTACAAATTTAAATAAAAATACAAAAATTAATTACATTTATTGTACTATGTAATTTTCAAATTCTGAAACGTTAATTATAATTCTATGGAAATGTAATAGAAAATTTTTTTGTGGATAATTAAATTTCCGATATAAATGATACTACACAGTTCTTCAATATACCCATTAGTTTGTAAAATATTAATATTTTGATTTTCAAACTAAAAAATATACTTTCCACCAACTTCGGGGCCATTCTCATTATACACAGAATTATATTGATAGTTTGAACACTGAATTACACCTGTTTTAAAAAACTATGATTATTTTTGGTATTTTAGTTATTGTTATTATTACTAACATTATTAGTATTTTAATAATTATATTTCAAAAGTCATCTCTAATTTATTGAAATTTTTTTTTCATATATTATATCATTGATAATAACTTATTATTTACTGATAATTGTCATTAACGAAACTATTTTTGTTTTGCTGTTTATAACTGAAGTTGATATCTGTATTTTGGAATTTTTTATTAATTAAAAACCTTCACAACTTTGTGGAGTAAAAAATGAACAGTATTTAATGTATAAAAAGCTGAATATTGGTGGAAGAATAAATATGGTTATATTTTTCTAATGCATAGAGAGCGATTGCCTTTCTCTTTTCCAGCAAGCTTCTCATCCGCAGCTGCTCTGTTGCTTCTCTTTCTATCGCACGTAAAAACTTATATATTTGTCGCAGTCTATCTCTGTTTTCAAATTTATTTTATTAAATTTTTAAATCGTGACTATCATAAGATTGCCTACAATTTTTAGAGACAACCACATACCATTCGATTTGTAATAAAAATATCTATTTACCCACATTTGAATTTTTAAAAAACCTTGTGATGGTAAGTTTTTACGGCAGCTTACCTGTTTGCACCTGGTTGGCAGGTATTATCCCTCACAAAAAGGAAGCCAACCGTGTTACGGCATTTTATAAATAGCTTAAACATAAAATTTAACGAAAATTTTAATGATAGTATTTGTTTAAAAAATCTTAATTAAAAAAATTTTAATTAAATACTATCATCCCCAAATTTAATCAGACAACCTACCGGAATTATATTTATTTATATGTTTAAAAGTTAAAAAGAATTATTTCATCAGAAAACCAGATACCCGGTCCCTTAGACAAGGAAAGAGAGAGGACGCGTAACCCGAGTCGTGAAACTGTTACCACTTGCCACATAGTCGATGTGGTCAGTGGCGTAACATAATGTTTACAATACATTTTTCCCACATAATAGGTATTAATTGTATGTTTCTTAGATACAAATAATAGGTTGGTATCAAAGGAAGGAAGTGAATAAAATTTACTAGTAATTATAAAAAATCTTTATTTGTTATGAAAATATTAACATAATTAATCTATAACTACCTTAATATTAAATAAATACTTAAATTAAAACTGTTTATTTGCTGATATTAATAGTGATTAGTGATGTTTGACTATAGAACATTTTTGTTCACCATTTAAACCATTAGACAAAAAATATCCAAGTGGAAGCTTCCATGTGTCATTAATTGCAACTATCATTAAAACAACAGCTTTTTTGGCTAATTCATTTGAATCATCATCCAAATCAACCCCAAAATTGACTAACCGTAGAAACTTTTACCATTCCATACCAAGTGCTGCCGAATTGACATCTCATCAATGATAAGAGAACAAAGTAATGGTTTATTTGAATTTTCTATAAGTTTACTCAGAGTATTGAATTATTCAATTGTGAAAAGTGGGTATTTTTTATTTTTAGACATTGCATTTTTTGTAACAATTGCTTATTTACACTACTCACATTTTCTAATAAAATGACTTTTTTATTATCAATCAAGTTCTTATTTTTCAAACTGGTTATTAATTGTTTAAGGAAAACAACTTTTCTTTTTAGCCTGTTTATAGATTGTTTCAATACCCTAATTTTTCTAGTCTTCTCTTAACTTCTAATAGTTTCTAGAAGTAACTTCCATTTCAGTATTTTTAACCAGGACAGTCAGCTGTTGGGTTTAATGACTGTGTTGAGGAAGTAGAAGGACCAGGTTCTGTACTCTGAATATATTTGAATGGTGCTCTCTATTTGGCCTAGAAAAAACAATATTTTTATATAAATATTTCCAATTCACAAAAAAAATTAAATTATGTTTTACTTAGAACTGCCAAAGTGTTTTATTGTTATTAGTTATGTAGGTACATACCTTTCTGGGTTGCAGTTATGTGGGCAACTGATGAAAAATTATTGGAACAGCTTCATGGAGCAAATGTAATCTTGAATTTACATCAGTTTTATATAACCAACATTCCTCAAAGTGTTTTGACCAAAGTCTATCATTTTTACAGCCTTCCTACATCTGTAGGAAGGCTGTAACAAAAAATAAAAAGTTCATAAAATACCTACATGTTTTTCTAGTGAAAATTCTCCTATTTTACAGTGAATAATTCTTTTGTCGTTTTGAGTTAGTCCTTTTTGCATTAATCTTCTATTGAAATGAATAGCTAGATTTATTTGGAGAAACTTAAAAATTGCTTACCTACGCCATTGGTAAAATGGCTGTTTTGAAGCAAGAAAATATATTATTTATGCAGATTTAGAATGAATATTATTAAACCGCGTTATCCAAACACTATAATTAGATGAATTAAAGACTGAATAATTACATACTTAAATATAATTGCTCAAAGATAACTCTTTTATCTTTTAAAATAGAAAAATCTACAAAGGTCATTGTATATACAATCGTTTGTTTACCTGTAAAATGAAATTCCTATCTCTTTTTCTCGCTGCGACTTCGGCATCCGTAAGCACAACAATTCACCATTATTCAGTTCAAAAATAATTCACTGTCTCAATAATTTTCACTTAAAAATTCACAAATAAAGCACACGCTGTATTCGCTTTGTTTGCCACAGAAATAATGGCGGCTGCTAAAAATGTGTCACAGAACGCAAGCTCAAAATAAAGCGAAGTGCGGTATCCATATGCTTTCCTAATCTAAGCCCGGTCCATTGATACAGCCGGA